>SJYA01000300.1:2174069-2190957 GCA_006410615.1 Neotragus moschatus | reverse complement strand
GTGGCCATCATAACTTATGGCTTTCCATCGAGGGACAAGGACTGTCACATGTGCCACCCACGTGTGAGTCGATACTTGGAATGAGAGACGAGTGAATGCAGAGAAATCTGGTTCATCTGAAGGGGGCTGACAATTTTGTGGACTTTAGTCATGGTGGAAACACCAGGGAACATCTGTGGGTCTTTAGGAATGATGACACACCCACGGACTGCCTGTGTCCTTGACTGTGGTGTATGCCTCCTCCTTCGAATTGACTGAAACGTCGAGAATCCGTTCCCCAGGTGTGACGAAGCTGGGAAAGGAACCTTTATTTCTGGCTGAGGAAGAGACAACGAGGCTCTACTTCAGTGGTGGCGGGACCCTCGAAATTCCTCTTGAGTGGAGACAGGTGTCTCGGGGAACTACTTGAGGTGTAGGAAAGTTGTGAAGGAAGCTTTTGAAGGCTAAGTGGGGTGGTGTGAGAAGCCTGACTCTGATTCGAGTGATCGGGAGGAAAACGGAGGTGCGTGTCTCCACTGGAGACGAGGCCTGACTCCCCTCTGTTGACTCCAAAGGAACGCCAAGATCCATGTCATCATTGGATAGCACACCTCAGGTACCGGCCTCAGTTCCTGAAGAGAATTTAGGACCCGACACTGATTGGAAAGCAATGTCGAGAGGCCCCTGGCAACTGCCATGGAGACTGGACTTTGTGGACGTCAAACGAGGGCATCCCAGAGGTCCCTGTCGTAACTCGAGTAGGACTGGGACAACTCCAGAAAACCTAGAAGATTATTCCCTCCAGGCGAGATGNAATTTAGGACCCGACACTGATTGGAAAGCAATGTCGAGAGGCCCCTGGCAACTGCCATGGAGACTGGACTTTGTGGACGTCAAACGAGGGCATCCCAGAGGTCCCTGTCGTAACTCGAGTAGGACTGGGACAACTCCAGAAAACCTAGAAGATTATTCCCTCCAGGCGAGATGAGGCCCTTTTTCGAGGGGACATCTCGAGGGAAATCACACCATCCTACATAGACTTCGAAAGCTTCCTTCACACCCTCACTACACCTCAAGAAGTTCCCTGAAACACCTATCTCCACTCAAGAGGAACTTCGAGGGTTCCGCCACAACTGAAGAGGAACCTCGTTGTCTCTTCCTCAGCCAGAAATGAATTTTGCTTCCCCTGCTTCGTCAAAAATGGGGAACGGATTCTCGACGATTCAGTAACATTGAAGTAGGAGGCACACACCACAGTCAAGGACACAGGCAATCCGTGGGTGGTGTCACCATTCGTAAAGACNGTTGTTTTCTTTACTCTTTGATGAAAGTTTTGAATCTTGTAAAGAGGCAAAATTTACTTGAGGTTAATTCTCATGAATAAGATTTTTGACAGAAGTAGATATTGGGTCAAAAAATAAGTTTATACAGCAATGAAAAATATCTTTCTTGCATGATTTTTTGATATGTTCTAAGGCAATATTCCAAGAAAGGTTTCCCAGGTGGCTCAATGGTAATGAATCTGCCTGCAACGTGGGACACATGGGTTTGATCCCTGGGTTGGGAAGATCCCCTGGAGAAGGGAAAAGCTACCCCCTCCAGTATTCTAGCCTGGAGAATTCCATGGACTGCATAGTCCGTGGGTTGCAAGGAGTCGGACAGGACTGAGAAACTTTCTTTTTTTTTTTTTTTCGAGTGGTAAACACTTGCCTGCCAATGCAGAAGATGTGCAGGAGATGTGAGTCCAGTCCCCTCAGTTGGGAAGATCCCCTGGAGGAGGAAATGGCAACACACTCCAGTATTTTTGCCTTTGAAATCCCATGGACAGAGCAACCAGGAGGGTTACAGTCCATGGGACAGCAAAAAGTCGGACATGACCAAGTGACTGAGTTCACGTTTCCAAGAAAGTTATTAAAATATGTGAGCCATGGCCATATGATCATTTGCTTATTTACTTATTAAAATAATTTTTTAATTGGAGAATAATTGCTTTACAATGTCATGTTTTGTTCCTTCTGTACAATAATGTGAATCAGCCATAAGTACACAAATATCTCTTCCCTCCTGAGCAGCTCTCCCACCCTCCCCCAAGCCTACCCTTTTAGGTCATCCCAGAGCAACAGGCTGTGCTCCCAGCGTCATGCAGCAGGCTGCCACTAGCCATCTGTTTCACACATGGGAGTGCATATACGTCGGTGCTGCTCTCAATCCGCCCCTCTTCCCCCGCTGTGTCCACAAGCCCATTCTCTGTGTCTGAGTCTCTATTCCTGCCCTGCATACAGCTTCATCACTGCCATTTTAAAATGAGTGTTTGTGCTTGCTGGGTGACTCTGTGATCCTATGGACTGTAGCCCGCCGGGCTCCTCTCTCCTTGGGATTCTCCAGGCAAGAATACTGGAGTAGGTTCCCATTTCCTTCTCCAATTTTTTTTCTTAAATAAATTCTACCAAACTTTGTAATACTTTGATTGCAATTTGGAAATATATACAAATAGATTTGTTTCCCCTGAATGGGAACTTTTGCCCTCAGTTGGAGTTTGTTTTAACAAAACAGAAATAGTGAACACAAGTTTATATACAAGAATATTCATCATTGCGTAGTTTACAAAAATCTAAAAATAATGATGCAGCTTTAAAATCTGCATGGAGATTATATGAAATCATAAGGCAAAGTTATGGTCATCAAAATTCTTACTGTCATTTTGTTAAATGGAAAAATGCACAATATAATATAAAACATCACAATGTAAATGTGTTTGCTTAGACCTTAATATTGTACATAAGTTTTGGCTGAATTAAAATACATCAAAATGTTTAGCATGGTAGCAGATAAGTTTTAACATCAAGGGTGATTTAAACTTTATTTTGAAAACTGCAGCCACTTACATAAACATGACATAGACATTCGGACCCAGAACTGGGTTCACCTGTGGTAACATGACTTTGTTATTTATTCCAGGAAGCCATTACCAAGGAAAGATAAGACCATAAACCAATAAATGAATTCAATGTTTGTCTCAGGAATTTCTGGGAAAGTGATTTATCTGTGGCAACAGTCTATTCACCTGGGCAAATGACTCAGTTACCAAACTGTGGTTTACTTATCAAGATTCACTCCAAGATCCTCACCTCACTTCACCCTCACTGTATCCACCAATCCTAAACTATTACATCTCAAACATTGACCAATCCATTCCCCTTCTTGAAAGACATGTCCTAATTCACTTAAACCCAGATGTCAAAGACCTATAAATGTCCTTTCTGACTTCTTATTCCTCGACTCGACTAAGACTACAGTCTAGTCTTGTTTTAACAGACTCATATTTCTGAGAAACCAACAACTGGCATTTTTCACTCCATTTCCATATTAAAGATGTACTGTTTTTATTAGACAGGATTTTATTTTTTCTGGGCTACATATTGCCAGTTGGAGAACGAGTACCTGACGTAGAAAAATAGTTAATTAAGCGGTGTAAATAGTATGATTTATGTAACTCTAATGATTTATCTTACCATGTAAATCTAATGGTGGGAAAGGCTGGGGGCGAGAAGAGAAGGGGGTGGCAGAAGACGAGATGGTTCGATAGCATCCCTGACTCAATGGCCATGCGTGTGTGCTAAGTCACGTCAGTTGTGTCTGACTCTCCGCGACTCTATGGACGGTAGCCCACCAGGTTCCTATGTCTATGGGATTCTCCAGGCAAGAATGCTGGAGGGGGTTGCCGTGCCATCCTCCAGTGGATCTTATGAACCCAGGGATCGAACCCGTGTCTCTAACGTCTCGTGCATTGCAGGCAGATTCTTTACCACTAGCACCACCTGGCAAGTCAAAGTACATGAGTCTGAGCAAACTCTCGGAGGTGGTGAAGGACAGGGAAGTGTGGTGTGCAGTTCATGGGGTTGCAACGACTTGGACATGAAACTAAGGACTGAACAACAAAGTTTTCCAAGCATCATTTGTGGTGTTTTACATATATTAAGTCATACAAACCTCACAACTGCCCTCCATGAGATCAGCACTATTACTGTCCAATAATATTCCTCTCATTATGCCCAGATCCAGTTATGTGACTGGTTACGTGATTGTTGCTCAGCAGAGCTGGGATCAGAGCCCGGACAGCAAGGCTCCCCGGTCCGCGGTGTTCACCACTATGTCTTACACTTCTCACGTAGAGACAGTATCATCTTCTAGAGGAAAACAAGGCAAAGAAGACTGAGACAGGTTCAGAAGATTGACAGTGTTGAACTGAAGGGTTCTAGCTGTGTTTAAAATACCTGCAGAGAACCCAGTGGGGAAACCGTCTCTTATAGACTTGTTTCTTGCTTCCTGTAGCCAAGATCCTCTCAGAGACTGCATTATTTGAGTCTTCAGATTTATTTACCTTAAACACTGCCCCTGATGCTCATTTTAATCTAGATATTTCTAGATCAGATATTTCAAAGCGGAAGATCCCCTTGATATGATTGGATGGGGCTTCTTTCTAAAGTACTGGGAATAGCATCTGCCCTTGTGTAGAATGCTCCGCTGTGGCTACTGCAGGGCATGTCAGCAAACATTACAGGTGTATTGTACAGATAAAATGCTATTGTTTTACCCTAGGGCAAGATGAAGGTTACACACACACCCATACCTCCCTTTTGTCAAGCTTAAGTGTATTAACTGAAGCTGTGTGCATCTGTAGGAGTATATACAAACCCCAGTGGATTTTCTAATATGCTAGACAGATTAATTCTTCAGCAGGAAATGTGAAATTGTATATCACATTTCAGTTGGAAATTGTATTTCCCACCCAAGTCATGTTTTCTATGTTTACATCCAACATGCAATGTATGTATACTGTAAAAATGTGGTCACTAACTTTAAAAAAAAAAAAAAAAGCTTCCAGAGGTCTTTGATAACAACAAAGTGGGAATTTTAAAACCAACTCATTTTCTTGACTACTGCTATATTTCCTACTCACTGTACAATATAGAAAACTGCTGTAGTTCTTTGAAGACCATAAATTGGAAAAGGAGTTTTCTTAGCAGGAATATGGAGATTTTTTAAATAAATTTTTGCAATTAATTTTTGCAAGAGGTATAGTAAACAAGAGGTTATCAGCCTGTGATTTTACAGATACTGAGTAAATTACTCAGTACCAACACCACTGAGCTGCTCAGCCACTTATATCTCAAGAAGACCCCCCTGGAAGAGGAAATGGCAACCCACTCCAATATTCTTGTTTAAAAAATCCCATGGACAGAGGAGCCTAGCAGGCTACAGCCCATGGGATCACAAAGAATCGGAAACGACTTAGCAACTAAACAACAAACTCACTTTCCACCTGCTCACTTATCCATGAGAATTCATGGATATGTCTAGAACAATGAACAGAAAAGCTCTTGTATATTTACCTTCACAGGACTTCTCTGGTGGCTCAGATGGTAAAGCATCTGCCTATAATGTGGGAGACCCGGGTTCAATCCCTGGGTTTGGAAGATCCCCTGGAGAAGGAAATGGCAACCCACTCCAGTATTCTTGCCTGGAAAATCCCATGGACAGAAAAGCCTGGTAGGTGTCTCAAAGAGTTGGACACGACTGAATGACTTTCTTTCTTTTAAAAGCCCAGTTGAGTCATGTATGGGATAGAGATGTATAAACTGGAAAAGATAACAAAATTCTTTTATATCAAAGTAGCATTTATTTTCTGAATGACTCCTAAATGAATAGAATTAATTCCCTGTGAAAGATCTATTTTNGTAGGTGTCTCAAAGAGTTGGACACGACTGAATGACTTTCTTTCTTTTAAAAGCCCAGTTGAGTCATGTATGGGATAGAGATGTATAAACTGGAAAAGATAACAAAATTCTTTTATATCAAAGTAGCATTTATTTTCTGAATGACTCCTAAATGAATAGAATTAATTCCCTGTGAAAGATCTATTTTTTAGCTCAGATTTTATAAACCACGTTCTATCAGATAGACCTGAAAGTCTATGTGACAAATAGGACTCATTCATATCTAGCTGTCATTACAAAATGATCTAGCACAAGGAAGATATGCAAGCAATCACATCCAGCTGACAATAAAGGCGGGAGAAGATGGATCACTTAGGATGGATGATGCGGGAGCTGAAAACAATGCTGACTTTTCCAAATGAAAAGGTACCTGGGTGGAGTATAGTTTCCTTATCTGATTCTTTCAAAAGCATGTTATTTTTCTGATCAGTATGGCTATTTTCAAAAACAACATATTTCCTTCTCAACAAATGTTTATCAAAATGGCCAGAAGATTCTTGAATTAGTGCTCCAATTTTTAAACCATTAAGCACTTTCCTGATACTGATGGTGTATTCTGAATCTTAGTTACCAGCATGTCAATCAGTAGAAATGTCATAGGAATAATCCAGATTTATGCTATAAAAAGGTTTGTATTACTGGGGAAGTAGCATAAAAAATACAAGAAACCATAAGAACTTATCTCCAAAATGTCCATACATTCTTCTTTCTGGATGTAATAGGTTGTCACAGATATGTAAAGTCTTTTAAAATAACTCAGAGTAAAGTTATCTATTCACTTAATAAAATCATGTATGTATACTTGTATCTCCAAGTTTCAGAAGCAGAAGATGAATTTAAAGGGAGATATTTATCAACCTTCAGCTATGAAGTCCATCAAAATCAATCATATTTATTAAGTGATGGGTTGAATTATATTTTCATTATTGGGACATTATAAAATTCAAAACTTTGTGCCTAGAGTGTATATAAACAGCTTGGATTCAGCTTCATATAAATTTGCTCAGAAAAAAAGAAAAAGAATACCATGCATATTTTTTAAGATATAGTTTCTTTTAAAGCTTCACTGGTATTTTAGTTTGTATGTTTTGCCTTTTTCACTCTTCAACCAAGCTATCTTTTGATAAAAGAAGTGTACTATTTTGTTAAATTTTATTCAGTAGCGTGTGCAGTAAAATTTCAAATATCTTGGACAAAGCTCTTTTTCTTTACAAAAAATAAATGTTATTTATTTTCTTCTACTCCCAAGTGTTGGCAACAAGATTATTAGAGAATCAGTAAGTGGTATCAGTTGGAGAAATAAATGCAACATAATAGGCGAAGGCTAAAAATTGAAAGTAAACAGCTTGGTTCATTTTGCTTTTATGTACTTGCAAAAGTGGCTATCAAAAGTGGATTGATCAGCTATCAGCCAAAGACACAGATGTACGAGAGCAACCACTTAGTCAAGAACATTTGGGTCTTGGCACCTCTCACTCCCAGGGGCTTGGCAAGAACCCGTGTTGTCTGCAGCTACAAAGCCGTGCAGACAGGCTGAGCCAAATCTAATGATATGCACTGAGAGAGGAGCTGACATTTTTCTCCCTCCGTTCTTCTGCTCTCTACCACCAATTACTGGAGACCTGAATGTGAATGCTGACATTCTACTGACTTTAGTAAGGTGCCACTGTATGATTTTTACTCTGCCACAATTACAATTCTGGAAGTTTCTTGTTCCTCTTGGTGTCTGATCATACTGCTTTCTGTCATTAAGTGGCCACTGTAATCCATGGTGTAAAGTGACTGGGACTGCTGTCAAGAAGCAAAACCGTGGTCACTGCATAGCTTGGGTTAGGGAGAGCAATGTTTTTTCAGTTATTCAGCAATGTTGGCTACTCTTTCCTCCAAAATGGTGGAAATTATGGAGGAGTGGGTAAATTGCAGCCCAGATGAAGTCTAATAAGCAGTCCCTTCTAGCCCTAAAACAACAAGTTTGAAAGAAAGTAACTCGAACACTAAGAACGGGGATACAGTTCTCTAGGACTTATTCATCTTGCATAACTGAAATTTTATATCAGCTGATTAACAACTTCTCATTCCCATCCCATCCCCAGTTTCTGGTAACCACCATTTGATTCTTTGCTTCTATGAATGGGACTATTTTTGATACCTCATGTAAGGGGAATCATGCAGTAGGACTACTTTAAGCTAAATTAAAGCTTAAGTCATTCAGGATCACCCAGCTACTGTAAATTCAAGTTGCAAAATCATGTGAGAAAAAACCTGTAGTTACAAATTATATTAGGAAAAGAAAATCCCTCCAGTATCTCACTGATTGCCAAAGCTCTTAACAAGTAAGTTAATTTTTGGTAATTTGTTTACCTGTTTGCTTTGTTTTCTACAGTCTTCTGGCAGGTGTGTGCATGAGAAAAGCATGCATGATGGCTGAAACGGTGAATGAATGGGATGGTAGGCTGGGAAAGGAGAGGATTATTTCTAGTTCCCCTTACACTGAGACTGTTGCCTATAGCATTCTCCATCTGGACTTGTTTCCAGTCCCAATAGCTCATGAGGCCATAATAATTGAAATTCAAGTTTACCCAGTGTGACAAATTCTCCCAAGGGGAAAGCAGATTTCAGTCTTTACTTGCCTCTGTGGGTCACTGTCTTCATTTAGCTTTTGGCCTTGTTAACTTGTCAACTCCTTTGTGACATTAAAAATAAATGTTTGGAAATGCTTTATTCAGCATTTTTATTTATTTATTTTTGGAATTTTCTCCGTCCTGCTATCAATAGAAGTTTCTCCCTTTTAATGCACAAATTTAGTATTATCTCTTCATATTTTGATTTGCATAGTATCTATTCCATGGAATATGTGAGTGCCCAGATGGCTTCTCTGGTGGTGGTGGTGATAAAGAACACTTACGTCTCCCAGGAGACATAAGAGACACAGGTTTTATCTCTGGATCATGAAGAGTCCCTGAAGAAGGGCATGGCAACCCACTCCAGTATTCTTGCCTGGAGAATCCCATGGATAGAGGAGCCTGTGGGCTACACTCCATGGGGTTGCAAAGAGTCAGACACACTGAGGTGACTTAGCATGCACACATACAACCTACAAATAATTTATAATTCATTAAATTAACTTGTTTTTTAGTTGGGTCTGGTACAAAGCTTTTCTTGCCCATTTTTTTTTCCCCCAATGTCTGCATTGATTTTATTTTCAATATTTCTTTATTAATTGCCTTGTCTTCCTGTTTGCAGTAGTGAAACCATTTAGGGCCATTTCAGGGGGCTTCAAAGAGGTCTGGTACCATAGTCCTTTATGTCTCAGCGCAGAAAAGAATTCAGCAAGAGACAAAGTGATAGCTAAGGAGTGATTTGTTAGAACAGGGTGCTTGTGAGGTCTGCAAGTGGGTGGGCAAAAATGCTGCACCCTGAGAACTGGCTGGGCTACAGTTTCATATACACAAAGGAAAAAGTTGGGGGAGAAAGAACGTCTTTGTCTTTCTTAAGTAGACATCTAGTGTCCATCATCAGCTTCTCCTCCAGGTTGAGTAGGGGGTAGTTTTCTTGTCCTTAACAAGGTCGAACTAGATCCACAAATGTTGTTGTTGTTTTATGTGTGCAGAGGGCACGTCCTAGGGATCATGAACTTACTGAGCTCACTGGGCAGGATGTGGGTGTCAGGCCACCACTGTTTTATTGTTCTGGGGCATGTCTCACGCTTCTACTGCATGGTGTTTTTGCTGAGCAAGGCTGCTTGGTTTTGTGGTTAAACAAATCTGCTTTTTTGCATAATCATTAACTTACAGGGGTCTCTCATATTTTTTTCGTATTCATAATCCCCTAGTAGATTAACTATTTAATCACTTACTTTGTCTCTTCACTCTGTCCCTATCAGTAGTATCTATTTTTGCCCCATCCCAACCTCCTAATGGGTTTCCCGGCTGGTGCTAGTGGTAAAGAATCCTCCTGCCAACGCAGAAGATACAAGAGATGCAGGTCTGATCCTTGGCTCAGAAAGCCCCCTGGAGTAGGAAACGGTACCCCACCCCAGTATTCTTGTGCAGAAAATTCCATGGGCAGAGGAGCCCCGCAGGCTACAGTTCACGGGTCACAAAAAGTCTGATGTGACAGAGTGACTGAGCAATCCCCGATGGCAAACTCTTATGACTCCAGTTGAGAGATTTCTCTGGCCAGCAGAAAAAATGCTCAGCCTCTATTCAAGACAAGTAGGAAGTGCAGGGAGTTAACTCTCCTATCAGCGATGCTTAACCAATACAGAGAATTTCATGGATATACACCTTAAATTTCTTGTCTCTTAGGAGAGATTGCTCAAGCATGTTCAGATCACCTCCCAGACATCCACAGAGGTATCTGCAGTGACACCTGGTCACTGACTCTCCACTTCTTGGCTTCCAGTCCTCCCGTCTCACTTCCTGGCTCCTGACTGACAGGTGTGTTCAAGAATGCCCTTCCAGATAAACGGCACTCAATCAGATGCTAAACTGAGAGTCAGCTTCAGAGAAAAACTGCGCTAGGACACTCCTTCAAATATCTCTTTTGTTTGTTTAATTACTTGGATATACTCAAAAATACTCAATTTAAAGACTTCACAGTGTATGATTTTTTTCTCTGGGTCTCTTGGTCTCTCTCTTTCTTGACCTTAATTTTGTCCCCCTAGAGACAAAATGCTTGGAGTGGTGATCATGGAGATCACCAAAGAGATCACTCTGTTTTGGAAAAACAAAACAGAGTTTGTGCTAATTTATGGGTCCAACAAGCTGGGCCTCCCAGCGATGCCCAGCAGGAATTTGCAGAGCTCTTCTGGGCACAAAAGCCTTTCTGTGTCCCTGATTTCTTGATTACAGAAAACATTCAGCCTTTTTAACTTTCACTGAGTTCCAAGAACAGATCTAAATGGATGCTGATCAGGGAAGGGATGACCAATCAAAAGAAACAATAGAGCAGCCTTGGGGTGAAGTTCAGGCTCCCCCTCAAGGGATGAATATAACAATACCTTTGAGCTGTTTTGCCAGTAATGAAACCTCCACAAAGTTGGAGAAATTAATTACTTGCTGCCCACGAGGGGACCATGGACAGATTGGGACCAGAAGGTTGATGATGCTGACTCCCAATTGCCATACCACCAAGAAGTCAGAAGAGTGTCCACAAGCTGATCATGTCCTCTTCTCACTACCTTATCTACAATCGGAGACACAGTTTTGGAGGTTATTAGCCTGCTGTGGCTCCCTTGGCCACAGCAGGCTATTCTTTACCAGCTCACCCAAAACTGCCCCTGAGATTTAACTCAGTGTTGGGATATGGAGACCAGATTTGGCTTCACTGCTTCACTTTATTGAAGAACCCTGGATTTAAGCACATGCAGACTTGGTTTAGGCAAACCTCAGTCCCAGGCACTGGTCTGCTCTGGGGACCACTACTCTTCTTGACAGTTGTAAAGAGTCAAAGAGGAAAGTTCAGGAAATTATGGAACCATAACATATTCTTCTCTTCCTCTTTGACCCCATCCCATGGTTTTCTTCTGCTTCTGGAGGGCACTGCTACATGTCACCTAATAACAAAGCTGCAGCAAAACCTGGCGACCAGTGCTTCAAGGTAATTTTGATCAAGACCCCTTTGTGCCCAAGTTGTGTGACTGACCCAGCCCACCATCACTTGCCAAAGTTTCCACGCACACAGGTGTAGAGATGGCAGTTTAGGTACGACGATTCCACTCAGGAATTCCATAGGTGTGCCTTTCCATCAGGATGGCAGTTTCTGGTCATGGTTCTCCAGGGGTGATGAGACTTGGCCAATCACCCTGCTGCTCTCTTCTGAGCCTCTCCTCTTCCCCTCAGTCTCTCCCCTTTGTTCTCTGCCTCTCCCATCATGGTCATAAACTTCCCCCTATGTTGGACCCTATGTGCCTTCAGTCTCCCATATTTGTGCTATAGCTGTTTGATAAAGCTTCACATTAATTTCACCTTGCTCAGTGGAAGAGTCAAAATCCAGGATAGACTCACTGTCTTGGGAACAGAAAGTCAAATCCCTACTAGGGTAAACATGTTACTGCTACTGCTAAGTCACTTCAGTCGTGTCCGACTCTGTGCAACCCCATAGACGGCAGCCCACCAGGCTCCCCCGTCCCTGGGATTCTCCAGGCAAGAACACTGGAGTGGGTTGCCATTTCCTTCTCCAATACAGTGAAAGTGAAAACTGAAAGTGAAGTCGCTCATTTGTGCCCAACTCTTCGCGACCCCACGGACTGTAGCCTACTGAAGGGAAATAAACAACTGCTGCTTCTCTTGAAAATGATTAGGAACCAACGGTTTGGAAGATAATTCAAGCATGACATTTTATCTAACAATATTTTAGAGTTATTAAATAATTTAATTAGTTATTACAATACTCTATTGGTTAAAGCATTTTCTTTTCTTTTTCAAAAATTGTCCATTCAGTTAATAATTTTTGATAAAAATGATTAATCCCTCGTGTAATTCTAAAGAAAAAATTACAGAAAATTACAGAAAGTTAAATTTAGTATAAATTATCAAAATCCATAAGCAAAAACTAAAGGATAATGATAAAATGCTAGCAATAAGAATAATTTGAAAATCAGCATTTTATCTGAAAACTATAATTTAAAGGAAAGACTAAAAATGGTGGCAGAGTTTTTGCTGCCAAAATGTTCTAAAATTTTTGGAAATCTAGAACTTGAGTTTTCACAAAGTTGCAAATGTCTTAATGCATACAATTCTAACCAGAAGCAGAAATAGGGATAAGAAGAGGTCACTCCATTCCTTGGTGGGACCACTCCTAGTTCTTCTAATAGTTTTATTTTTAAAGACGATTGTGTTGAGGTGAGGAAAATAAATTTGGGGTCCTGAAGTGGAAAATAAGGGGAAAAATAGTCTGGAGGCAGGGTGTGCAAAGTTATAGATTAGAATTAGAGACAAGAATTAGCACAGTTATAATGTGTCTTCCACCACAAGATAACAGAGAAATTGTTGGTTCTTTGTGTGAGAAGAGAACATAGACTCTTTCAAATGTCTGAAGCCTAAGTTGATTGCCTGAGCTTCTTTTTTCCCAAGTACGTCTTCATAGGGTAGTGTAATTTGTTCATGCTTTAAATCTTTTTGGCTGATTGTGGATGTTTCTGACATAATTGCCATGTAAAAAATTATATCAGCTTACTCTGAAGAGCCACTGTTGGGCTTGACCAAGATGACATCAAAGTTTTATTCATCTTAACTAAGCTTTAGACAGGCTTCCTCCGGCCTCTATTCCTGTGACCCTTGTCTCATTCCAGCCCATAATTCAGTTGGTCTAACCACAGATGTCCCTCCATCTTCCCACTTAAAAAAACTGAAAGATTATTAACTCTCTTCCCTTTTGAGATAAAAATATATTCAGAAGCCACTTGTTAGGTTTACAACTCAGAACCATCTTTATCAGGAACTAGGAGTTTGAAACAAAATTATCAAGGAGGATAACGTCCTTGTCTCTCAGTCTTGGTGGAAAGAGGGGAGTTTAACTTTCATTCTCATCCACCTCCAAGTTAAAAAGCTGCCTTTTTAAATACATGAAAAGGTTCACTTTTCCTCTGGACAAAGCCAGTTAACACACACAGACCCACAATCCTCTTTCCCCAGCTCTTAAGAACTCTCTCATCCTTTGTTTCAGTAGAACTGAGCTCAGACTAGGGTCTGGACTCTCCTACTGCAGTAGCCTTGAATAAACTCTTTCCTGTTTAATTTTCCTTGCTGCAATTCTTGCTTTGACAGGAAATACTGTGGGAAAAGCAAGTTTAGTTTCAGCATTTTCAGGGATTGTTTAGTGCAGCATTTAAGGGTGGATAGTTGATCAACAAATATTTAGAAATAAAATTTTCTAAGAACTCAGAATTGGTGCAAATAATTATNGGACTGTAGCCTACTGAAGGGAAATAAACAACTGCTGCTTCTCTTGAAAATGATTAGGAACCAACGGTTTGGAAGATAATTCAAGCATGACATTTTATCTAACAATATTTTAGAGTTATTAAATAATTTAATTAGTTATTACAATACTCTATTGGTTAAAGCATTTTCTTTTCTTTTTCAAAAATTGTCCATTCAGTTAATAATTTTTGATAAAAATGATTAATCCCTCGTGTAATTCTAAAGAAAAAATTACAGAAAATTACAGAAAGTTAAATTTAGTATAAATTATCAAAATCCATAAGCAAAAACTAAAGGATAATGATAAAATGCTAGCAATAAGAATAATTTGAAAATCAGCATTTTATCTGAAAACTATAATTTAAAGGAAAGACTAAAAATGGTGGCAGAGTTTTTGCTGCCAAAATGTTCTAAAATTTTTGGAAATCTAGAACTTGAGTTTTCACAAAGTTGCAAATGTCTTAATGCATACAATTCTAACCAGAAGCAGAAATAGGGATAAGAAGAGGTCACTCCATTCCTTGGTGGGACCACTCCTAGTTCTTCTAATAGTTTTATTTTTAAAGACGATTGTGTTGAGGTGAGGAAAATAAATTTGGGGTCCTGAAGTGGAAAATAAGGGGAAAAATAGTCTGGAGGCAGGGTGTGCAAAGTTATAGATTAGAATTAGAGACAAGAATTAGCACAGTTATAATGTGTCTTCCACCACAAGATAACAGAGAAATTGTTGGTTCTTTGTGTGAGAAGAGAACATAGACTCTTTCAAATGTCTGAAGCCTAAGTTGATTGCCTGAGCTTCTTTTTTCCCAAGTACGTCTTCATAGGGTAGTGTAATTTGTTCATGCTTTAAATCTTTTTGGCTGATTGTGGATGTTTCTGACATAATTGCCATGTAAAAAATTATATCAGCTTACTCTGAAGAGCCACTGTTGGGCTTGACCAAGATGACATCAAAGTTTTATTCATCTTAACTAAGCTTTAGACAGGCTTCCTCCGGCCTCTATTCCTGTGACCCTTGTCTCATTCCAGCCCATAATTCAGTTGGTCTAACCACAGATGTCCCTCCATCTTCCCACTTAAAAAAACTGAAAGATTATTAACTCTCTTCCCTTTTGAGATAAAAATATATTCAGAAGCCACTTGTTAGGTTTACAACTCAGAACCATCTTTATCAGGAACTAGGAGTTTGAAACAAAATTATCAAGGAGGATAACGTCCTTGTCTCTCAGTCTTGGTGGAAAGAGGGGAGTTTAACTTTCATTCTCATCCACCTCCAAGTTAAAAAGCTGCCTTTTTAAATACATGAAAAGGTTCACTTTTCCTCTGGACAAAGCCAGTTAACACACACAGACCCACAATCCTCTTTCCCCAGCTCTTAAGAACTCTCTCATCCTTTGTTTCAGTAGAACTGAGCTCAGACTAGGGTCTGGACTCTCCTACTGCAGTAGCCTTGAATAAACTCTTTCCTGTTTAATTTTCCTTGCTGCAATTCTTGCTTTGACAGGAAATACTGTGGGAAAAGCAAGTTTAGTTTCAGCATTTTCAGGGATTGTTTAGTGCAGCATTTAAGGGTGGATAGTTGATCAACAAATATTTAGAAATAAAATTTTCTAAGAACTCAGAATTGGTGCAAATAATTATAATGGTCTGTTATATACTCTGTAATAAATACCACAAATAAAGAGTTAAAGATATTTGCAAACCTAGATCATCCCAAATTAAATGATCAAGAAGAAGTTACTTAGCCATCTTGAATCTCAATTTTCTTATTTATAAAATGAAACATTTTGACAAATTTATTTCCAACTCTAATGTTCTACAATAATTTGAATATGTTTTTGTCTTTAAGCCTGCCCAGTTAAGAAGCAGGCACTCACTTATATCCGGATATGATCACTAGACCACATGGTACCTTTAGTTGGGAACATAGACTCATCATGATATGAAGTGATATGTTCATTGCAATGAGCCCATACACCATTAGTCGCCAATTAGCAACCTTTAAAATGACATTCCTAAATGAATAATAAGATTGCTGCCAAGGAACATGACTACCTCACCAACACTCCAGCTGTTAATTTTAATCTTAGCTGTAATACAGGCCAATATTCCACTAATTTCCCCTTTTTCACTTACAATTAATCAATGTTGATGGAAAAATATCAAACAGTAATTATAAAAAAAATATGATCTCATTCTTCTAGTCCATGTTGAACCTTCATTTTCTATAAAATCCTTCTGCAATGTTTTTCAGTGTTCTTTCTTCATTATCATTTAGTCAGATTACTATTACTGATAGACCAAAAATCCAGAGAGAATAAAACAGTGTTTACAATTAAATTCTCACATTACAGCTGAATTGTTTTCTTTTGGAAATTTGATATTTATTAACTTTATGGGGCACAAAGTTGCTTTTTTGTATTTGTTGGTATTTTCATATGGTGAGCATGTAGACACATGATCACCCAAAATGATATTTCTGTTTACCAGTCATAGGGATCACGACACTAAAAAGAAAAGAAGAACATTCTAGAAAAGATGGCATTTAGATGCCTCAGACTTATCACTCAGTCCAATGATCTTCTTTTGCCAATGAGAATATTGAGAAATTTAATTAATTTGTGTCATTTAGCTTATGCATCCAGCATGTGAACTACTCTTTAGAGTTACCTTGAAGTTATGAATTTGTTACTATTCTCATTGGCTGTTCCAGCATTAATGGAAGTCTTAAGTGTAAAAAAAATTAATGTTGATAAGTTTTGGCACCTATAATCTCATGTCTTTTCAAGGGCTTCCTCCTTCTCCTATCTTTTCCTTTTCTCAAATCATGAATTTTATATTTTGGACCTCAGATTAACAGAATTGGATTCATCAGAATCCTTGGTTTGTGGTCCAATATTGTCAGTTCAGTTCAGTTCGGTCGCTCAGTTGTGTCTGACTCTTTGCGATCCCATAAATCGCAGCTTGCCAGGCCTCCCTGTCCATCACCAATTCCCGTAGTTCACTTGAACTCACATCCATCGAGTCGGTGATGCCATTCAGTCATCTCATCCTGTGTCGTCCCCTTCTCCTCCTGCCTCAGTCCCTCCCAGCATCAGAGTCTTTTCCAATGAGTCAGCTCTTCACATGAGGTGGCCAAAGTACTGGAGCTTCAGCTTCAGCATCATTCTTTCCAAAGAACACCCAGGACTGATCTCCTTTAGAATG
>SJYA01000300.1:2072155-2173737 GCA_006410615.1 Neotragus moschatus | reverse complement strand
TCCTGTGGTCATGTATGGATATGAGAGTTGGACTGTAAAGAAGGTAGAGTGCCGAAGAATTGATGCTTTCGAACTGTGGTGTTAGAGAAGACTCTCCAGAGTCCCATAGACTGCAAGGAGATCCAACCAGTCCATTCTGAAGGAGATCAGCCCTGGGATTTCTTTGGAAGGAATGATGCTGAGGCTGAAACTCCAGTAGTCTGGCCACCTCATGTGAAGAGTTGACTCATTGGAAAAGACTTTGATGCTGGGAGGGATTGGGGGCAGGAGGAGAAGGGGACGACAGAGGATGAGATGGCTGGATGGCATCACTGACTCGATGAATGTGAGTCTGAGTGAACTCCGGGAGTTGGTGGTGGACAGGGAGGCTTGGCATGCTGCGATCCATGGGGTCGCAAAGAGTCGGACACGACTGAGCAACTGAACTGAACTGAGTGATGATGAACTGTTTAAGTTTTTACTTATCTCTATCATGTGAGAAACGAATCGCCAGTGTAGGTTCAATGCAGGATACAGGATGTGTGGGGCTGGTGCACTGGGATAACCCAGAGAGATGATATGGGGTGGGAGGTGGGAGGGGGATTCAGGATTGGGAACTCATGTCCACCCGTGACAGATTCAAGTCAATGTATTGCAAAACCAATACAGTATTGTAAAGTAAAATAAAGTAAAAATAAAAATTAAAAAAAAAATTCTCTTGACTCCAATTCTGAATAAAGACATTGCTGGGTAGACTATTTTTACTTTGATTTTTTCCCCCTCCTTTTTCCCTCTTTGAGTATATCATGTCATTCCCTTATGGCCTGCAAAATTTCTTCTGAGAAATCTGTTAATACACTTGGAGCTCCCTCATATGTATTAAGTTGTTTTTCCCTTGGTGCTTTTAAAATTCTATGTGAGATAGCAAAAGAGACAGAGATGTATAGAACAGTCTTTTGGACTCTGTGGGAGAGGAAGAGGGGGTGATGATTTGGGAGAATGGCATTAAAACATACATGATATCATATATGAAATAAATCACCAGTCCAGGTTCTATGCATGATGATGGATGCTTGGGGCTGGTGCACTGAGATGACCCAGAAGGATGGTACAGGGAGGGAGGATGGGGTTCAGGATGGGGAACACGTGTATACCTGTGGTGGATTCATGTGGATGTATGGCAAAACCAATACAATATTGTAAAGTAATTAACCTCCAATTGAAATAAATTTATATCAAAAAAATTATGTGGTAAGTTTTGTTATTTTAATCATAACCTAGACTGGTGACTCGTTTCTCACATGATAGAGATAAGTAAAAACTTAAACTGTTCATCATCACTCAGTTCAGTTCATTTGCTCAGTCGTGTCAGACTCTTTGTGACCCCATGAATCGCAGCACGCTAGGCCTACCTGTCCATTATCAACTCGCAAAGTTCACTCAGACTCACGTCCATCGAGTCAGTGATGCCATCCAGCCATCTCATCCTCTGTCATCCCNGCAGTGTAACAAGCACCTTTGAATCAATCTCTAAACCAAAAACTAGCATAGGCTTCTTTTCCAGTTGCTTATCTGATCCACCCAAACTAAATCCGGTGTAGACGGCTTCCTTCTTTCTTTTCTCCCTTCCTTCCTTCATTTTGTTCTATATGGCTACCTTTTCATGAGCTGTCTTCATTAACTAACATTTTTTTTATAGTTTAATTGAGTATGTTCCACCAGCTACACAGTTTATTCAGTTAAAGTGTACAATTCAGTAATTTTTAGTGTATTTATGGACTTCAGTTCAGTTCAGTTGCTCAGTCGTGTTCGACTCTCCATGACCCATTGGACCACACAAGCCAGGCCTCCCTGTCCAACACCAGCTCCAGGAGTTTACTCAAATTCATCTCCATTGAGTCGATGATGCCATACAACCATCTCATCCTCTGCTATTCCCTTCTCCTCCTGGCTTCATCTTTCCCAGCATCAGGGTCCTTTCAAATGAGTCAGTTCTTCATGTCAGATAGCCAAAGTACTGGAATTTCAGCTTCAGCATTAGTCCTTCCAAAGAACATTCAGGACTATTTCCTATAGGATGGACTGGTTGGATCTCCTTGTTGTCCAAGGGACTCTNTTCCCTTCTCCTCCTGGCTTCATCTTTCCCAGCATCAAGGTCCTTTCAAATGAGTCAGTTCTTCATGTCAGATAGCCAAAGTACTGGAATTTCAGCTTCAGCATTAGTCCTTCCAAAGAACATTCAGGACTATTTCCTATAGGATGGACTGGTTGGATCTCCTTGTTGTCCAAGGGACTCTAAAGAGTCTTCTCCAACATTACAGTTCAAAAACATCAGTTCTTTGGCACTCAGCTTTCTTTATAGTCCAACTCTCACATCCATACATGACCACTGGAAAAAAAAATCGCCTTGACCAGATGGACCTTTGTTAGCAAAATGTCTCTGCTTTTTAATATGCTTACTAGGTTGGTCATAACTTTCCTTTCAAGGAGTAAGCACCTTATAATTTCATGGCTGAAGTCACCATCTTCAGTGATATTGGAGCCCTAAAAAATAAAGTTTCTCACTGTTTCCACTGTTTCCCCATCTATTTCCCATGAAGTGATGGGACCAGATGCCATGATCTTCGTTTTCTGAATGTTGAGCTTTAAGCTAACTTTTTCACTCTTCTCTTTCACTTTCAAGAGGCTCTTTAGTTCTTCTTCACTTTCTGCCTTAAGAGTGGTGTCATCTGCGTATCTGAGGTTATTGATATTTCTCCCGGCAATCTTGAGTCCAGCTTGTGCCTCTTCTAACCCAGCATTTCTCATGATGTACTCTGCATATAATTTAAATAAGCAGGGTGACAATATATAGCCTTGAGTACTCCTTTCCCTATTTGTAACTGGTCTGTTTTTCCATGTCCACTTCTAACTGTTGCTTCCTGACTTGCATACAGATTTCTCATGAGGCAGGTCAAGTGGTCTGGTATTACCATCTCTTTCAGAATTTTCCAAAGTTTCTTGTGATTCACACAGTCTAAGGCTTTGGCACAGTCAATAAAGCAGAAATAGATGTTTTTCTGGAACTCTCTTGGATGTTGGCAATTTGATCTCTGGTTCCTCTGCCTTTTCTAAATCCAGCTTGAACATCCAGAAGCTCATGGTTAAGGTACCATTGAAGCCTGGCTTGGAGAATTTTGAGCATTACTTTACTATCATGTGAGATGAGTGNTCTGAGAGCAGTCAAAAACTACAATGCTTCCCCAGGGTAAAATGCTATTTATGTAATGAACAAATTAACTTCTTTGATATAGACAGTCCAAACTAAAAGCCTTTACCTTGCACAAGGCTAAAGGATAAGGATAAATCCATCAGACTATACAGAAATCCTTTCCCTATGTGTTGTGAAAAGATTGATTTGGTAAGATAAAAGTTGTTTTTTTGTTTAGGCGTAAAGATTCACGTTTCAACTTTTCAAAGTTGACTTTACTAATATGTTTATTAGTATTTAACATATATATTCAGATTTTTGCTACAACATCTTGAGTTAAATTAGTTTTCAGATGGTATGTCCAGTGAGTATGTAATGCATATTCAATTGGGCATGTTAATTATGTTGTTGCTGCATGCTTCTCTAGAAGTAAATGCAATATCATTGAAACAGCTGTCCACTTTAAGCTAAGAGAGCCTTAAAAGTTCTGAAAAGGACAATAATCACCACAGTGTTTTTCCATGATGAACTGGTTAACTGTTTTTATCATCAAAGTTCACATACTAGAGAATTTTCATTACCGAACCCTCAAATTGTTGAACCAAACTAGTTTAACGTTATTTAATTCCTAGTATATTTGGATCTTTTTAAGAATAGCTTGTATGTATTTCTAACAGATTATACTAAAAGTACCAAAAGTAATGTTGAAAGAGGTAATTGTAAAAATGCCTTTTTGTGTATAATTTTGTTGTACATTTCATCAAGGGTATCTTACAGTATTTATCTTTTTGTGCACCTATCACTTGAATGACTTCAAAGGTCTGCTGCTGCTAAGTCACTTCATTCATGTCCGACTCTGTGCCACCNATTATACTAAAAGTACCAAAAGTAATGTTGAAAGAGGTAATTGTAAAAATGCCTTTTTGTGTATAATTTTGTTGTACATTTCATCAAGGGTATCTTACAGTATTTATCTTTTTGTGCACCTATCACTTGAATGACTTCAAAGGTCTGCTGCTGCTAAGTCACTTCATTCATGTCCGACTCTGTGCCACCCCATAGAAGGCAGCCCACCAGGCTCCGCTGTCCCTGGGATTCTCCAGACAAGAAGAGTGGAGTGGGTTGCCATTTCCGTCTCCAATGCATGAAAGTGAAAAGTGAAAGTGAAGTTGCTCAGTCGTGTTGGACTCTTTGTGACCCCATGGACTGCAGCTTACCAGGCTCCTCCGCCCATGGGATTTTCCAGGCAAGAGTACTGGAGTTGATTGTAAATGATAATTATATACATATATATGCATATGCATATATATTTTTTCATATTAATTACATTAACCGGTACAACTATATTTTTATTTGAGGCGTAACCTTTCTCTTTGTAAGTGTAATTTATTTTATTTTATTTATTTATTTATTTTTTTTACTGTAGCAGACTTGGTCTTCTGAACAGTGAAATGATCCCAACACCCTAAGACAATGCACTTTTCCACTCTCGATATAAATAACACAAAAGAGCCTAGGCAGGCTAAGTCAAAGGATAAGGAGTTACAACTGACTGAAATATAAGTTCCTTGTGATATTGCATTAAAGATTGATCATATTAAGTATCATGTATTAAGTGCAGAGGAGCTCAGATTGAGAGACTGAAAGTGTGGGGGAAACTCCAAGGGGTTGTAATTGCCTTGCTCCACTGTAAGGCTCAGAGAACTGCACTCTGAAAGGAACACTCAGGGAAAGCCTCTAGTGGACTGACAAAGTTTATTATCTAGCTGTGTAGTTTTATGGTCTCAGGGAACAGAGCATAAAGCAGACTTGTACGTAGCCTTTCTCGATAAACATCAAAGCATTCAAGCATAAAATATAGTTCCCACTGCCCAAGACATAACATAGCTTTGGCAAAACTCTAAAGGGAGTCTTATCAAGAAACAACAGTCCTTGCTCCAAGAAACAGGTGGTGAAAAGGAAGCCTTTGAATGCTTCAAGGCTGGGTGTATGACCCTTCGTCATCCGTTCCTAGCCTCAGGCACTCAATGAATGCTCATAACCCTTTGTTATGTTCATTCCAGCTCCCAACCTTCGTCATGAGTGGAGCAAATACATTTTCAGTATTTGCTCAAAGCCTTCCAGCTCCACCACTCACTTTGGGCCATTCTCTCTCCATGTTGTGCTTTCTTCCTCTCATTGGCTTCCCTGGTGGCTCAGATGGTAAAGAGTCTGCCTACAATGTGAAAAACCTGGGTTTGATCCCTGTGTTGGGAAGATTCTCTAGAGAAGGGTAAGGCTACCCACTATAGTATTCCTACCTGGAGAATTCCATGGACAGAGGAGCCTGGTGGGCTACAGTCCATGAAGTCGCAAAGAGTCTAACATGACTTGAGTGACTTTCACAATAATCACCTGATGGTATCTTTGACCACTAAATATGAGAAAATGTTACCAAAAGTGGGGCCCAGCTGCTGGCCACTAAAAGACATTAAAGAGGCAAGGATGGTGGAAAAGAAAGTTTGTTTTATTTCAGATGCCAGCAGCCAACGGGGAGGGTGGACTTCTATCCAAAGGCTGACTCTCTCCCACTGACAGTCATGAGCTTTTTTAGATGGACAGAGGGGCTACATGAAGAAACAGCATAAACAGCTCTGGCTGTCATCTTGAAATTGGTCATCGCTGGTCTGACCAGCATCAGCTTGATTATTTTAAATACAATTAATATTCAGCTCCAGGGTCAATTTGTTCTCATTTTTTGAAGATAATTCTAGGAATTGTGGCAGCTTGTTTCACAGCTACAGTTTGACCATATGTAGTTAATTTCTTCCACCTGATGAGAGTTTCAGATTCTATAGGACAACTCACAGTTAATTTCTTCCACCCGTTGAGGGTTTCAGAATCTATAAGACAACTCAGAGAATATGGTTCAGAATATTACCTATAGCCTTTGAGAAGGAACTAAAGGTTCTTGACTTTGTTTACTGACTAAACTATCACTCTTTTGTCCTGTCTGCTTGTTTTCTTTGCTTTTTCATTTTTTCACTTCTCTTACTATACTTGTTTGCACGCGTGCTCAGTTGCTTCAGTTGTGTCCAACTCTTTGCCCCTTTCGAATGTAGCCTGGCAGGCTCCTCAGTCTATGGGATTGTCCAGGCAAGAATACTGGAGGGGGTTGTCATGCCCTCCTCCAGGGGATCTTCCTGACCCAGAGATTGAACTGGCTTCTCTTATGTCTCCTGCAGGTGGATTCTTTACTGCTAAGCCAGTGGGGAAGCTCCGATTACAATTATTCTTTGATTAAAGTTTGCCAGAGGTAAAAGGCAGTGAGGACATGGAGGGTAAGAATCATAGGGTCCTGCTCTGTTTCAGTAATACATGCAGAGTACCTGGCATATAGTTAGGCAAGCAATTACTTTCACCTTTGGACCAAATTCTGGTTTGCAAGATACATTTGATAGCTTCTACAATCAAATGGCCTTCTCGTTGCTTGTGAAAAGTCTGAAAACTGGGCAATTTTGATGACTTTATGTGTTCTAAATTCTGTGAGGCTGGAGTGAGTCCCAAGTCCACCCAAGGCAAAATTTTAAGCTCCATCATTTACTTTATCTCCAATACAGTTATCTCCCATAATTTTCTTACCTTTTCTTGGTTCTATGAACTTCTATTTTCTCAGATGTCTGCTAAAATTTTTTACTCTTCAAATAATTCTTGTTCTCTTTTCCTAACACTGAACAAAGCACTGTCCTAGAGTTTTAAAAGAATAAAATAAGTCCTCTTTCCTTAAGAAACTGACAGTCCCATGGTTAGAGATAATGTTGGCTAAGTTTATAAAAGATAAAGGGAGATGGTGAAGGACAAATAAACCTGGCATCCGCAGTCCATGGAGTCCCAAAGAGTCAGACGTGACTGAGCGACCAAAAAACAACAATAATAAAAGATAAATAGCTCTAAAATAATTAAATAATAGTTGAAGAAAATAGAAAAAGTGTTACTAGACTTGCATGCCTGGTATCCAAAGTCCCTCCTAATTTGATACCTATGTTAATTTGGAGCAAAAAGAATGTGTCTAAAGTACATAACCTAAGTTTCCACAAGAATTCCCTCTGTCATTTTTCTATTAAAATGATCCTCTTCACAATTCCTTGGAATACCTAAAACTACATGGAGAACCAATTGAAAGCCCCATGGGGGGGGGGAAGCACTGTGTTTACCTGCACTGTCTAATTCAATTCTAGAAAGTGCTATTAAATGGACTCTTTGTGACTACTTAGGAGAAAAGGAAAGAGCCTCATCTCTGGTGTGTGTGTTCATTAAGTACTAGTACTAGTACTAGACTGGTATTCAGAAATGTGGACTGAACAAAATCCCAGACAAACCTCCTTTTCTATAATTTCCTTCACTATTAACATACAAAAGGGGAAAGAAATAGAAATATTGTAACTTGGTCAGCAAGTCAAAGCATTTAATAAGCTGTGCCATTTTTCCTAACCCACTAGAGAAGTAAAGACTGGAGAAAAGCTGAAATAGGTGAATCCATAGTTGGTGGAATAGCCATAACTGAAGATTCTCAACAAATAGGTATGAACCCACCTTTAAGGAAGCCTCTTTATCATTGGAGGTTTATTCAGTTCTCTTCACTTCAGTTCAGTAGCTCAGGTGTCCAACTTTTTGCAACCCCATGGACTGCAGCATGCCAGGCTTCCTTGTCCATCACCAACTCCCAAAGCTTACTGAAACTCATGTCCATTGAGTCGATAATACCATTCAACCATCTAATCCTCTGTTATCCCCTTCTCTTCCTGCCTTCAATCTTTCCCAGCATCAGAGTCTTTTCCAATGAGTCAGTTCTTCACATCATGTGGCCACAGTATTGGAGTTTTGGCTTCAGCATCAGTCCTTCCAAAGAATATTCAGGACTGATTTCCTTTAAGGTTGACTGGTTTGATCTTCTTGCAGTCCAAGGGACTCTCCAGAGTCTTGTCCAATACCACAATTCAAAAGCATCAATTCTTTGATACTCAGCTTTCTCTATGGTCCAACTCTTACAACCATACATGACTACTGGAAAGACTATAGTTTTGAGTAGATGGACCTTTGTCAGCAAAGTAATGTTTCTGCTTTTTAATATGCTGTCTAGGTTGGTCATAGATTTTATTCCAAGCAGCAAGCGTCTTTTAATTTCATGGCTGCAGCCACCATCTGCAGTGATTTTGGAGCCCAAGAAAAAAAAGTCTCTCACTGTTTCCATTGTTTCCCCATCTATTTGCCATGAAGTGATGGGACCAGATGCCATGATCTTAGTTTTCTGAATGTTGTTTTAAGCCAACTTCTTCAGTCTCCTCTTTCACTTTCATCAAGGGTTTCTCTAGTTCTTCACTTTCTGCCATAAGGGTGATGTCATCTGCAAATCTGAGGTTATTGATATTTCTCTCAGTAATCTTGATTCCAGCTTGTGCTTCTTCCAGCCCAGCATTTCTCATGATGTACTCTGCATATAAGTTAAACAAGCAGGATGACAATATACGGCCTTGATGTACTTCTTTCCCTATTTGGAACCAGTCTGTTGTTCCATGTCCAGTTCTAACTGTTGCTTCTTGACCTGCTTACACATTTCTCAAGAGGCAGGTCAGGTGTTCTGGGATTCCCGTCTCTTGAAGAATTTTCCACAGTTTGTTGTGGTCCACATAGTCAAAGGCTTTGGCGTAGTCAATAAAGCAGATGCTTTTTCTAGAACTCTCTTGCTTTTTTGGTGATCCAGTGGATGTTGGCAATTTGATCTTTGGTTCCTCTGCCTTTTTAAATCCAGCTTGAACATCTGGAAGTTCTCAGTTCACATACTGTTGAAGTCTCACTTGGAAAATTTTAAGTGTTACTTGGCTAGCGTGTGAGATGAGTGTAATTGTGCGGTAGTTTGAACATTCTTTGGTATTGCCTTTCTTTGGGACTGGGATGAAAACTGACCGTTCCCAGTCCTGTGGCCACTGCTGAATTTTCCAAATTTGCTGGTATGTTGAGTGCAGCACTTTTACAGCATCATCTATCAGGATTTGAAATAGCTCAGCTGGAATTCCATCGCCTTCGCTAGCTTTGTTCTTAGTTATGCTTCCTAAGGCCCATTTGACTTTGCATTCCAGGATGTCTGGCTCTAGGTGAGTGATCACGACATTGTGGCTATCTGTATGGTCATACAAATGAGTGACACCCTTATCAAATGTGTGGACAATCTAAGCTTTAAAAAGATGATAAATTCATGGTGCAATAGAATAAATATCCAAAAAGTTTTCAACAGACAGGACTAGATTAACCAGATGAAACCAATAAGAAATAACTGTCTGATTATTCATTGCAGTTTTCAGTTTGAACTGTACAAATACGAAACTGGAGGGAGAGAGATCTGTCTTGCAAGTAGTTAGTACAGAAAGAACTTGTATTCTGACTGACAGCAAAATTAACATGAGAAAACTGTGATGTGGCTGCCAGAAATGTTAATCATTTTAGATTATGTAAATAATATTTGAAGTTCTAGGTGAGTCATCAAGGTATAGTGCATCAGAATCAACTTGGATGTTTCCTAAAATGCAGATTGCTGGTGAATGTTAAGCATTTTCTGAATACATCCAAAGGTCTAGATGTGGTGCCTTGGGATCTGTCTTTAACTGTCTCTTGAGATGCTTTTCATGCTAGTATCCACCTCTTAGGATTAGTGCATAGAATAAATGGCATATTATATATAGAAGCATAGCGATAACATAGATTATAAATGCTCAATAAATTGTACCTTAAGTGTTCTCTATTGACATTTTGTCACTTATGTTGACACTTCTGTAAAGTTCTTAATCTAGATCAAATTTACCAGTTGTAATCTTATATGTGAGGTCTTTCCTTTCTCTCTTCTTTCCTTTCTGTCTTTGAGTCTTCTAGATTCTTAAATTTCTCTTTTCTGCCTCTTGACATATGTACAGTTCAGTTCACTCAGTCATGTCCAACTCTTTGTGACCCTGTCCATCACTAATTCCTGGAGCTTGCTCAAACTGATATCAATCAACTCAGTGATGCTATCCAACCATCTCATCCTCTGTCATCCCCTTCTCTTCCTGCCTTCAGTCTTTCCCAGCATTAGATTCTTTTCCAATGAGTCATTTCTTCACATCAGTGGTCAAAGTATTGGCGCTTCAGCATCAGTCCTTCCAATGAATATTCAGGACTGATCTCCTTTAGGATTGACTGGTTGGATCTCCTTGCAGTCCAAGGGACTCTCAAGAGTCTTCTCCAACACCACAGTTCAGAAACATCAATTCTTCAGTGCCCAGCATTCTTTATAGTCCAACTCTCACATCCATAAACGACTACTGGAAAAACCACAGCTTTGACTAGATGAACCTTTGTCAGCAAAGTAATGTCTCTGCTTTTTAATATGCTGTCTAGGTTAGCTATAGCTGTTTTTACAAGAGACAAGCATCTTTTAAAATCATGACTACAGTCACCATCTGCCATGGTTTTGGAGCCCAAGAAAATAAAGTCTCTCACTGTTTCCATTGTTTCTCCATCTATTTGCCATGAAGTGATAGGACTGGATGCCGTTATAGTCTACTATGTGCACAATATTATACTTGGACTAGTGGAAACTTGAAAAAAACATGGATCCTACCCTCGGTAATATGCCTGCCTATGTTCCTGCTACAGCTGCTGCTAAGTCACTTCAGTCGTGTCCGACTCTGTGTGACCCCATAGACGGCAGCCACCAGGCTCCCTGTCCCAGGGATTCTCCAGGCAAGAACACTGGAGTGGGTTGCCATTTCCTTCTCCAATGCACGAAAGTAAAAAGTGAAAGTGAAATCACTCAATAGTGTCCGACTCCTAGTGACCCCCTGGACTGCAGCCTACCAGGCTCCTCCATCCATGGGATTTTCCAGGCAAGAGTACTGGAGTGGGGTGCCCTTGCCTTCTCCATGCACACCTATAGGGAGAGGTAAAACCTGTATATAAAGAGGCACATTTTTATTGTTAGGATGAAAGTGCCCTGGAACTTGAAGAAGCTTTCTGCAATTGGTAGTGCTCCAAAATTTGCAAAGAGTGATAAGGAGCTAAGTAGAAATAAGCACTCATCTTCTACATTCTCTTTCTTTATTTTTAGTTAACTTTTATTGGCATATTGTTGCTTTACAATGTTGCGTTAGTTTGTACTGTACAGCAAAATGAACCAGCTATACATATCAGATATCTGTTCTTATTGGGGTTCCCTGGTAGCCTGTAGTAAAGAATCCATCTGAAATGCAGAAGACCTGGGTTTGATCCCTGGGTCAGGCAGATCCCCTGGAGAAGGGAATGGCAAGCTACTCCAGTATTCTTGCTTGGAGAACTCCATGGACAGAAGATCCTGTTGGGCTATTGTCTATGGGGTCACAAAGAGTCAGACACAAGTGAACAACTAACACTTTGACTTTCATCCCCTCTTTTTGGATTTTCTTCCCATTTAGGTCACCAAATTCTCTCTCTTTTTAAAATTAATTATTTTAAATGGATTATTGATTAATTTATTTTAAAAGATTTATCTTTTAAAGATATTTTAAAGATTATTTATCTTACAATTCTGGGATAGGTTTTTGCCATGCAACAACATGAATGGGCCATAGACACACATCTGCCTCACTCCATCCTGAATCCTCCTCCTATCACCCTCCCCACCCTATACCTCCTTGTTGTCACAGAGCACCGACTTTGGGAACCCTGCTTCATACATCAAACTTGCACTTGTTATCTGTTCTACATATGGTAATATATGTATTTCACTGCTATTATAGAGGACATTTTCTTAGACCAGAGGACCCTTGTTGGACAAAGTAAAGCGCCTCTTGACCAATCCAAGCCATGCTTTGTTCTTCCCATCAACCCTCAGCTGCCCACCCTCTGCCCACTTCTTTAGCTCCGCTGCCAAAGTCATTCATTCTGCTCTAAAAGGAGATGTTGTTGTTCGGTTGTTAGCCACTCAGTTGTGTCTAACTCTTTGCAACCCCATGGACTGTAGCCTGGCAGGCTCCTCAGTCCATGGGATTCTCTAGACAAGAATATTGGAGTGGATAACCATTTCCTTCTCCAGTGGATCTTCCTGACCCAGGGATTGAACCTGGGTCTCCTGCATTGCCACAAGGAGATGGAATCTTAGCAATTCTCCCTAACATTAACAGAAATTACATTAAGGTCAAGCACATGTTTACAGATTCTAATTCAGTGGGTCCAGGACAGAGCCTGAGAATCTGCACTTCTAACAAGTTCCTGGGTAATCCCCAAGCTCCTGTTAGAAAAGTTGCAAAATGTCATAAATAGACATTAAATACTACTTATTTATTACACATTTGTAAAATTTAAAGTGTTTCCTTTACAAACAGAGAGACTAAATATTCAGATGTCTAGAGAATTCCCAGCTAGTGGTGAAGAATCCACTTGTAATGCAGGAGATGTAAGAGACGCGGGTTCAGTCCCTGGGTTGGGAAGATGCCCTGAAGAAGGACAAAGCAACACACTCTAGTTTTCTTGCCTGGAAAATTCCATGGATGGAAGAGCCTGGTGGGCAACAGTCTACAGAGTCACAAAGAGTCGGAAATGATTGAATGACTAAGCATACATACACACACACAGACAATCAAGAGTAAGACACGTAGATCAGATTCTCCAGGATTCTGTGATATGTTTTAAGCATGAGACAGAAAAGTTGGAGAATTTCATACATAGTTAGCATTGCCAGAGAAATGTTGCCTCGGGTTTCTGTTTTATTTTTTCCTCTCAGAATATTGCTGAAAATTCAGTTAATTGCATATCTGCTGTTACCAAAACACTTTTTCATGCTACAATGATTCATAAATCTCCCATTTTATGTAGTTATTAGTTTTATGTAGTCTGTTGGCAGTGACAGAGAATAAGACATTTGCGGAGGAAACGAGATCTTTGTGTTTGCTTTTGGTTTATGTGATGTCAGGTTGGTTCATCATGTATCTGGGGGGTGGTTGTGATTTTGTGATATGACTACAGACAGGCTTAGATTTCAGTGTCAACACTTTACAGAGTATAAAGAAACAAAATGATTGCAATTCAAAAAATTAAGAATAGATCATTTGAATAATAATACATCCTCAATTTAAAACAGTTTATGAAATGAATAAATATATCATGCAAATGGAAGCAATCTGAGTAAGGAAATTTTCTACCTTGTTACAACTAATTGATTTGTGGATGTTTATTAGATGAGAAGCTTAAATTCAAACAATATCAGAAGGAAAAAATGGATTCTGTTTTCACCAAATCAGACAGAAAGTAAAATGTTTGTATATTTTTATAGGATATAACAAAAAATGTACTGCCTTTGGAAAATTTGTATTTGTTTCAGTGAAAATATATACACATATATTTAAATAAAAGCTCATCAATAGTGATAAGAGGAAGTTAAGAACATGACTTGGACCATAGGGGCAAACTGGCTGTTTTAGACCTTCTCTCTGTCTGAGAACATCAGAAATAAAATTAAGATAATAAAACCAAGACCTCAGATACAAGATTAATGACACTTCCAACCCAAAATGATAAATGCTACACATAGAACTGTCTACAGGAATGATTGTGCATAGCACATCACATGGTGGTGTACTAGGTCATGTCCGACTCTTTGTGACCCCATGGACTGTAGCCCACCAGCTTCCTTTGTCCATGGGATTCTCCAAGCATGAATACTGGAGTGGGTTGCCATTCCCATCTCAAGGGGATTTTCCAGACCCAGGGATTGAACCCTCGTCTCTTGCTTCTTCTGCATTGCAGGCAAATTCTTTATGATCTGAGCCATCAGGAAGCCCATTTTCTTCTATATAAAAAATTTCCAAATAATTATTGCACGATGCAGTCCCTTGGAATCTGTTATCTTGCAGTATTTCAAACATAAAGTCTTTTTATGCATTCCTTTTTCAAGAGTGAGAGTGAGTGAAACATAAAAGAAAATAAAAATGACTCGAGTCTTTTGCATTAGAATTTTTTAACCTCTGTGTAAAAACTAAAACATAATCTCTCCCTCTTCTGAATTCAACTGTGGTGAATAAGAAGGCAGTCTGGGTCAAACTTCCTGTTGAAGAGAGCTAAATATAAAGAATAAAATATGTTTTAAAATCTTAAAATCATCAAATAAGCAGTAAAAAATTACCATGATACCTTATCAATGAGAAAACAAAGAAGCAACCTAGTAAAGAGAGAACAGGACACGAAAATATTAGCAGAGAACATAAAAATATAAAATATCACAGGGTAAATTTGAAAAGGAAACAAACAGACTATGAATAAAAAATAGCTGAAATTTAAAAGTCACTGCATAATAAAAGGGGTGGAGAAATACACTTAAAACAACAATGCCCATGTTTGATAACTATTGAATGAGAAGTATATCAAATTTATTTCATGATTCTTATTATTTTGTATATATTTAAGTATTCTCATATAATGAATACCCCCCCCAAAAAAAAACACTCCATGCATGCAATTAATAGAAAATTGGACACGGCTGACGAGAAAGTTAAGGAAATTAGAGTACAGAAGAAATCAGAGTACAGAATAAAGAATCAAAATGAAAGTACAAAGAGAAGTTGAAGTTAGAAGATGTAGAAGATAGATTAAAACATTTTAATATTTTAAATGAGAAGTCCATAAAGAAAGAGGAAAAGAATGAGACACAGCCAAGAATGAAATAGATAACGGGTGAGAACTTTTCAGATCTATTGAAAACTTCACAGTGCCAAGAACCTAGAAAATTTCAAGCAGGAAAAAGAACAATGCTTACCCATTTTAGTGAAATTGCAGAAAATCAAAGACAAAAACAAAATTTTTAAAGTAACTAGAAGAAAAACACGTATTACTTTCCAAGGAATGGCAGTGGAACTGTCAGCTGACTAAATAGCTACAATGAAATAATGTCTTTAGAATGGTGAAAAACATTCCAGGGCCTATAATTTTTTACTTAGTAAAATATTTCTTCTTACGAAAACGGACAAATAAGAGAACTTGCAGACAAACAAAACCAGAAAATTTAGCAGCAGCCAAGAGCAATAAGTACAGTCTCATGCATTTTGTCAGTGGCTGACAACGGTTATAACTATACTTGTTGTGCATGGCAAATATAAGTAAGCAAGGCAGAAAGTAGTATTTTTAAAAAAGATTTCCATTGCTGAAAAAAAAATTAATATGAATATTTCTGACACAACAAAGGTTCAAATTATAATAGCCTAAAGATGGCATTCTAATTGCCTTTTATAAATGGTACCATATGAAATGGAGGTGTTGTGCAATCATACACAATGCAAAAATGAAACATTTTGGCTTTTAAAATTAAAATTTGGGTGATTCCCTTAAGTTAGAGAGTGTGTCTTAGAGGAGTTTTAGAAGTTATCATTAGTGCAAATGTAGAATTCTCCTTAAAACGGGGATAAATTGGAGTTAAGTCCGTGTAGGAGGGAGCAGTACTGAAGGAACAGGGCTTAGCTGCTCCTTCTGCAGGATTTGGTTCTGTTAACATTCAGTTTGCCTTGTACACTCTGTTATATTTTAAATAGATAACCAACAGGACCTTCTGTACAGCACTCGAAACTCTGCTTAATGTTATGTGGCAGTCTGGATGGAAGGGGAGCGTGGGAGAGAATGGATACATGGATATGTGTGGCTGAGTGCCTTCACTGTTTATCTGAAACTACCACAACATTGTGTGTTAACCAGCTATACTCCAATATAAAGTGTTGCTATTTAGTCACTCAGTCATGACCAACTCTCTTGAGACCCCATGAACCGTAGCCTACCAGGCTCCTCTGTCCATGGGATTCTCCGAGCAAGAAAACTGGAGTGGGTTGTCATTCCCTTCTCTAGGGAATCTTCCCTACCCGGGGATCACAGGAGGATTATTTAGTGTCTGAGCCACCAGGGAAGCACCCAATATACAATAAAAAGATCCAGTTTGTCTAATAGGGTTATGATCACCTGCATTTTCTTCTCCTTAGAACGTTTGCTCAGGCATTTTCCCTTAAATTTTGCTTTTTTTTTTTTTTTCTGCATCTTTAACTAATCTTGCTCTCAAGGGAGGAGAACACAAGTGATCTTTGTAACTAGGATGACAAACCAGACCCATCTTTGGGCTTTTTTATTCTGTGTTGATTACAGTTCCACATAGAATAAGAATTTTAGAGTTTATTTAAAGAGACAGTTGCTCAGTGGATCTCCAAGAAGAACATTTGATGAGGAGCATCAGTAACATTGGTAGACAGATCATATAAAAGACAGCATCTCCTAAGCTAGTCAGTCGTTTGTCATCCATGTGGATTATTCTATTGGTTGGTAAAAGCCAGAGATGAAGTGGAAGGAGATTTGGGAAAAAAAAAAATGTTATCATGGAAGAGATTGGATCTTAAGGAGAAGCTATTAACAATTTTGTTGGGACAACAAGCATGAACCAGTACTGTGCATGGCAAAATGGGTTATACAGTCCCTTTGCTTTTAATGTATAAAAACATCTATCAAAATATAGCTCTTCAGCTAAACTTGAAATATCACATTGCCTATTCCTATTCATGTTTAATCAGTGAGATGCTGTTTTGGAGTCAGCCAGACTGAGTTCAGTTCTCAGCTCGACACCTCAGTAGACCAATAAACTTCTGGGTTATCTGGCTTTTCTGTTTGCTAATTGTCTCATTTTAAAACATGAGTAATAATAATAGAAACTACATCAGAGAGCTGTTATAAGCTTAATTGACTAACTTGGTTTCACACTGCATTAGTCAATTTTTTCTGTAGTGACAAAGAGCCTCCAAATCTTAGTGGTTTATAAAACAAACACTGACTTCCTGCTCAATTATATGAAGGCTGCGGGCTGGTTGAGTCTTAGCAGGATCTCTTTGACTCAGTTAGATCTGACTCAGCCCCACACATCTTTTTATTCCAGATCCACAATGAAATAGGAACACTTCTGGGTCTTGATATTCTCATGAGGAGGGCAGGAGCCCCAGAGGAACAGACAACCCACACGAATGCATTAGAAACTTCTGCGTAGGCAAGGAATATTAATGCCCACTCCAATTAGATTGCCCAAGGAAAATCTAAAATTGAAGATTCTCATCAAGGGAGTAGTGACGTGTACTCTGCCTACAGGGCAGCATGTTTTTGTGCTGTGTGCTCAGTCCCTTAGTCATGTCCAACTCTTTGCAGTCCCATGGACTGTAGCCCACCAGGCTCCTCTGTCCATGAGGTTTTCCAGGCAAGAATACTGGAATACAAGAACACTGGAGTGGGTTGCCATATCCTCCTCTAGGGAATCTTCCCAACTCAGGGATCGAACCCCAGTCTCCTGCATCTCCTGCTGGCAGGCAGGTTCTTTACCACTGAGAGATTCTTTACCTGAGAAGACCACAGGGAGGAATGGCAAGAGGTGCATGATGGTGAACAAGCCATTGCATCTACTTCAGGAACTTAAAGCAAAAACCATTTCTGGCACATATAGCGCTGTAAAAATGAGAGGGAATGGAAGCTCCCTGCCCCTTTCCACAGACCTTTTTCTCTTACATTAGGCTGCTTCTAAGTTATATCCTTTATAACTGGGGTCCCCAACCTCTGGTCATGGACTGGTACCTGTCTGTGGCCTGTTAGGAGCCAGGCCCTATGGCAGGAGGTGAACATCAGCAAGTGAGCAAAGCTTCATCTGTATTAACAGTATTTACAGTCACTTGTCATCGCTCAATTCAGAGAAGGCAATGGCACCCCACTCCAGTACTTTTGCCTGGAAAATCCCATGGATGGAGGAGGCTGGTATGCTGTGGTCCATGGGGTCGCTAACTCGGACACGACTGAGTGACTTCAGTTTCACTTTTTGCTTTCATGCATTTGAGAAGGAAATGGCAACCCACTCTAGTGTTCTTGCCTGAAGGATCCCAGGGACGGGGGAGCCTGGTGGGCTGCTGTCTGTGGGGTCACACAGAGTCGGACACGACTGAAGCGACTTAGCAACTCATGGCTCACATTCGCTCCACCTCCTGTCAGATCAGAGGTAGCAGTACATTCTCATACGAGCATGAACCCTACTGTGCTTGAATCATCCCCAAATCATCCCCATCTCCCCAGTCCATGAAAAAATTGTCTTCCATGAAACTGGTCCCTGGTGCCAAAAAGGTTGAGGACTGCTACACTCTAATAAGCCAGTAGAAGAAAGTTAAATGTTTTCCTACATTCTGTGAGCTGTTCTAGTAAATGATTATACCTGGTGACGGGGTTGCATAACACCCTCCCCCCCTTAATTTATAGCTTGTCAATCAGAAATCCAGGAGTCTGGGGATTTGCCATTGGTATCTGAAGTGGGGCCAGTTTTGCGGCACAAAGCCCTTCCCTTGTGGAATATGACTGACTCCAGTCTGAAGATGTCAGAATTAAATCAAATTGTAGGACACCTATATAGTGTTAGGGAACTGCTTGGTGCGGGAAAAACAAAACAAGATGCACATTTGGTGTCAAGTTTTCTGTGAGGATAAACAGATCATAGTAGCAGGCATCCTAGGAGGTGTAACTGCATTGCAGGGATTTTATGGACTGTCCCCTGGATATTTGTCTGCCTGAGTTCAACATGACACTGGTCAACCTAGGTGACAGAAGCTCGGTATGATTGCCAGATTCACATGGATCACTGGGTAAGAGGTGTGGCCAGTGGGCACACAGAACCCAGTACAGTCTTCCAAAACTTTGCAAGTAAGATTGCTCTATCTCTGTTTCATGGAGCCAGTGACTTCAGGAGACTTAACCATTAAGGTGAATCTAAAGATGAGAGTGATGGCTAATTTTCTGTGTCAAAGTGACTAAGTCATACTGTTCGGATATTTGGTCAAATATTTTTCTGCATGCTTCCATGAGGGTGTGTTTGGATGAGGTTTGCATTTAAACTGGTGGTCTTTAAGTACAACAGATTGTCCTCCAGAGTGTAGGTAGCCTGGTCCAGTCGGATGAAGGCTTGAACAGATCAAAAGGCTTCCCACCCCCTGGCAAGGGGGAGTTCTGCCAGCAGACAGCTTTCAGACTTTACACCAGCTGTTCCTGGTTCTACAGCAGACTGTTTTTGGACTAGAACTGCAACTCTTTCCTGAGTCTGCTGGTTTCCTTCTTTGGATTTTAAACTCCACAATTACATGAATCAGTTCCTTAAATTGAATCTGTTACTATATCTATATGTATTTATCTATAGAGATATCTATGTCTGTATCTGTATCTATGTCTCTGAAACTTACCATTGAGTATATACATTATATAATATATGCACACATCCAATTATATATACAAATATTTTGATTTTGCTGTTTAGTCACCAAGTCACATCTCACGTTTTTTTTGACCTCATGGACTGTAGCCTGCCAGTCTCCTCCGTCCATGAGATTTCCCAGGTAAGAATACTGAGGTGAATTATCATTTTCTTCTCCAGGGGATCGTCCCACCCCAGGGACTGAACCTATGTTTCCTGAGACTCCTATATTGCAGGCAGATTCTTTACCACTGAGCCACCAGGGAAGCCTATATATAGTATCAGTTAGTCAGTCACTTCAGTTGCTCAGTCCTGTCTGACTGTTTTCAACCTCATGGACTGCAGCATACCAGGCTTCCCTGTCCATCNCCCAGGGACTGAATCTATGTTTCCTGAGACTCCTATATTGCAGGCAGATTCTTTACCACTGAGCCACCAGGGAAGCCTATATATAGTATCAGTTAGTCAGTCACTTCAGTTGCTCAGTCCTGTCTGACTGTTTTCAACCTCATGGACTGCAGCATACCAGGCTTCCCTGTCCATCACTAACTCCTGGAGTTTGCTCAAACTCATGTCCATCAAGTCGGTGATGCCATCCAACCATCTCATCCTCTGTTATCCCCTTCTTCTATTGCCTTCAATCTCTCCCAGCATCAGGGTCTTTACCAATGAGTCAGTTCTTTGCATCAGGTGGCCAAAGTATTGGAGTTTCAACTTCAGTAGCAGTCCTCGTCCTCCAATGAATATTCACGAATGATTTCCTTTAGGATTGACTGGTTTGATCGTCTTGCAGTCCAAGGGACTCTCAAGAGTCGTCTCCAACATCACAGAAGGGGATGGCAAACCATTTCAGTATCCTTGCATTGAGAACCCCATGAACAGTATGAAAAAAAAACCACAAAATTATAGTTTTGTATAATATATCCTCCACTTCAGACAATTTTTAGATGCTTTCATCTCCCTTTTGTTTTGTTTTCATTTCATATTTAAAGTCAATCCATCAGTGCAACCAGGAAGGTTTGTTCTCTTTCAGATGCGAGAACTGAGGAAGTGGTGTAGGTGTCTTTCAAAAAGTTGTCATTACTAGTTACTTCATTTCATTTTTAGAAATTCAGATTTGCTTTGAAAATTAATTCATATTGTGTAGTTTGCTGGGCTAGGTAAATGTGAAAGTCAGCCCTTTACTTATTTTCTCTACGTAAGGATAACATTGTTATTTTAAAGTCTGTAAATAAATATTAAAGTTGGTGTCGAGGTGCTGCTGATTCTAAGCCAAGAGGAAAGCAGATCACTGAGTGATTTTTTTTTACCTTAGGAAACAGATACATGCACATTTAAGCTGTAAGTGTGGGTGAGACTGTGTTCCAACACGCAGTACATTGTAGGTAATATGGTGTGACCTAGTTTTCTTAACTGAAACCTTCAGCTGGGATTTATGAAGACACAGGCTTCAGAAATCAAAGGATAATAAAACGATTCCTATCAGCATCTAAGGACAGCATTATCCCGTATCCTGAGGGATATAAATGAAGGTGCCAAGAAGATGCGCTATTTTATTTTATTTTTGGTAAATCAGAAGTACGTAGGATGAAGGGAAAAAGCCTCTTTGAGGGGTTCTGTAAAGACTACTTCCTCTTTAAAGAAAAGATAAGGCTTAACTAGAAAAGGACCTCATTGCTCGATGTGGGAGCAGCAGAAAAGGAAGCAGTCAATTATACTGGAAAAAACGACATGAGGAGAGTGTGTAACAGTAGAAAAGGAATCCGGGATGGAAGGAAAAGGGCACGCAGGCAATACCAGTCAGGAGAGGTGACGCTGAAGCAGTGGTCCTGGGGAAGTAATCTCTACGGAGGTGATGTTCCTCCAGGTTTCATGTGTGATTTAAATATAGTAAATGATTCGAGTTCATTAAATTAAGCACACTTCATAGGACACCACTTTAAACATTCAGTTTCACGTAATCTTTTGACTCGTACATTTGGAACAAGCTGCTTATTAATAGCAAAGTTGTCAAGTTTGATTCCACTCCCCATGCATTCCTCAAGTTTCACTGCCAATTTCACAAACAGAAAAATTCTCAAGCACTGTCTACATGACTCTGTTAGCGCCTTTATTGCTGCCAATAACTTGAACCACAAGGTTCCGGGGACCAGAGTAGAGGCAGGGTAATCATGGAAAGAGAACAAGAGCTTAAAAAAAAATCACACACAAATGATAAAATACCACAGGCAGGAGAGTGAGAGAGGGAGGCAGGGAGGGACGTGGGCCTGGCTGTAAAAGAAGAGCACCAGGGGTCCTCGTGATGGAGATTTGTCTCTCTTGACTTTGGTGGTGGACACATGAACCCACGTGTGTGTGATCCAGTGGCAGAGAATGAAATACACACACAAATGAGCACATACTACGCTGGTGAAATCTCTATAGATTACATCTGGTTGTGATATTGTACTGTCCACTGGCAGAGTAACTATAGGGGGACCTTGGGGAATGGCATAGGGGATTTCTCTGTATCACTTCTTACAATCTTAGGTTAATCTACAAAGTTGAAAAGTTAGAAGCAAGTAAAGCAATTCAGTTACTGTAGTTTCAGCCATCCTCATAGGTGTGTGGTGGTATCCCACTGTGGTTTTAATCTGCATAATTTGTACTTATTTCCTATGCACGCATTTTCTTTGACAAAGTGTCAGTTCAGATCGTCTTGAAGAATATTCAGTTCTTTTAATTGGTTATTTTATCTCTTACTATTGAGTTTTGAGAGGATAGATATATATGTATATATAGCTATATATATACATATATATGTACATATATATATACATATATATATATATGCAAACATTTGTTGTTTAATCACTAAGCTGTGTCTGAATCTTTTGTGACCCCATGCACCATAGGCCACCAGGCTCCTTTGTCCAAGGGATTTCCCAGGCAAGAATACTGGAGTGAGTTGCTGTTTCCTTCTCCAGGGAATCTTTCTGACCCAGGGATCGCACCTGGGTCTCCTGCATTTTCAGGTGGATTCTCTACCACTGAACACCCTGGGTAGCCCCATATTCACACACATACATATATATTATCTCAATCTATCTATAGGGGCTTCCCAGGTAGTGCTAGTGCTAAAGAACCCAGCTGCTAATGCAGAAGACATAAGAGACACAAGTTCAATCCCTGGGCTGGGAAGATCCTCTGGAGGAGGGCATGGCAACCCACTCGTGTATTCTTGCCTGGAGAATCCCACAGACAGGGCAGTCTGGCCGGTCATAGTCCATGGGCTTGCAAGAGTCAGACACAACTGGAGTGACTTGGCACACACATCTATCTACATGGTATTCTGTCTACAGTATCATATCAAATATGCGCTTTCTGAGTTTTTTTTTCAGTCTATGATTTTGCATTCTCTTACTAGTGTTTGTGAAGATAAGTTTTAATTTTATGCAATCCAGTTCATCAGTAATTTATTTTATGAATTGTACTTTTGATATTGTAGCTAAGAAATCTTTGTTTAACCCCAGGTCACAGAGATTGTCTCCACACCAAGTGATGGTGATGAAATGGGGAAACAGAACTCTTTTACACTACACTATTTGTGGAAATGACAATTGCTACAACCTCTTTGGAAAATATTTGGGAAGTATTTAAAATGTTATTTGAATATTGACACTATTTTCTGTTGAAGTATGTTTGATTTATAGGAATTTTCTTAGAATGTCGACCTATTCTTGTTATACGACTCAGTCATTTCACTCTGAAGCATAACCAAAAGGAAAAGGAAGCATGTTGTCAAGCACACAGATGCTCACAGAAGCTTTACTGTAATGGCCCCAAACCCCAAATGCTCCATAGATGAGCGAATGTACAAAATGCAACACATCCACAGACTCACATAATACTCAGCAGGAAAAATGAGTGAAGTATTGAAACACATACTACATACTAGTCTCAAAATAATTGTGCCAAGAGCCAGAACTCACCTCCCCTAAAGAGTACTTAATGTATGATTCCGTGTGTATGAAAACTCCAGGAAATGCAAACTGATCTATACGAACAGACTGCAAATCTTGGGTCACCTTAAAAAGGGCAAGGCAGGGAGGAAGGGAGAGAAAGATTACAAAAGGGTACTAGGGGTGTAGGGTGTATTCACTACTCTGATTATGATGATGGTTTGACAGAGGTGTCTGCATGTCAGATATAATAAACTGTACACTCTAAATATGAGCAGTTTACATAATAAGTTCAGTTCAGTCACTCAGTCGTGTCTGACTCTTTGCGATCTCATGAATCACAGCACCCCAGGCCTCCCTGTCCATCACCAACTCCCAGAGTTCACTTAGACTCACGCCCATCCAGCCCGTTATGCCATCCAGCCATCTCATCCTCTGTCATCCCCTTCTCCTCCTGATCCCAATCCCTCCCAGCATCAGAGTCTTTTCCAATGAGTCAACTCTTCGCATGAGGTGGCCAAACTACTGTAGTTTCAGCTTTAGCATCATTCCTTCCAAAGAAACCTCAGGGCTGATTTCCTTCAGAATGGACTGGTTGGATCTCCTTGCAGTCCAAGGGACTCTCAAGACTCTTCTCCAACACCACAGTTCAAAAGCATCAATTCTTCGGTGCTCAGCCTTTTTCACAGTCCAACTCTCACATCCATACATGACCACTGGAAAAACCATAGCCTTGACTAGACAGANGAGAAGGGGACGACAGAGGATGAGATGGTTGGATGGCATCACCGACTTGATGGACATGAGTTTGGGTGAACTCCGGGAATTGGTGATGGAGAGGGAGGCCTGGTGTGCTGCAATTCATGGGGTCACAAAGAGTCGGACACGACTGAGTGACTGAACTGAACTGAACTGAGACTTCTTGAGAAAAAAGTATTGCCATAGTCACAGAAAATGTGTAATTACTTTGGTGTATTATCTGGAAATCTAGACCTTGATATCAGGCTGCTAGAAACAAAAAGGCAAGCATGGAAATATTATTTATATATATATACATATATATTTGAATAGATATATTTTTATATTTTTAAGCATATATATCCACATGGATATATATATATAGAAATAGTGGTTTAGTTGCTAAGTCATGTCCAATTCTTTTGCGACACTTTGGACTGTAGCCCACCAGGCTCCTCAGTCTATGGGATTTCCAAGGCAAGAATACTAGAGTGGGTTGCCATTTCCTTCTCCAAGGAATCTTCCTGACACAGGGATCAAACCCAAGTCTCTTGTGTCTCCTGCATTGGCAGGCAGATTCTTTACCTCTGAGCCATCAGGGAAGCCATACTCTTCGGGAAAACCAGCTTTTGTCTCTCTTCGGTGCAGAGGTGTAACAGGACATGATATTCAGATTCAGATCTCTGCGTGTATTCCCTTCATCTCACTATAGCAACTGTGCCTGCTTCCTGATGCTGCCAGCTGACTGAAAGCTTAATAACTGCCTTAATACAACACAAACCACCCACGATTTCAGCCTACACTCCTGAGACTAGGCGCCTGAGAATAATAATTAGCTTCATAATTTTGATTGACAGCTAAAACATATTAAGTGCTATTGCTAGGTCCTGTGTTAACTGTTTTACCTAAATTACATAATTTATCCTTCTCATCAATGTTAAGAAACAGATCCTATGATTATTTGATTTTACCACGGAAAAAAAAAAAAGAGTGACTTAGACAGGTTCAATAACTTGCCAAAGATCACATAACTCATCAGTTCAGTTCAGTCGCTCAGTTGTGTCTGATTCTTTGCAACTTTATGAACTGCACCACACCAGGCCTCCCTGTCGATCACCAACTCCCGAAGTCTACCCAAACCCACATCCATTAAATTGGTGATGCCATCCAACCGTCCCATCCTCTGTCGTCCCCTTCTTCTGCCCTCAATCTTTCCCAGCATCAGGGTCTTTTCCAATGAGTCAGCTCTTCGCATCAGGTGGCCAAAGTATTGGAGTTTCCACCTCAGCATCAGTCCTTCCAATGAACACTCAGTACTGATCTCCTTTAGGATGGACTGGTTGGATCTCCTTGCAGTCCAAGGGACTCTCAAGAGTCTTCTCCAACAACACAGTTCAAAAGCGTCAATTCTTTGGTGCTCAGCTTTCTTTATAGTCCAACTCACATCCATACATGACCATTGGAAAAACCATAGCCTTGACTAGACGGACCTTTGTTGACAAAGTAATGTCTCTGCTTTTTAATACACTGTTTAGGTTGGTCATAACTTTCCTTCCAAGGAGTAAGCGTCTTTTAATTTCATGGCTATAATCACCATCTGCAGTGATTTTGGAGCCCCCCAAAATAAAGTCAGCCACTGTTTCCACTGTTTCCCCATCTACTTCCCATGAAGTGATGGGACCAGATGTCATGATCTTCCTTTTCTGAATGTTGATCTTTAAGCCAACGTTTCCACTCTCCTCTTTCACTTTCATCAAGAGGCTCTTTAGTTCTTCTTCACTTTCTGCTCATAAACAATGGAAAAAAGACTCAAATCCAGATTTCTGATTATGGACTTTGGACTCTTTTTAAATTAACTTTTATTGAGATATAGTTGATATGCATGTTGATTTAGCTTCTGCTGTAAAGGTGAGTGCTATATGTATACACAGATCTATCAGTTCAGTTCAGTCACTCAGTCATGTCTGACTCTTTGTGACTCCATGGACTGCAGCAGGCCAGATTTCCCTGTCCATCACCAACTCTCAGAGCTTGCTCAAACTCATGTCCATCATGTCGGTGACGTCGGTGATCCAACCATCACTTCATCACGAGGCTCTTCAGTTCCTTTTTGCTTTCTGCCACAAGGGTGGTGTTACCTGCATATATGAGATTACTGATATTGAAGTGACTTAATTTCTGTTTTGTAAATAAGTACTTTATATTGCTTTATTTTAGATTCCACATATAACCAATATCATATGATATGTGACTTTTAACTATAATTTTATCTTGATTTAAGGCCCAGGTTGGTAAAGTGGATCCTTGGTAATATACAAATGTCATGATAAGGTGCTAGGCCACCATGAATTCTTTGGAAATCCTAAGATGCAGAGAGGAAAATGAGAAAGACTTCATGGAAATTATTCAGCATGTTGGATACCTTCTACTGGACTTGGGGGTTCCCAGGTGTCACAGTGGTAAAAATTTTTCACCCTCCCCCCAATGCAGATGATATAAGAGACACAGGTTTGATCCCTGGTCAGAAATATCCCCTGGAGAAAGAAATGGCACCCCACTCCAGTATTCCTGCCTGGGAAATCCCATGGACAGAGGAGCCTGGCCAGCCACAGTCCATGGGATCACAAACAGTCAGACACAGCTGAGTGACTGAGCACGAGCACATACTGGATGTTGGAAGACACTATGAAGAGGCTGCCCAGCAGTCATCCCCAAGGAGTCTACAGGACAGGAAACCACTTCCATCAGGGTAAAGGCAGAAGTGGAAGATGGGGATTATGCTTCTCATGGCCAGATATGTGCATACTGGAGAAATAACCAGAAAACACATTTAAAGGGAACTCTGACCAGAAGCTCCTTTTGCTTGGAGAATACCAACGGTTGTTCACAGTTATGTCTTTCAAGGGAGAAAAATCCTAATCTTTTTTCCTATCCCAGACTTACTGCACTGGAGGCCGGAAAGAAAGTCTCAGATGTATGGCTAAGAAGCTGGAGTGGAGGGGAGAGGGAGGAGAGAGAAGAGGGGAGGATTAGGTGGGGGGAAAAAGGACAGATGGCTCATAGCATCTGTGCCAACATGGGCTTCTCAGACTAGCACTGGCAGAGGGGAGGGTTAGCTTTAAGTGAGATTTGGTGTTTTGATTACAGCTGTAGATTGGAGGCTTGTGTCCCCCTTCACATTTTTTTTGTTGAAATCTAACCCTGAATGAGATGATTTTAGAATGATTTATTTAATTTGAGAGATAATTAGGTCATGAAGGTAGAAACTTCATGAGTGGTATTAGAGTCCTTATGAAAAAGACTCCAGAGAGAATAGCACTGAAACTTGTATATTACCATATGTGAAATAGACGACCAGTCCAAGTTCAATGCATGAAACCGGGCACTCAAAGCTGGTGCACTGGGATGACCCAGAGGGATGGGACGAGGAGGGAGGTGGGAGGGGGGTTCAGGTTGGGGGATGCATGTACACCTGCAGCTGATTCATATCAATATAAGGCAAAAACCACCACAATGTTGTAAAGTAATTAGCTTCTAATTAAAATAAATAAGGAGATCAGCCCTGGGATTCTTTGGAAGGAATGATGCTAAAGCTGAAATTCCAGTAGTATGGTCACCTCATGCGAAGAGTTGACTCATTGGAAAAGACTTTGATGCTGGGAGGGATTGGGGGCAGGAAGAGAAGGGGACGACCAAGGATGAGATGGCTGGATGGCATCACTGACTCGATGGACATGAGTCTGAGTGAACTCCGGGAGTTAGTGATGGACAGGGAGGCCTGGCATGGTGTGATTCATGCGGTCGCAAAGAGTCGGACACGACTGAGCAACTGAATTGAACTGAACTGAAAAAACAAAGACTGCAGAGATCCCTCTTGCCCCTTCTGCCATGTGAGAACACAGTGAGAAGACAGCCATCTATGAACCAGGAAGCAGGCCTTCCCTGGACAGTGACTCAGCTGACACCTTGATATCAGACTTGCCATCATCCAGAAGAGTGATTTATGCATTTCTGTTGTTTATAAACCTTCCAGTCAATGGTTGTGTGTTACTGCAGCCTAAGTGAGCTAAGACAAGCATTAAACAGGGATAAGCATTTTAATTACTAAATTGATAGTATTCCTGGGTTTAAAAGTTACTGGAAAATTTTGCATTCCCTGAGAATGATAAAAAAGAAAAACAGCATACAGGATTTAGTCAATATGCCTTCCATGAGAGGGTCATAAATTGCCCATTTAGAGGATTTAAGGAAACAATGAAAACATAGAGTACAGTTAGAGTTTTATTTTGTTTTGTTTTTTCTTATGCCTGATTAAGTTTTGCTCTTGAACAAAGTTAATTTATTTAAAGCACTTACACTAGCACCCAGCTAATAGTAAAATCTGTATAAGTTAATATTTCAATGTAATGGCTTCATATTTAATTCCTTAAAGGAACAGAGGGTTTATGGGATCTTTAAAAGCTACAATCAAGAATTATTTTAAGATAAAGGAGTTTGTTGTCTTGAGTATATCCTAGTACAGTCTGAAAAGCAGATTGTTGGTAACACTGTACAAGAAGGTTGAGATAGGTGACTATTAAGCTCTTTCATGAAAAACAGCTTCACAATTCATAGTCCTGGCCCAGAGTCAAGTTAATCATTCCCACTTAGGAAAACTAAAGAAGCACATTAAGGATGTATTTTTGCTGCAGAGTGTTAATGACTGGCTGTCTCTCCTACCAAACTCTGCTGAACACTCAGTTACTGACTTCATAGGGAGGGTAAATTAATCTAGAATTGTTATATATACATTTAGAAAGACTTGTTTGCTCTTAAAATGTTTCTTAAATAAAAAATAATGCCATCTGCAGCAACATGGATGGATCTAGAGATTGTCATATTGAGTGAAGTAAGTCAGACAGAGAAAGATGGATATCGTGATATCACCTGTATGTGGAATCTTAAAAAAAATGGTACATCTGGTACTTATTTACAAAATGAAAATAGAGTTACAAATGTTGAAAACAAACTTACAGATACCAAGGGGAAAACTGAGAGTGGGATAAACTGGGAAATTGGGATTGACGTGTACACACAACTATATATAAAATAACTAATAACAGCCTGCTGTGTAGCCCAGGGAACTCTACTCAATATTCTGTAATGACGTATATGGGAAAATAATCTAAAAAAGAGTGCAAATGTATATATGCTGCTGCTGCTTGGTTGCTTCAGTCTATCATTGGTCATCCATTTCACATATGGTCATCCATTTCACATATGTGCTATCCTAAGGACTGCAGCCCACCAGACTTCTCTGTCCGTGGGATTCTCCAGGCAATAATGCTAAAGTGGGTTGCCATGCCCTTCTCCAGGGGACCTTCCTGACCCAGGAATCAAATCTGGATCTCTTGCATTGCAGGCTGATTCTTTACTGCTGAGCCACCAGGGAAGCCCTGGATATGTATTTATGTATAACCAATTCACCTTGCTGTACAGAAAAAACTAACACAGCATTGTAAATCAACTATACTCCAATAACTATTGATTTAAAAAAGAATCTCTAGGTTCCCTGGTGGCTCAGCAGTAGAGAATCTGCCTGCAAAGCAGGAGACGTGGGCAGGTTTGATCCCTAGACAAGGAAGATCCCCTGGAGGAGGAAATGGGAACCCACTCCAGTATTCTTGCCTAGAAAATCCCAACCCATGGGGTCACAAAAGAGTTTAACATAACTCGTTCACGTTTTGTTGTACAGCAAAAACTAACACAACACTGTAAATCAACTCTATTCCAATAAATATTAATTAAAAAAGAATTTATAGAAGTGTCTTCTATATAGAAGAGGGAACATAACTTGATGACAAGACTGGTCCCTCTGGTGGAAGAGAATGGCTGAGCTCACTTAAGAAGAATAAGTAGAGAACAGGAAGAAGGACAGATACATAGGAGGAAAATATTCTAAAATAAGAATCAATACATACTAAGAGATGAGCATCGAGTAAATTCACAAAACCCTCCTGGTGGCTCAGATGGTAAAGAATCCACCTGTAATGTGGGAGACCTGGGTTTGATATCTGGGTTGGGAAGATGCCCTGGAGGAGGGCATGGCAGCCCATTCTAGTATTTTTGCTTGGAGAATTCCAGGGACAGAGGAGCCTGGAGAGCTACAATCCATGAGGTCGCAAAGAGTAGGACATGACTGAGCCTCTAAGCATAGCATAGCAAATATGCACTATAAGCCTTCTTATGTAGGACAGATAGGATTATTGGATAGTTAGTTGGAAAAGTACAAGCAACATATATTCAAGGTTTCAGTTTTTCTTAAATTATGTAATGTATTCATTCTTTGGCTCTAAGACAAAAGTTTTCACTTTTACTATGGGTATATTAGTTAGGCTAATGCAGTGAGTTAGTTAAATGGAGGCTGGTTTAAGAGTTCCTACCTAGGCAGAAGCAGAAGCTAGGGTTCCTAAAAAAAAACTTTCTCCCATTGTCTACTAGGGGAATTTGATTTCTCCCTGAGGTTAACAACTGTGGGAGGTGACCATGAAGTGTTTTGTGATAGATTGCATGGTCATGCTAGAAACTAAAAGATGAAAGATTAATCTGACAATGATGTAAGAGTTGATTGTAGGGACAGTGAGTCCAGCGGCTATGTTTACATCGCAATACAGAAAAGACAAATAGGAAAGTCTTCAGATAAAGAGATGGAGAAATGGGACATATGGCAAAATTAGAGGAAGTGAAATTAACTGATGTCAGTGTTAGGTTGCATTAGGGAAGGGGGAAAGGCCATTAGAAAGACTTGGGTATCTGAGTATGTAGGTTCTTTACTACATACATGAGGGCAGGTATTGATGGAGATTCTAATGCAGGATGTATGGAGGGGAACAATGTTTTTTTGTTTGTTGTGTTTTGTATCTTGGGCTTGAAGTAATACAACATTCAGGTAAAGATAACCTATGAGAGATATAGCACACCAGATACCACACTAAAGGCAAAAGATTAATTTCAAATTCTTATATTCTGACAAGAGTAGGTTTCAGAATTTACTGGCAGTTTTTTTTCCAAACGATCTTGACTGATTGCCTAGAAAATAGGAACCTATAGACTCAAGATTTCTCACACTAACAACTGGGCAAAGGCAGGCCATATCAGTTACAACATGATCCAGCTTCAAAATGTGTGCTTTCTAAGAGGAGAGGCAAGAATATTTGCAGTAGGACATCCCCACATATTATAGTCACTATCTTTGAACAATTGTCCAGAATACTTACTTTTTAAGATGCTAAGATAATATGTTACATCTGTATCAAGGAATTCCTAAGGATGCTATCTAAATGTCAGTCTGATCTCCTGAATATTCAGTTCTTTTGAAGGGCTCAGCTTCTTAGTAAGAAGGAAGAAAATGAGTTATTTTGGAGGAAGGTATTTCAGGTGTAGCTGTCAAGGAAAAAAACCACAGGAGCTGAAAGACAAAGAGATCAATATTCCTCTAAGCATCAAAAACTTCATTTTCCCAACAGCGTCTCTTCTGAAGCCAAGTTCATATGTTCTTATTCAAACAGAAGAAATAGAGCAACTGTCAGGTATTTAAATCCCCTTTTCTTCTTGTCCAACATTTCACCACTTAAAAGTAAAAACCCAAGCCTCTCCAAGAGTCAACATTTCAGTATGATACAAAAACTGAAATTTAAGTTAAGAGAAACTTTTTAAAGATTTTTTTTTTTTGGAGGGGGGGAAGGGTTGTGTTTTGCTTCACTTTAATAATTTCATTGCTGGTTAATCATGAAGAAGTTTCCCAAATTAACTCTAAATGTAAGAACAAGGACAATACAATTTGCAATTATGAGACTAACTGCTATTATGTTGCCTTGTGTTTTTCAAAAATCTGAGTTATTCTGTTCTGTCTCTATAATTAATCAAGAACCTTTGACCTAACTGAAGTTGTTTCTAGAAGAAGGAAAGAGAACAGAGGAACAAAACTTCAATTAAATACTTCTGCATTCTGACTTCTGTACTTCTAAGGGTCAGGCTATATCACAGCCTACCTTATATCTGTTGTTTTTTTTAATGATTTTAAAAATAAAAGCCTATGGCTGATGTTCTTTCAAACTATCATATGTGGCATATGTTGTATGTGGCATCACCATAGACATCCCTAGATGAAAATGAGTCAGTGACCATTGTTTAAAGGACACGGTTGATTGGGTCCATCCCTAGATAAGCACAGGCAAATTGCTCCATAGGAATTCTAAGTTAACCCATGGTCCAACCCAGGTCCTCTCTTTCAGTGTTACTTAGAATAGTGGCCCATGGGCCAGGCCCAATCACCACATGCTCCAAGTACACTCAGGAGATAGGTACAGCAATTAAGAGCAATTGTATTACTCTTCAAAAGCAAATAAAATAGTACTTTTATTTGCATTGATTCTAACGATTTTGTAACAAACGGGGCTTCCATATTATATGTGATTTTTATTCTTTCATTTTTCAAGTGATTCATTCATTTTTCAAGTGATTCATTCATTTTTAATGTTGCAAATTCTGAGTCTCCAAGAGATTTAAAATAGAAAAAAAAAATTTTTCCCCCATAAATAGTTTGAGATTCCCACCTATAGTCAAGAGATGAAAGAGCTAAACGTTTTTTGTTTCTTTTATCCATGCAGCATGAGGGAACCTTAGTTCATTGACCAGAGATTGAAGCCTTGCCCCCCACACTGGGAGCACAGAGTCTAATCTACTGGTCCTCCAGGGAAGTCCTAGAAGTGCTTTTGGATGTGAGAGATTTTAAAGGTACCACTTAATCACTCTAGATTTATGTGGTGGTTTAGTCGACTCTTGCAATCCCCTGGACTGTAGCCTGCCAGGCTCCTCTGTCCATGGGGTTCTCCAGGCAAGAATACTGGAGTGGGTTGCCATCTCCTTCTCCAGAGGATCTTTCTGACTCAGGAATCGAAGTTGGGTCTTCTGTGTTGCAGGCAGAGTTTTTTTTATAGTCCCTTGTCTACTCAGGGAAGAGATTAAACTTGATTAAGAATTTAAACTGGATGCTACATTAGGATCACAGATGTTTTGTTTGTATGTTAACAAAAATGAGCTGTGAGAGGCGGTCCTAAGATGGCGGAGGAATAGGATGGGGAGACCACTTTCTCCCCCACAAATTCATTGAAAGATCACTTAAACGCTGAGCAAATACCACAAAACAACTTCTGAACGCTGGTGGAGGATACCAGGGGCCAGAAAAGCAGCCCATTGTCTTCAAAAGGAAGTAGGACAAAATATAAAAGATAAAAAGAGAGACAAAAGAGTTAGGGATCGAGACCCATCCTAGGGAGGGAGTTGTAAAAGAGAAGTTTCCAAACACCAGGAAACCCTCTCACCAGCGGGTCTCTGGGGAATTTTGGGATCTCAGAGGGCAACTTAACTGGGAGGAAAAAATAAAACCCATAGATTACGTGCCTAACTGCAACTCCCAGAGGAGAAGTAGCCCAGATGCTAGTGTCCACCACCAGCAAGCAGGGGCTGAACAGGGAGGCCGGGGCTGCATTGCTTAGGGTAGGACCGGGCCTGAATGCCCTGAGGGCAATCTGAGGGAGCTAACATGAGATAGCAACCTAAACTGTGGGATAGCCAGAGAGAGAGAGGAAAAAAAGAGAGAGAGAGAGAGAGAGAGAACTATCCTGCAAAAAGCCCTAACTTAAAGCACTGCTGGGCCCACTCACAGAACAAAGGATTGAAAGATCACCAGAGAAGAGGTAGCCAGCACCAGACAGGCCTATCCCCCGCCAGAGGCAGGGAGGCAGGCGGGCGACAGCCAGAGCTCGAAGGCAAGGGCCAAACTCAGCCCCAGAGACCACATCCTCTACCAAACTGCGAACAGGCTCCCAGTTGCTAACCAAGTCTTCCTGGGATCCTGGACAGTGACATCCACCAGGTGGGTCACAGCCAGAGATCAGCTCCCCAAAGGAGACATACAGCACACTTGAGACAGCGCTCCCACTGCACACCCAGGAAACCAAGTGGCTGGGATGAGGGAAGTGATAAGATGCACCGCCCCACCTGGGGAGTGTGTGCTCGCCAAGCACCTGGTCTCCTGAGCTGCTTGAACCTAGGAAGGGCACAAAACGCAGGCCCAAATCTGTGCCTTTGTGGAGTACCCGAGAACCTTAACCTGAGCGGCTTAGACCTGGGAAATGCATGCAACCCAGGGCCCATCTTAGACAGCTCCCCTGCAGATCAACCTGGAGCCTGAGCAGTGTAGACCGGATAGCACACGCCATGAATGGGGGCAAACCCAGTGAGGCCCAGACACTACAAGCACTCCCCACACACACCAGTGATATTTGTTTGTGGTTTTCCTCCCTCCCCACAGCACAGCTGAACGAGTGAGCCTAAATAAATGACCACCGTTTCCGCCTTGTGTCAGGACAGAAGTTAGATACTGAGGCGACTTGCAAACAGAGGAAGCCAAAATAAACAAAGAAGAGGGAACTGCTTTGGAAGTGACAGGTGCAACAGGTTAAAACCCTGTAGTTAGTATTGGTTACATTGGAAAGGACCTATAGCCCTTGAGAAGAAGTACAAGCTGGAACAAGGAACTATCTGAAACTGATCTGACCCCAAGCTGCCCTCAACAGCTCCAGAGAAATTCCTAGATATATTTTACTATAACCATTTTTAATTTTTTCAGTTCTTTATTGCTCCTTTAATTTTCATTTTTAAAACCTATTACCTTGAAAAAAAAAAGACTCTATTTTTGAAGCAAATTTCATTTTTTTAAATAACTTGCGATTTTGTTTTGTTTTTTAATACTGTATTTTTGAGAGTCTAACCTCTACTCTAGATTTTTAATCTTTGCTTTTGGGTATTTGTTATCAATTTTGTACCTTTAAGAATCTAATCTTCAGTACCCATTTTTACTTAGGAGTGTGATTACTGGCTTGATTACTCTCTCCCCTTTTGACTCTCCTTTTTCTCCCCCAGGTTACCTCTATCTCTTCTCTACTTAACTTTGTGAATCTCTTTGGATGTTCTGGGCTGTGGAAAATATGTAAGGAACTGATCACAGGCTAGACTGGTCTCTCTCCTTTTGACTCCCCCTCCTGTCCTCTTGGTCACCTCTATTTCCTTCTTCCCTCTTCTCTTCTCTATGGAACTCCATGAACCTCTCTGGGTGTTCCAGACTGTGGAGAGCAAATAGAGAATTGATTACTGGCTAGATTGCTCTCTCCCCTTTTGATTCCCCCTCCTCTCCTCCTGGTCATCTCTATCTCCCCCTCCCTCTTCTCTTCTCCATGTAACTCTGTGAACCTCTCTGGGTGTCCCCCTGGAGAATCTTTTCACCATTAACCTAGATGTTCTATCATTGGTGTTGTATGGAGGGAGAAGTCTTGAGGCTACTGTAAGAATAAGACTGAAAGCCAGAGGCAGGAGGTTTCAATCCAAAACTTGAGAACACAAGGAAACTCCTGACTCCAGGGAACATTAATCAACAAAAGCTCATCCAAAAGCCTCTGTACCTACACTGAAACCAAGATTCACCCAAGAGCCAACAATTTCTGGAGCAAGACAAACGAAGCTAATTCTCCAGCAACACAGGAACATTACCCTGAGCACAAAATCAGGCAGCCAAAAGTCACACCAAACCCACAGACACCTCAAAACTCACTACTGGACATTTCATTGCACTCCAGAGAGAAGAGATCCAGCTCCACTCACCAGAACACCAATGCAAGCTTCCCTTAACCAGGAAACCTTGACAAGCCACTCATCCAACCCCACCCACAGGGAGGAACCTTCACAATAAAGAGGAACCACAAACTTTCAGCATACAGAAAGGCCACCCCAAGCACAGCAACCTAAACAAGATGAAAAGACAGAGAAATATTCAGCCGGTAAAGGAACATGATAAAACCCCATCAAACCAAACAAAAGAGGAGGAGATAGGGAGTCTACCTGAAAAAGAATTCAGAATAATGATAGTAAAAATAATCCAAAAATTTGAAAACAAAATAGAGTTACAGATAAATAGTCTGGAAACAAGGGTTAAGAAGATGCAAGAAAAGTTTAACAAGGACCTAGAAGAAATAAAAAAGTCAATCAATAACAAATACGCAATAACTGAGATCGAAAGCACTGTGGAGGGAACCAACAGTAGAATAACTAAGGCAGAAGATAGGATAAGTGAGGTGGAAGATAGAATGGTGGAAATAAATGAAGCTGAAAGGAAAAAAGAAAAAGAATAGAAATGAGGACAACCTCAGAGACCTCTGGAACAATGTTAAATGCCCCAACATTCGAATCATAGGTGTCCAAGAAGAAGAAGACACAAAGAAAGTCCATGAGAAAATACTCGAGGAGATAATAGTTGACACTTCCCTAAAATGGGGAAGAAAATAGCCACCCAAGTCCAAGAAACCCAGAGAGTCCCAAACAGGATAAACCCAAGGCAAAACACCCCAAGACACATACTAATCAAATTAACAAAGATCAAACACAAAGAACAAATATTAAAAGCAGCAAGGGAAAAACAACAAATAACTCACGAGAGGATTCCCATAAGGATAACAGCTGATCTTTCAATAGAAACTCTTCAGGGCAGGAGGGAATGGCAGGGCATACTTAAAGTAATGAAAGAGAAAAACCTACAACCCAGATTACTGTACCTAGCAAGGATCTCATTCAAATATGAAGGAGAAATCAAAAGCTTTACAGACAAGCAAAAGCTGAGAGAATTCAGCACCACCAAACCAACACTTTAACAAATCCTAAAGGATCTTCTTTAGACAGAAAACATAGAAAAAGTTTATAAACTCAAACCCAAACAATAAAGTAAATGGCAATGGGATCATACTTATCAATAACTACCTTAAATGTAAATGGGTTGAATGCCCCAACCAAAAGACAATAACAAGACCCCTACATATGCTGTCTACAATAGACCCACCTCAAAATTAGGGACACGTACAGACTGAAAGTGAAGGGCTGGAAAAAGATAATTCATGCAAATGGAGACCAAAAGAAAGCAGGAGTAGCAATACTCATATCAGAAAAAATTAGACTTTGAAATAAAGGCCATGAAAGGAGACAAAAAAGGACACTATATAATGATCAAAGAATCAATCCAAGAAGAAAATATAACAATTATAAATATATATTCACCCAACATAGGAGCTCCACAATATGTAAGGCAAATGCTAACAAGTATGAAAGGGGAAATTAACAGTAACACAATACCAGTGGGAGACTTTAATAACCCATTCACACATATGGATAGATCAACTAAACAGCAAATTAGCAAAGAAGCACAAACTTTAAATGACACAATGGACCAGTTAGACCTAATTGATATATATAGGACATTTTACTCCAGAACAATGAATTTCACCTTTTTCTCAGGTGAACACAGAACATTCTCCAGGATAGATCACATCCTGGGCCATAAATCTCACCTTGGTAAATTAAAAAAAAATTGAAATTATCTCAAGCATCTTTTCTGATCACAATGTGGTAAGATTAGATGTTAAACTACAGGAAAAAAAATTATTAAAAATACAAATATATGGAGGCTAAACAGCACACTTATGAATAACCAACAAATCACAGAAGAAATCAAAATATGCATAGAAATTAATGAAAATGAAAACACAACAACCCAAAATCTATGGGATTCCATAAGAGCAGTGCTAAGGGGAAGGTTCATAACAATACAAGCCTACTTCAAGAAACAGGAGAGAAATCAAAAAAGTAATCTAACTCTACACCTAAAGCAACTAGAAAAGGAAGAAATAAAGCACGCCAGGGTTAGTAGAAGGAAAGAAATCATACAAATTAGGGCAGATGGTGACTGCAGGCATGAAATTAAAAGACACTTACTCCTTGGAAGAAAAGTGATGACCAACCTAGATAGCGTATTGAAAAGCAGAGACACTACTTTGCCAACAAAGGTCTGTCTAGTCAAGGCTACGGTTTTTCCAGTGGTCATGTATGGATGTGAGAGTTGGACTGTGAAGAAAACTGAGCACCAAAGAATTGATGCTTTTGAACTGTGGTGTTGGAGAAGACTCTTGAGAGTCCCTTGGACTGCAAGGAGATCCAACTCGTCCATTCTAAAGATCAACCCTGGGTGTTCTTTGCAAGTAATAACACTAAAGCTGAAACTCTATTTTGGCCACCTCATGTGGAGAGTTGACTCACTGGAAAAGACTCTGATGCTGGAAGGGATTGAGGGCAGGAGGAGAAGGAGACGACAGAGGATGAGATGACTGGATGGCATCACTGACTCGATGGACGTGAGTCTGAGTGAACTCCGGAGATGGTGATGGACAGGGAGGCCTGGTGTTCTGTGATTCATGGGGTCGCAAAGAGTCGGACACGACTGAGTGACTGAACTGAACTGAAATGCAAAAGAAACAAAGGAGACCATAGCCAAAATCAACAAAGCTAAAAGCTGGTTCTTTGAGAAGATAAGTAAAATAGACAAACTGTTAGCCAGATTCACCAAGAAAAAAAGGGATAAGAATCAAATCAACAAAATTAGAAATGAAAATGGAGACATCACAACAGACAACACAGAAATACAAAGGATCATAAGAGACTACTATCAGCAATTATATGCCAATAAANAGACAAACTGTTAGCCAGATTCACCAAGAAAAAAAGGGATAAGAATCAAATCAACAAAATTAGAAATGAAAATGGAGACATCACAACAGACAACACAGAAATACAAAGGAACATAAGAGACTATTATAAGCAACTATATGCCAATGAAACAGACAACTTGGAAGAAATGGACAAATTCTTAGAAAAGTACAACTTTCCAAAACTGAACCAGGAAGAAATAGAAAATCTTAACAGACCCATCATAAGCATAGAAATCAAAACTGTAATCAGAAATCTTCCAGCAAACAAAGCCTAGGACTCAATGGCTTCACAGATGAATTCTACCAAAAGTTTAGAGAAGAGCTAACACCTATCCTACCCAAACTCTTGCAGAAAATTGCAGAGTAATGTAAACTTCCAAACACATTGTATGAGGCCACCATAATCCTAATACAAAAACCAGACAAAGATGCCACAAAAAAAGAAAACTACAGGCCAATATCACTGATGAGCATAGATGCAAAATCCTTAACAAAATTCTAGCAAACATAATCCAACAACATATTAAAAAGATCATACATCATGACCAAGTGGACTTTATCCCAGGGATGCAAGGAGTCTTAAATATCCACAAATCAATCAATATGATATACCACATTGACAAATTAAAAGATTAAAAATCATATGATTATCCCAACAGATGCAGAGAAAGCCTTTGACAAAATTCAATATCCATGTATGATTAAAAAAAAAAAAAAACTCTCCAGAAAGCAGGACTAGAATGAACCTCAACATAATACAAGCCATATATGATAAACCCACAGCAAACATTATCCTCAATGGTGAAAAATTGAAAGACTTTCCCCTACAGTCAGGAAGAAGACAAGGATTCCCACTCTCACCACTACTATTGAGCATAGCTTTGGAAGTTTTAGCCACAGCAATCAGAGAAGAAAAAGAAATAAAAGGAATTCAGACTGGAAAAAAAGTAAAACTCTCACTGTTTGTAGATTACATGATCCTCTACATAGAAAACCCTAAAGACTCAACCAGAAAGTTACTAAGGCTAATCAATGACTATAGTAAAATTGCAGGATATAAAATTAACACACAGAAATCCCTTGCATTTTTATACACTAACAAGAAAACAGAAAGAGAAATTAAGGAAACAATCCCATTCACTATTGCAACGAAAAGAATAAACTACTTAGGAATATATCTACCTAAGAAACAAAAGACCTATACATAGAAAACTATAAAAGAAAGAAATCAAAGAGGACACAAATAGGTGGAGAAATATACTATGTTCATGGACTGGAAGAATCAATATAGTGAAAATGAGTATACTACCCAAAATAACCTATGGATTCAGTGCAATCCCTATCAAGCTACCAACAGTATTTTTCACAGAACTAGAACAAATAATTTCACAATTTGTATGGAAATACAAAAATCTTCGAATAGTCAAAGCAATCTTGAGAAAGAAGAATGGAACCGGAGGAATCAACCTGCCTGAATTCAGGCTCTACTGCAGAGCAACAGTCATCAAGACAGTATGGTACTGGCACAAAGACAGAAATATAGATCAATGGAACAAAATAGAAAGCCCAGAGATAAATCCATGCACCTATGGACACCTTATCTTCGACAAAGGAGGCAAGAATATACAATGGAGAAAAGACAATCTCTTTTACAAGTGGTGCTGGGAAAACTGGTTAACCACTTGTAAAAGAATGAAACTAGAACACTTTCTAACACCATACACAAAAACAAACTCAAAATGGATTAAAGATCTAAATGTAAGACCAGACTCTATAAAACTCTTAGAGGAAAACATAGGCAAAACACTCTCTTACATAAATCACAGCAGGATCCTCCATGACCCACCTCTAGGAGTAATGGAAATAAAGGCAAAAATAAACAAATGAGACCTAATTAAACTTACAAGCTTTTGCATAATGAAGGAAACTATAAGCAAAGTGAAAAGACAGCCTTCAGAATGGGAGAAAATAATAGCAAACGAAACAACTGACAAAGAACTAATCTCAAAAATATACAAGCAACTCCTGCAGCTCAATTCTAGAAAAATATATGACCCAATAAAAAAATGGGCCAAAAAACTAAATGGGCATTTCTCCAAAGGAGACATACAGATGGCTAACCAACACACGAAAAGATGCTCAACATCACTCATTATCAGAGAAATGCAAATCAAAACCACAATGAGGTACCATCTCACACAGGTCAGAATGGCTGCTATCAAAAAGTCTACAAACAATAAATGTTGGAAAGGGTGCAGAGAAGAACCCTCTTACACTGTTGGTGGGAATGCAAACTAGTACAGCCACTATGGAGAACAGTGTAGCGACTCCTTAAAAATCTGGAAATAGAACTGCCATACCACCCAGCAATCCCACTGCTGGGCATACGCACCAAGGTAACCAGAATTGAAAGAGACGTGTGAACCATAATGTTCATCACAGCACTGTTTACAATAGCCAGGACATGGAAACAACCTAGATGTCCATCAGAAGATAAATGGATAAGAAAGCTGTGGTACATATACACAATGGAGTATTACNCAGGAGGAGAAGGGGACGACCGAGGATGAGATGGCTGGATGGCATCATCGACTCGATGGAGGTGAGTCTGAGTGAACTCTGGGAGTTGGTGATGGACAGGGAGGCCTGGTGTGCTGTGATTCATGGGGTCACAAAGAGTCAGACATGACTGAGTGACTGAACTGAACTGCACTTGAGAAAAGGAGTCATAGCAATAACGCTTTGAAAATAGTTTATCCAAATGTGTAAAGCCAGCAGAGTTTTTACTTTATCATATTGCCTATGTGTGTTTGGTGTGTTATATTTGGCACACATCAAGACTGGCATGGAAAAAACCTCGGTTTAATTTGCCCCCATTTCATCCACAGGCCATTATTCCACAAGGTCAAACAAGGCTCTTAATTCAGAAGACTCCTCTCTAAACTTAAAGACACATGGGTAAGGGAAGACTACAACCCCTTTCAAGAGATAGAAGTAGCAGAACACACAGACTATATGTGTGCTGTTTTATGTCAAATGCTCTTTAGCCATGTGAGGAATTCAACATGAATTATGATTAATGACCAAAAGAATAGGGTGAGTACTAGAAATTATCATTGCCCATGTACCTTTTAGAAAAATTAAATTTGATTAACTTTTGAGGGCAGGACTTTGATTATCCTTTGAAGATAATCCTTTATTTCCTAATTTTAAAAATACACATTATTTTTATTTGAAGCTCTTGTTTAAAACTGAGTTATGCATACACCTATGCATAACTTTTCTCTCCACAGAGTTATATCTCTATGACAAGAGAGTTCTGTGTAGATAGACACATACATTCAGCAAAAAGAATAAAATCAAAATTTGGAGAAACAAGGGAAGTGGAAGAAATGGCCTACAGATAAAAATGTAGGTAAAGTTCATGATTCTGGACTTCTTGCACATTTCCTCCCTGAATTCACTCACAGATTGATTGCCAGTAGGAGACGGGTGAGTCACTAAGCCAAATTAAGGTGTCAGCATGACATCACCAGCCTAAGATAGCACTCTGCTTGTGGCACATACACAATATGTATCGCAGTGCCATTTTATTTTTGACATTTGTTTACTACTTGCCTGACACTGATCATAGCAATTTGCACACTTTATTGCATTTAAGCACGACATGATTGTATTACTTTAGTTATTAGTTTTATTATTTTGAATATGAAGAAATTGAATCACATTGAACCTGGGCAATTTGCCATAGGTTATAAAGCTAGTGTGCAATTACACAGTTAATCTCAGCTAGTCTATTTCTACCTGTGCTTATCTCTCGGGGACACCTGGAACCACAGTGCTAATCCTTGGCCATATTAGAATAAAATATAGAGTGATCAATGCATTTCCATGCTAGGATTTTGAAACATACAAAGGAAGCATCATGTATCAACTGGTCAGTCTTCTTTAGAGAAAATGTACAAATTAATGGTTTGCATCTGGTTTTGGTTTTGTTATCATAATTTCTGTTATCAAACCTGATCCTGTAGACTGCTTTAGGCAACATGACCAGAGGATTGTAAACAACAATAAAGTTTTTGGATGAAACTATAACTTCCCCGAGACCAAGGAATTGTGTGTGTGTCTTGGCAGTTAACCATCCAGAGACAAAGTGTGTCTCATGTGACTAAGAAAGAAATTTGGAAGCTGTGCCTTGCTGTCATTGTTCAGTCGCTAAGTTGTGTCTGACTCTTTGAGACCCTTTGAAATGCAGTACATCAAGCTCCTCTGTCTTCACCATTTCCCAGAGTTTGCTCAGATTCATGTGTCAGTTGAATCCATGATGCTATCTAACCATCTCATCTTCTGTCATCCCCTTCTCCATTCGCCTTCAATCTTTCCCAGCATCTGGGTTTTTTCCAATAAGTGGGCCCTTTGTATCTGGTGGCTAAAGGATTAGAGCTTCAACTTCAGCCTCAGTCTTTCAAATGAATATTCATGGTTCATTTCCTTTAGGACTGATTAGTTTAATCTCCTTGCTGTCCAAGGGACTCTCAAGAGTCTTCTTTAGCATCACAATTCAAGAGCATTATTTCTTTGGTCTCAACGTTCTTTATGGTCCAACTCTCACAACCATACATGACTACTGGAAAAACCATAGCTTTTACTATATGGACCTTTGTTGGCAAATGCCTTTGCTTTTTAATATGATGTCTAGGCTTGTCATAGCTTTCCTTCCAAGAAGCATAGCTTTCATGGCTACAATCACCATTTGCAGTGATCTTGGAGCCCAGGAAAATAAAATCTGTCACTGCTACTTGCCTTGAATTTTCCAGATATACTTCTAAATCTAAATATGTATCTTAATTAGTAAAAAGGGACAACAGAGGATGAGATGGTTGGATGGCATCACTAACTTNCAATCACCATTTGCAGTGATCTTGGAGCCCAGGAAAATAAAATCTGTCACTGCTACTTGCCTTGAATTTTCCAGATATACTTCTAAATCTAAATATGTATCTTAATTAGTAAAAAGGGACAACAGAGGATGAGATGGTTGGATGGCATCACTAACTTGATGGACGTGAGTCTGAGTGAACTCCAGGAGATGGTGATGGACAGGGAGGCCTGGCGTGCTGCAGTTCATGGGGTTGCAAAGAGTCGGACACAACTGAGTGACTGAACTGAACTGAACTGAATTAGTAAATGGGAATTTATCCTTCACCAAGAGGGGTCTTCACTGGTAGCTCAAAGGTAAAGAACCCACCTGCAATGCAGGAGACTTGGGTCAATCACTTGGTTGGGAAGATCTGAAGGAGGGCATGACAACCTACCTCCAGTATTCTTGCCTAGAGAATCACATGGACTGAGGAGCCTCACAGACCACAGTCCATAGGGTCGCAAAGAGTCAGACATGATTGAAGCGACTGAACATGCACCAGGAGGAGATTTGGCAGCTGTAAGGTAAAGTATAAACACATGAGGAACTTGAAATAGGTCCTCTGAAGTGGAGAAAGGCACAGATCATTAAGATATTATTAAATTGTATTTTCCATGGCTTCCCTTAGAACTGCCCTAATTGGAGTCATTGTCAAGTCATGGCTTAACTGTTGATTTAGTTCAATGATTGAAGTCTAATTTTCAATTCCTAAAACAGAATGCTATAACTTATATTCCCTAGATACCCTTTGGGCTATGAATTTATTTGATATTCATGAATTTTATTGATGTTTTAAAATATGAGGCAATTTTCAACTGCTGTGTAAATTTTTAAAACCTGTAATTTTAGTGGAAATGAAAAGAAATTACTTTTAGTATTGGAATTCAAATAGGTTTTAGAACAGAATGGTACAGATCTATATCACAGTTGACTAAAAACTGTTCCCATCTACATTTGCCAAATTTGAACCATTCCTAAAGTTTAAGTTCATAATTTTTCAATTGGAGATTTTATAAAAGTAATTGATATAATATTGTTGAATTATGAGGTCATTAGTACAGTAAGGCATTATATAGTAACAGCAAAAGTTATTATTATAAATCATGAAACTACAGAAAACTTTCGATTTACAGAGTTCAAACCAGAACTTTAAGAGATTATTCTTATGAAGCCCAAGTACAAAGATATTATCATGGAAAATATCTCTTTTTATCCAAGCAATCTAAAAAAGATTTTGTTTTGTCCTTGACTACTTCTTCATGTTAAAAGAAAGCAATATACAATTATTGCATGGCTACTACGTGTTGGATGTTAATCCAGCTTCACTGTGTGTTTTACACTTTTGCCTCAATATAATCCTTATAAAATTGCTACAAACTGTAATTTTGATGTGGGGAGGAGATGATAGGGTGTTGTTGAATGCGTTTGCTTCTGTGCTCAGTCACTCAGTCATGTCAGCCTCTCTGCAACATCACGGACTGTAGCCTGCCAGGCTTCTCTGTCCATGGGGTTTTTCCCAGCAAGAATACTGGAGCGGGTTGCCATTTCCTCCTCCAGGGGCATTTGGCTAGACAAATGGCAGGGGGATTGAAATTTTAAGCTCACTTCCAGCTTTTTTTAAAAATTGGATTCCAAATTTCTGCATAGATCACACCTCTAAACACAACAGACATGCAGAATGTACCTGTAACACACATATATATACACCTTATAGATATAACAGGCAACTATGTGACAACTATGCTTAAACAGTGTACATATTTTCAATGTACAAGTGTACATGTTATAGGATGCCCTAGCAGAGTCTTCTGATTTAATTTACAAGTCTAATCTCCGCACTCAGTGACTCCTTATCAGCTTCCATACTGACCTTATTCAAAATAGATTGATGTTATTTTTTTTTTAATGGGACTCTGAACCAGAAGTCAGATAAGCTTTGTAAAACTTTCTGCTGCTCTAGACTATGACTTTTCCCACTGAAAGGGAAAAGAACACAAGGGTTGATACAAGGACTTATTTCTTATCTGATAAACCTTTGCAGAGGGCACTGAAATACCAAGCATTCTGTTTATTTTCTGGGCATAGTCTTATCAGGACTGTCATGCAAAGCATTTGGAGTCTCTCACTTTGGGCTGCTGCTAAAGATGTGCACAAAGTGAATTTGATGTCAAAACAGCCCTTTCAGGAGAACTGACGAGTGATGAGCCATTATAAGATGGACCCTCTGAGTATTTCCCATAAGAAAACCTTTGGAAGGAGGGTTAGGAGGTTGGATGAGCTGCCGCTTTCTGTACTGGCTGCTTTTCCTGTCAGGATTCCTGTAAAGTTGAATTAATTAACATTTGAAAATAATTTTCACTCTCAGGAATAACTTTAGCACTCACGTTTTTAACAATTATTCAATGTTAACCTTTTATTAAAATGCTGTCCTGAACTCAGGTTTTTAACTGAAAGGCTGTTTGAGGTCTCAGATACAAAGAATATTACTCCAGGAAGAGGAATTGAAGAAAAGAGGCTTTGACATACTTCAAAAAAAAAAAAAAAAAAAAGCCACTATAGTTTTCAGCTGTATACTAGAGGTCAATCGGTTTGACACCAGAATCTTGCCTTAGTGGTATTAATAATAACATTTGATGTTAGATTTCTGTTTGATCCATTTCAGTGAATGAAAGAAAGTGAAAGTGAAGTCGCTCAGTCGTGTCCCAATTTTTTGCGACCCAATGGACCATAGCCTGCCAGATTCCGCTGTCCATGGGAATTCTCCAGGCAAGAATACTGGAGTGGGTTGCCATTTCCTTCTCCATTTGATCCAGTTCAGTGAGTATCTAGTATGTATGGTTTTGTAAGGAGCTATAAAATCAGGCCACTCCTTGAATATAAGCTCTTGTTGTGACCAATGATGTGAACAGTCTGTGGCAAAAACTAAAGTAAAGCAGAATATGAAATTGTGAAGATGTTCACCAATGCTGAATGCTGCTCCATGAAATCTAGATTAACTTTCAGAAAAAAATCTCTCCTGGTACTGAGCTAAAAACTACTCCCCCATCACTTCCACAGTCAAAGCAGGGCTTCTGCCTTCACTGTGAAGAGGACACTCCCACTGCTCAGGTACATTTCTTCAATTCAAGGAGGAAGAAGGGAGAAACTTTTTATTTGTATAAGAAGCAGGAAGATTTAAGGCAGGAAGAGAAGGGGATGACAGAGGATGGGATGGCTGGATGGCATCACTGACTCAATGGCCATGAGTTTGAGCAAATTCTGGGAGATGGTGAAGGACAGGGAAGCCTGGCATGCTGCAATCCATGGGTCACAAAGAGTCAGACATGACTTAGCAACTGAACAACAAAAATATGTCAAAGGGGTGGAGATGTGTGTCTGCACCAGGGCAGGTAGATGTCAAAGAAGTGAATTCTAGAACTGAGCATACTTCCTTCCAAGCAACTGTCATTCAGTTACTAACTTGTGTCCAACTCTTTGCAACCCCACGAATGGCAGCACCCTGGGCTTCCGTGTCCCTGACTGTCTCCCAGAGTTTGAGGGTCTCCTTTGGAGGCATGAGTTGCTGGTGGCCTGCTTCAGGGACAGGGGAACTGGCAGCAACAGTCCTGGGAGGCACATGTTGACAAAAGTCCTCTTTGAAGTTTGCCAGTAACATTACCATAGAACTATAGGCTCCAGGACTTCAGGCCAAACAACTAACAGGGAGGAAACCCAGCCCTACCCATCAGCAGACAAGTGGATTAAAGATTTACTGAGCAAGGCCCTGTCCACCAGAGCAAGACCCAGTTTTCCCCACAGCCAGCCCCTCCCATCAGGAAGCTTGCAGAAGCCTCTTATCCATCAGAGGGCAGACAGAAGAACTAAGAACTATAATCCCACAGCCTCCAGAACTAAATCCAAGGCATTGACCTGGGTTTGATTCCTAGCCATCATGTTAGTTAAGGATATAAAGAGTCAAGCTCCTGAATTTGGAACCAATTGGATGAGGAATGAATATCATCCCTTCTGTGAATAAGGCTGAACTGGAGAATGTGGCTTGAGCATTGATCATGGTGGTATTCCCTGACATGCTCTGGTAAGATGACTGGGCTGATCAACAGAGAAGATCTGTGTCCTTCGAGAACAGCCTCCCACAAAGCGATAGAAAGTCTTGAGACAAAAAAGCTGAATTTTTTCCCCAATATCACCAATCAGAAAAACTATTCTTCCCTGCACAGAAAAAAAAATGAGAATAGGAATAAAATTAAACAGAACAAGAGTGTTCCTCCCATTCATTGTCCTCAGTGAGAACAAAAGTTTCCTCCCCTGTAAAGAAACATGAAGAATGGAGGAGAAACAGTCTCCTCTAATATGAGAAGCTACACGAAATTTTTAGCTTTAATATTACATATTAATATACTCTGACATGCAAATAAACTCTATCAGTGATGGTAAAACTACAGGGCAAATCAGAATCATCCAGAGATTATGAAAATAATTATCATACAGAGGGAAGTAAATCAGAAAAACAAGTAAAGTGTATCAACGCATATATGTGGAACTTAAAAAAATGGTACAGATAAATCTATTATTTGCAGACCAGGAATAAAAATATAGACATAGAGAATGATGTGTGGGCATGAGGGGAAGAAGAGGACGGGATGAACTGAGAGATTAGGTTTGACATAAATACACTACAGAGCGTAAAATAAATAGCTGGTGGGAAGCTACTGTGAGCACAGGGAGTTTAGCTGGGTGCTCTGTGATGACCTAGATGGCTGGGATGGGAGTCGGGTGGGAGGGAGGTCCAAGAGGCAAGGGATATAAGTATATATATAGCTGATTTACTTTAGTGTGCAGCAGAAACTAAGATAGCATTGTATAGCAATTGTGCTCCAATAAAAAAATTAATAAAATTGTTTGTTGGACAGAATTGAATATCTTTGGGTGAGTTCAAAGAATCTTTTCATGCCTCATTCAAGATAGATGATCATCTTTTTCAAAGCTTAGACCAAGCTTAGATTGGTTGTTTCCTTTATAAAGGAATGTTAAGAACTGTTGAAAATATGTTCAACATATTTTTTGTGCTACCAGTTCTTAGTCATCTTTTTATCGAAAAAAATAGATGCCTGACCCCACTGCCTCTTTAATAACTACCCCCCTGGGTCCCATTATTTTTTTTTTTTTTTTTTTTTTTTTAATAAATGTAAGTTTTGGAGCTCCATTCATCCTTTAAGAATTACTGCATTTGAGCATTTGAGACAATATTGCTTTAATATTAGCAGTGCTTATTGAACCCATAAATTCTGCACCCTAGAATCACAGAGGAAGTTTTAATTGATCATGGACTCTGACTTCTGCTTTTCAGAATGCTCCTTTAGTTACATTTGCGAATGTGAAAGGAAAGTGAAAGTGAAGTCACTCAGTCCTGTCTGACTCTTTGCTACCCCATGGACTGTGTAGCCTATCAGGCTTCTCCCTCCGTGGGATCCAGGCAGGCGTACCAGAGTGGGTTGCCTTTTCCTTCTCCAGGGGATCTTCCTGACCCAGGGATCAAACCCAGATCTCCTGCATTGCAGGCAGATGCTCTGCTCTCTGAGCCACCACGTACCTCCACATAAAATATAATAGGGAGACTAAATAAAGATACAGAGATGATCATAAAATCAGCAAAAATGTTTAGTGTGTCACAGCATTTCATTAAGTGCAACAAAGTAAAGAATGACTCTCTAACCAGAGACTTTTTCTGCCTCAAATATCATGATAATAAACTTCCTCTCTTACCCTTCAAAGTGAGTACCACTGTAATTACTTTAGAGGAGCACTCTTCAGAAGAAATTTCTATAAGGGAAATACATTCTATCTGTGCTGTCAAATATGGAAACTGCTAGCCACATGTGACCACACAGTTCTTAAATGTACACAGTGCAACTATAGGACTGAATTTTAAATTTCATTTCATTTTATTTTCAGTTAAAGTAGCCCATTGGAGAGTAAAACTTGAAAGCATGTTTTTCAGATTGTAGGCTGAAATGCATTAACGGGCTCTGAACAAAATTTCATGTTTCATGCCAACATTTAAAAAAAAGAAATTCAATAGTATAGATAAGATCAAAGTTCCTCACACATAGTAAATGTTTCTCTATGTGGGGTGACAAAAATGAGTCTTGCCTCATGGCAGAAAACAGGGTTTGTGTGATTCACTGACCCCTGGCCCCCAAGGTCAATGAAATCGTAGGTGTACTTAGGTGAGCAAACCAAAGAAGCCACAGACATGAAGCCTGCAGTGTCGGTTCTGTTTGCAGTGAGCGAAGACGAGCCCCTGAGAAACTATGTGATGATGGCTCCTCCTTGAGGATCAGTGATAATATTTCAAGTGCGGGAAAAACTAAAAGGAAACAGCAGAGTGAAACGAGAAGAAACACACTTTCTCATGTTTACAGGCAATAATTTACCTCTTCCCCCTACCGTCCTCAATCAGAGGGCCCACCTGTGCCAACCTTCCAGAACTTAAATTGGCCATTTCAAGCATAGGTTCTATGTAGCATCTGCGTTAGTGGACAGAGCCTGCTCAGTGGTACTTCTGGCTATGTTCTGGTCCAGCTTTTTGATGTGGCATTTCAGCCAGGGACATAAAATCCCACTGAGCTTTATCTCAGAGGCAGCTCAAAGGTGGCCTTTGAAAGTAGCTCTGAATTTCAAATGATAAATGCGGTGTGTCTGTGTGGCGGGAGCAAAATTACTAAACCCTCAGAACGTGTACAAATATAGAAGTATGAGAGCTCTGTACTGTGAAAGCTCAAAGTTGATTATATCATAGTCAACCAATATAATTTTTTTGTTGCTGTTATTTATTTATGATGTAATTCTATTAGAGAACTGGGCGGGGGGGAACAAGTTGTTGAAGCAGGGATAGATTCCGAAGGACATAAAAGGTGATTGTTTTTCTTTATTGAAGTTTAATTTACGTAAAAGGAGATGAATTGCTCTTGACTGTTCAGTGAGATGAGTCTTGACAATTGTATATAACAACCACGGTTTGAAGGCATAAATTCTTTGGCACTATGTTGTGCTATAGAAGACTCTTGGCAGTCTCTTGGACAGCAAGGAGATCAAACCATCAATCCTAAAGGAAATCAACTCCAGGAGACAGTGGAGGACAGAGGAGCCTGCCAAGCTGCAGTCCACAGGCACGCAGAGAGTCGGACATGACTTCATGACTGAACAACAACAATGAATAAATATAGCAACCAACCAAAACAAGATAATGGACTTTCCCATCAACCCAGAAAGTGCCCATCTGATCCCTCCCCACTGCACACCTGCCGTGCCATAGACTGACACTGGGCTGTTTCCTAGCTCCAGAGGCTGCTGCTGCTGCTGCTGCTAAGTCGCTTCAGTCGTGTCCGACTCTGTGTGACCCCATAGACAGCAGCCCACCAGGCTCCCCCGTCCCTGGGATTCTCCAGGCAAGAACACTGGAGTGGGTTGCAGTGCTAGACAAAACACACTAGTTTTGTCTGTTTTATTTTTTAGGGGGGCCGGGTTCAGATAAATGGACTCAGGCACTATCTACTCACATGTGTCTGACTTCTTTGGGTCAATTTCATGTCTTGTGATTCATCCTGGGTGTTCCACACATCAGTAATGCATTCCTTTTTGTTGCTGTAAGTAAGTGTTAGTTGCTCAGTGGTGCCCGACTCTTTGCGACCCCATGGACTGAACCCTACCAGGCTCCTCCATCCATAAGATTTTCCAGACAAAGATATTGGAGTAGGTTGCCATTTCCTTCTCCAAGGGATGTTCCCAACCCAGGGATTGAACCTGGGTCTCCTGCACTGCAGGCAGATTTTTGCCGACTGAGCTACAAGGGAAGCTTTTGTGTTGCTGAGCAGTATTCTATTCTACGAATAGACCAACTTCTGGTCTCTTAGTGGTTATTTATTTATTTGAAATTTATTTTGTATTGGGTTATAGCTGATTTGATCACTTATTATTTTTAAAAAGGCTGCTATGAACCCTCTCGTGCATTGTGTGTGTGGCTCCGTATTTTTACTTTGCTCAAGTAAACATATAGAGATGGAATTTCCAAGTCACACAATAAGGACATACTTAACTGTGTAAGAAACTGCTGAAAAGCTTGCCACAGGGAGGACTTCAAGCCCAGATGAGTGTCCTTTGTGCATTTGGTTCATTTGGTGAGTAAAGCTTTAATTTAGGTGATGTCAAGTGTATATGTGTGTGTGTGTGTATGTATGATTAATTTAAGACTGTTATTATTTCTAACCTAAATGTTCAATAGAATTCACAGATGAAAGCCATTTGGGCTTCTTTGGGGAAGGTTTTTAATTATTGATTTAATTTCTTTAATAAATATTGGGCTATTCAGATTTCCTATTTCCTCTTCTATAAGTTTTGATAATTTATGTTATTTTCCACGGAATGTGGGTAGTTCAACAAATTTGTTGAACTTATTGGCTTAAGGTTTTTAATGATTTCTGTGTCCTTTTCATGCTTATCAGTTATATAATAGTGTGCCCTATTTTATTATCAATACTGTAATTTCTGTTTTCCATTTCTTAATTAAGCTAGTTAGGCACTGATCAGCTTTACTAGGTTTTTTTTTTTAATAGAAACCAACTTTTATTTTATTGATTTTTTTCTATTGTTATCTGTCTTCTATTTCATTAAATCTTTCTCTTGTTTGTATTATTTTCACTCTTCCCCTTACAAGAGTTTAATTTGCTCTTCCTTCTCTAGTTTCTCACAGTAAAAATTTAATCATTGATTTTAAACAGTTCTGTATTTCTAATCAGGCATATGGCTATAATTTTCCCTCTAATCACTTTTCCATTACATCCCACACAATTTTGACACGTTGTATTGTTAACTTCTATCTTAAGTATAATTAAATATATTAATTTCTTTTTCCTTTGATCCTTGGACCAGAGGAGGTGGTTTCAAGACTAAAATATACATTATTCCAAGGACATTTAAAAGAAAATATCTTGTAGCCTTAAGATTACAATGTGAACTTATAAACAGACATTTTGATGGAAAAGTATTCCGGGATCTAACCTTTCATCACTTTATAAAAGCATAATTTGTCAAAGTACAGAATTATGGGATGTTTTGGAAAAGAAATGCCATCCAGATATCAATAGCACATCAAGATCTTTCAGAATATCTTGATCTTGTATAGTATTTCTTCTACATTCTACAAATTAAAAAAAAAGAATACAATATTGCCACTGAATGTGATATAAAAATGTTTGACGTGGCAAGATCATCAAGTCAGGGCTGTTAACTAGGACAGTTGCCTCAATTAGGAAAGCAGTTTGAGGATGCTCTGTCAGCTGGCCGAGTAACACCAGGTAGGAGACAACATCTCTTTTTTGACCCCATTGGTCTGTAGGCTAAATTTTCCAGTGTGATAAGTGCTTGTTTGAATTGAAAGTGAAGACAAAACCAAATCACAAGTGTGTTACAGAAGAAGGAGTGGGGAGGGGACAGGCAGAAATTCGGGTGAAGGTAAAGGAGCTGAGTTTGTCTGATCTTGTAACTAGTCAGTGAAGCAGCCTTGACTGACTGTCCCAAAGAGACCCCAGTCAAGGCAAAAATGCTGCAACCACAACCTCTTTAGGACGGGGAGATTTTTTTTTCCTTCGCCAGTGCTGCAGCAAAGGGATCTTAGTTTCCCAACCAAGGACTGAACCCATGCTCCCTGCAGGGGAAGTGCAGAGTCTTAACCACTGCACCACGAGGGAAGCAACTGGAAAGGACTCGAAGCGGGGAGCCCACAGGCTGAGCAAAGATGGCGCGGGACAAAGAAGAGAGCTTCCTTGCATGAGATTAATTCACTGAAGAATTAGCACAACCAAAGGGAGTCCTTTTTGAGATTTTAGTTTTGAATCCTCATTATCACCTAACCAAAAACATACACTGTTCGGGAATAATATAGTTTTGAAAATTATCTCTTTTTTCCTTTACCTAACATGTGCATGACATTGCAAAGCAGTTTATGAATCAATTGAGCAAATGTTATTTCCATTTTAGAGGCGAGAAACCTGAAATGTAGGCAGATGTTGACTTGGCAGACAGAGGTAAAAGCACTAGTATTAAGGTAGCTCCAAAATCCATTATCTTCTTAATGGATCATGTTGCTTTACACCGGTTTCCACATGCTGTGTTTTCCAGAAAACTCTAACTTTTGAGGTCAGAAACTTACACCTTACAAGATTCATTTTAAAGCATTTATATCATCAATAGTCATCATGTTAAAAGACTCAGCACTACAGGAATGGACTATTAAGAGTCTTGTTTACACAGCTAATGGATAGGGATTTGGGCCAGGACACATTGACGTATTGGCAAACTAGAGACTTGAATAACCCTGGCCGCCACATCTGCTTCCTTGAAGGAGCTCTGTCCCATTTCTAAGCTGGCAGCCAGTCTTGCCCCAAATATTTGGAACTCGCAACAGCCTCCAAACACCTGGTGAGCTTTTCCACAGGAGTGTATCCAGACACTAGCGAGATACACGCCTTCCCTTTCCTGTCTCCTTGCATTCCACCAGCAGCTGGACCAAAGATGACTCATGTACATCAACTATCAAAACATGATGTTTTGATTCTTCAGAAATCACAAGGTGCTTCAAGGATTAGAACATATTTTAAACTCATTTAAAAGGTGATTTTCCAAATAAAAAAGTGCTTATTGCAGTTATTCAGAATGTTTTTCGAAAAGCAAGTTTTGTACTGATCACAGACCTTTTATTCAATTACTGGACCCATTCTCCATACCATTTCTTACAAAATAAAATTTTCCAGGTTAAGAAAAAAAAATCTTTGCATGCCTACATATCAGAAGAAAATATATCAGAATAAAATGTTATTGCAATATTGTTTTTCTCCATTTACAAAACTAACATGGAACCATAAAAAGGTATGTAGGGGTTTTTCCTGGCCATACCTAGAAATGCTGACTGTGGTATTTGTTTAAGGACCTACCTATGTATCTACAGAATGTAAGGTGAGTCTTAAATTTGAAGTTGAGGGTAATGCATTATTGGCCCAAAATACTCAGAAAAGAATTTCTGCTACACTTGACTTGAGTGTGGGTGTTGGACATGGGGGTGAGTAGGGTCATAGAACAAATCCCAAAGACTCTTACTATTCCTATTAATATTTAGTAGATGTCCTTGAATGAATGTTTTAGATTTGCTCTAGGCCCTTGGAACAATTTCTAGTGTCATTAAATAGCTGATTTATTTTCATAATACAATTTTCAGCAGTTATAATTGTTTCACCAGGTTAGGAGTCCATGGAGCTCTTCATATCACCATTTCAAAAGTCTATTCTTTTTTTCAGGTTTTTAAATAATCTGATTTTCAGTTTAAATAATTGCTTTTGCAATGTTAAAGTTCACTAATCTTTTATCTTGCAGTGCTTAATTAAATACCCAGCAGTTAAATAGCCAGTGAGATTTTCAAGTATTATACTTTTCTCTACATAAAAAATTAAAAATTAAATTAATTAATTAAATTAATTAAATTTTTATCTCTGGATAAATTAAAATTTTGATTAAAATTTAATTCCTTTTTGTGCCTTTCACTTCTCTCATCACTATATTTATGTTTTTCTTGAAATCCTTGTTTATATTCAGTATATTTATAGCAACACTTTAAAATTCTTTGATGACTAATGCTATCATGCCTGTCATTTTTGTCCACTTTTATTGACTGATTTTTCTCCTGGTTATGATTCACATTTTCCTGTTTTTTGGTATGTCTTGTAATTTTTTATTTCATGTCAGGTACTCCAGATATTATTTGCTTGGGATCTACTTGGAGTCAATTCTATCTATCATGGTCTAGAGTATGTGTATATAGGTGGAAAACCATGATTACCCTGAGGCTAACCTCATGTTGTGGTTGTGTTTGTTTGTTTTCCTAGAGGGCATAATTCTATGATGCCTATAATCCAATATCTATAAGCAATTATTTTATATATTTTGTCCTGTTTCTAGTTCTTTATAGCAGAGTGTTTAAGTCTGGTCCATTTCATCAAATCATGGCTTGAAATTGCATCATGACAAGATTTTAAGGAAGGCAGTCCTGTTGTGAAAGCAAAAGTTTAAAAATTGGTGTACAGAAAACAGAAGTACAAATCAATGCCTGACTTCAAAGAATGCACAGTTTAATGTGAACTTACCAAGATTCTTTTATTAAAATGTATCAGAAAAATATGTTCCCCCGTTCGAAAGACTTTCTTATGTATTTCTATGTCCTGTATCAGAGATCCCCATACCTGACTATAAAGCAGAATCATTGGAGAGCTTTTTTAACAAACATTTACAGGTTATAAGACCACTCCCCAGACAGTTATGATACAGTTAGTCTGGATGGGACCCAGAAGTCTGTATTTTTAAATGATCTCTTCAGGTAACTTTCACATAGTCAAGCGTGAACCTTCAGAATGCAGACTGAATTACTTCAGATTCTTTCTGGGAACCATAAAATTCTCAAAATTGTTCCTGATTAAGTAGATATCAATCTGGTCTCTTTTGCCTTCCCCTTCTCTCTCTCGAGGCTCTCTGATTACTCAGCTTCTAGCTGCGCTGTAATATTTCTTGGAAAGCCTAGGTGGCCCCCCAAATTTCCACCCTTTGTAATATAGCCCACATCAAGTCACATAAGGAGATTTGCTAATCTACCTCATTCCATAACCAGCACTATTTGGAAAAGCATTTGTGAATTCCACTTAACATTTCTCTAAAATGTGTGTTTAGAGAACACACACATTCAAATGAAAGCCTTTTGCCTTTGCAGCTGGCCTTTCTGCTTGAATGGTTCTTATGGTCTGGGGCCTGGACCTAACTCCAAAACCACTTTATGACTCCTAAGATCCCCAGGATGCCTGTTCCCCAGGGCCCAACCTTTCTTGCTGTTGTTATTTAGTCCCTAAGTCATGTCTGACTCTTTCACGACCCCATGGACTATAGTCCACCAGGTTCCTCTGTCCATGGAATTACTCAGGCAAGAATACTGGAGTGTGTTGCCATTTCCTTCTCAAGGGGATCTTCCTGACCCAGGGATTGAACCTATGTCTTCCGCACTGGGGCAGGCTGATTCTTTACCACTAAGCCACCTGGGAAGCCCTCAGCCTTTCCTAGTGTGACTCTATTTACCCTTCATAAAGACCTAACAGTTTAAGTTTCTTTTTCTACCAATTCTATTTTCTAAGGAAACCCTAAATTGACCTCTGCTTCTAGAAACTTTAACGGGGGAAGAGAATTGACCTCTTTCTGGTCCTCTGGGCAAGCCAGCTGGCCCACATTCCCTTTTCTGCAGCTGTGTGTAAGCTCCATCTGCATTTTCAACCTTCACACCACAAAGAGGCAGTGCTGGTCTGTGTGGTTGGCCAGTGTCCCTCAGCAGGGAAACATGTCATTTTATCTTTCACATTAGATCTAGGAAATCATTTAAGTTCAACTGGATGATAAGACAGGCCAAATGACTTCTAAAGTTGCAATTACAAATGCACCAACCAAGTTCAGTGCAGACCTAAATCTGAGATTTGGGAATGACGTGATGGCAGACTGGATACGCCTGATCTGGGGTTCCTGAGCTTCTTTTTCAGCTTGTTCTGACCAACAAGAAAACAAATTCTAGCAATTTTATAAGGGTAAGAGAATACCATGAGTTAATTTCCAGAAGGAATGTCTGCTAATTGGAATACTGACGAAGTGGAATGAGAAAAATGTTCTTGAACAACACATCACGTATATCAAATTCTGAAATAAACAAAAAATTGCCCCCTTAAAACTTGCCCTATAAATTCACATTAAATTTATTCTAAAACCATGCACTTACCTCCACCCATATCCCTACCACCTTCTTTTTGTTGTTTAGTCGCAAAGTCATATCTGATTCTTTATGACCCTGTGGACTGCAGCATGCCAGGCTTTCTATCCTTCAGTAACTCCCAGAGTTTGCTCAAACTCATCTACACTGAATTGGTGATGCCATACAACCATCTCATGCTCTGTTACCCCCTTCTCCTTCGGCCCTCATTCTTTCCCAGTATCAGGGTCTTTTCCAATGAGTTGGCTCTTTGCTTTAGCATCAGTCCTTCCACTGAATATTCAGGGCTGATTTCCTTTAGGATCTGCTTGTTGTCCAAGCGCCTCTCAAGAGTCTTCTCCAGCACCACAATTCAAAATCATCTATTCTTCGGTGCTCAGCTTTCTTTATGGTCCAACTCTCACATCTATACATGACTACTGAAAAAAACCATAGCTTTGGCTATATGGACCTTCATCAGCAAAGTGATGTCCTTGATTTTTAATATGCTGTCTAGGTTTGTCATAACTTTCCTTCCAAAAAGCAAGCATCTTTTAATTTAGTGGCTGCAGTCTTTTTATCTTGATTCATCTATTTAGAGATTTCAAGTGGTCAACATTAAAATCAATGCATACTTATTAAAAAATTAAATAATACTTATTAAAAACTTAAGGAGAATACAAGTAAGCATATTCCAACTAAAGCTTGCTGGTTACATATGCAAAAGTTTCAAGAAAAGTTAGAATAGTAGAAGCAGTGTGTGCTAGGCATGTATCATTCATTCGTGCATTCAAGCATTTATTTTGCAAACCACTGAGTACACAGGAGTAAACAAAAGAGATCCCAGCCTCACATTAGAGGGAAAAAATGAAAAAAAATTTTAATGATTAATGCATGTATCATCTAATATCAAATCTATTCTATTCACAAGGATTTTATTCTTAGTGAGAGATTTTACCTGAATATAATTGATTTCTCCATTTTGAAGAGTAAAATGAGAAAGTTTAGATTCAAGGGGTGTATCTAAAAATTTATTAAAGTCTATTTGAATCCTAGGGGCTTCCCAGTTGGCACACTGGTAAAGCATTCATTTACTATTGCAGGAGATGTGGGACAGAGAAGCCTAGCAGTAGGCTATAGCCCATAGGATCAGAAAGAGTCGGACACAACTTGGCAGCTAAACAGTAGCAGTAAATTGGTTATGGCCTCCTGGGCTTCGCAGGTGGCTCAGTGGTAAAAAATCTGCCTATCAATGCAGGAGACCCAGGAAACACAGATTAGATACCTGGGTCAGGAAGATCCCCTAAAGTAGGAAATGGTAACCACTTCAGTATTCTTGTCTGGACGATTTCATGGACAGAAGAGCTTAGTGGGCTACAGTCCATGGGGTGGCAAAGAGTCAGACATGACTGCACACACACACACATTTGGGTCCTGAGTCTTGGTATCAAAAGTCAGAATAGTGGGAGATGGGGTGCCACAAAATACCTGTGCTTGTGAACTGTGTAGCTACCATGTAGGAGAAAAACAGGGTGAGCCAGTAAATAGCAAGATGGAAGACCTGATGTAGGGTGAGCAGAGGACTTCCCTCTAACACGGTGATGCTTCAGAGGAGATCTTAAAAATAAGGTGGAGTTGTGCCAGCCCCAGTGGATCCAGGGTGATTCAAAGGAGAGACGGATAGGCAAGGAAAAACTTATTTATTCAGAAATATAAGATTAGGAAATAATAGTATAGTAGGAAAATTTAGTGGAGAAAAGAGGCTGAATAACTTGGGTTATGGGGAAAACTAATAAAATCTCAGGACAAGAGATTTGCACCATCTACTTTGAGCCACCGGCACCCACTTGGATATCTAAGGGTGCCCCACCTTGGGCTCCCTTTCACACAGAACTTAAAAGCCGGGACAAGTAAGTAGAAATGGCGAGCCTCCCCGTTCCGGATGGGAATTCAGCCAGAAATTAGAGTAGGAGGGAGACATGGGGAAAACCAGTCCAGCAACTGGCCCTGGCCCCTATTGTCCTTCAAGGGCTTTTATATCTTTTTAGATTGTACATAGAGATCAAGGGTAAACAAAATTATGCAGTGTTAGCAGCCCAGAATCTTATCAAAACTAGGCTTTTCTCTCTGCATACCTAGTTGTATACAAGCCTTAGGTGATTTACATCATCTTCCAGCCAAAAGGCCAATCAACATTTTATGACTCTTTTCTGATAAGGGTTTGTTAACCAGAAGACTTATTTGTGTTGTTCTTCCCAAGTCTGGTGCCATTCTCAGAAAGCACTAAATAAAGTTACATAGCAAAGATACAGCAATTTGTAACAAGTAAAAGGAGTATAGTGACTCAAAAGTCTAGTGTTGCTAACATCAAAACTACTATATATCTTTTTCCATATCCCTTTTGCATTGATTAACATCCTCCCAGGTGCCTAAAAGATAAAGAATAAGGAGATCTGGCAGCAATCATTGAGTCAACAGTGAAATCCTGTCACCAATATGTGTTTTAGCTCTTAGAAAAGGCTCTGTAACTTTAAGATACTTAAGCTTTGTGCCCCTCGCAGTTGGGGGCTGTAAGCAATTCACAAGCTGTAGAAGGTCCGGGGAACCTGTTAGGCAAGTTCGAGCGTTTAAGTTAGAGCGTTATCAGAGGGGGTTGAACTGAAACACTCCTTTCAAATGCAGAAGACTAAAGCCCTGAATTAACTTTTTCCAGAGAGTGTCAGAAGAGTAGAAAAAGTACAATGTTAGGCAGATTCTTATTTTGGGAGTACACGCTTGGGAAATACCAGGGGGAAACCCTGAGACTTGAATCGTCCTTGCCCATCGAGTCTGCCACATGACCTTGTCACGGGTGGGATTCCTCACCCTGGCTCCCAGCAGCAGGCATATTCTGGTTTCCTTATTTTTGGGGTATAGGTGCTCAGGGAAACTCAGGGGGAATCTCTGCCACATGACCTTGTCACGAGTGGGATTCCCACGCTGGCCTCCAGCAGAGCTGGTTGAGAGAAACATGAGGGGGATTGTTCTTCCTTCTGACAGTCTTTGGTGTTCAAGTCAATTAAAATGCCAAGTGCAACGGCTCTCAGGTAGAAAAGAAAATAAGTGTGTTTAGAGTGGGGTGGGGCTGAGCTAATGATGGAGATGCAGGGAGACACCTGTCCTTGCAGTAACCTGTGGGACTGGACCAGTTTCTGGATTCATAGCAGGGCTAGTAATTTCCCTTACAACTTGAAGATACAAGTGGTCGCATCACATCATTATGAATAGTAATAGATGCTTCAAAGAGAAGGACAAACCACAGAAAATTCAATGGGGTGAAAGCAAAGCCTAAAAGGCTGCTTCAAACTGGAGATGAAGAAGGAAGAAAAAGTGAAAACCAAAAAGAAGAAAAATACAGCTATTGTGATAAAACAACAGAGTTCTAACATGCAGGTAATTGATATTGCTCAACAACCAGATAAGAAAAATTAAATCTTGTTAGGCATATTGTTAAAATCCACTATATTCTGTTATTTCTAGCTACATGATAATTAAAGACTAAGTGGGGCACATTTAACACTTACAGTGTGGTTGAGGGTTTGGTCCTTTTTGTTTGTATTTCTAACTTCTTTGGTTTTCTACATTTCATTGCTGATATTTGGCATACTATCCTTTACATATAAAAAGCATCTATAAATCAACAAGAAAATAAGAATATGTTAATGGAAAAATTGGTAAGGAAAGCAAATTGGTTCTAAGAATATGAAGAAATAAAAGAATTCACTAAATGGATAAAAAATGAGAAACTTCATTCCTAATTAACCACAGGTACATGAGGAGAAAAATTTAATCAATTAAGTTGGTTAGTTTTTAAAGATCATAATATCCTATTGAATCAAAGATGTGGGGATATGGACACTTAAGACACACCATGTGCAATCAGCACAATGTGTTAGAAGAAAATGTGGAGATATATTTAAAGAGTTACCAAGTATTCATATAGAAAAACAAAAAATTACGCATTGTTGCTAAGAATAAATAATGATTACTAAACTATAAGTTTAGTAACACCTGGAGTAACAGGCAAATTTGGCCTTAGAGTACAGAATGAAGCAGGGCAAACTTTGCTAAGAGAGTTTTGCCAAGAGAACACACTGGTCATAGCAAACACCCTCTTCCAACAACACAAGAGAAGACTGTACACATGGACATCACCAGATGGTCAACACCAAAATCAGATTGATTATATTCTTTGCAGCCAAAGATGGAGAAGCTCTATACAGTCAGCAAAAACAAGACCAGGAGCTGACTGTGGCTCAGATCATGAACTCTTTGTTGCCAAATTCAGACTTAAATTGAAGAAAGTGGGCAAAACCACTAGACCATTCAGGTATGACCTAAACCAAATCCCTTATGATTATATAGTGGAAGTGAGAAATAGATTTAAGGGGCTAGATCTGATAGACAGAGTGCCTGATGAACTATGGATGGAGGTTTGTGACATTGTACAGGAGACAGGGAGCAAGACCATCCCCAAGAAACAGAAAAGCAAAAGAGCAAAATGACTGTCAGAGGAGGCCTTACAAATAGCTGTGAAAAGAACAGAAGAAAAAATAAAAGGAGAAAAGGAAAGATATATCCATTTGAATTCAGATTTCCAAAGAAAAGCAAGGAGAGATAAGAAAGAAAATAATAGAATGGGAAAGAGTAGAGATCTCTTCAAGAAAATTAGAGATACCAAGGGGATAGTTCATGCAAAGACGGGCTCCATAAAGGAAAGAAATGGTATGGACCTAACAGAAGCAGAAGATATTAAGAAAAGGTGGCAAGAAAACACAATAGAACTGTAAAAAAAAGATCTTCACGACCCAGATAACCATAATGGTGTGATCACTCACCTAGAGCCAGACATCCTGGAATGTGAAGTCAAGTGGGCCTTAGAAAGCATCACTATGAACAAATAGTGGAGGTGATGGGTTTCCAGTNTATGCACTCTGACCTTCCACGGTAGCTGAACTTGATGCCTGAATTTCCAAGCTGGATTCCATTTTACCTAAATTCATGCAGAGCACCAAGGGTAAGAAACGGAATAGTCAAGAAAAAAATGTACTTTTATCCTTAATGTCATAACATTTACTATGGCTTATGAATACAAGTTAAAAATAATAAAAAATAATATGTGTTTTCATTTAAAAAAATCACGGTGAAATGAACTCTTGTAGTATCAGGAAACACATCACACCTGATCAGAATCCATATCTCACATAATCTCTGGGACATGAAGGAATGATTCTTACCTGTATCCAACATGTAATGAAACTGGAGTCCATGAGGTCTAAGCAAATTTCTCAAAGTCACACAGTATGCAGTACTGGGCTGTCTGTGTCTACTAACTCTGCATAGAAATTTCAAAACTTCTCAGGAAGCACAGATTCAAACACATACATGCTGGAATTCCTTAACACACACACTGAGAGGCTTATTACAAGTTTGAATCTTAATGCCAGTTGCTTATAATAAGGAGAGAGATACGCTATCTTATGATATAGGGAGAGTAAGACTCCAAAGTGGATAGTTTGAGCTTCCCGTGATATTTCAGGGCAAGTACTGCAATATTTCTGTTGAAAGGTGACTTTGAGGATTTCCATAAAACCACTGCTTCTGAAACCTGCCTGGTAGGTGAGAGTATCTGGAGTGCTGCTTAAGAATACAGATTCTCAGGCTTCTTCCCAGGAGACTTGGACTCAGTATGTCTAAGACAGAACCTTCAAATCTGTATTTTAAAAATGGGCAAGATCTGTGGTTGTGTCAGGGAAACACTGGGCGTGATTTCCTGGGTAGCATGCCCCATATTTAATTGTGACAAATTTGTTTCTTCAGAGAACCAGAATATTTGGGCACTGGAAGAAGCTTCAGCGATCCCATGATCAACACCGCCCCCCCTTTCTGCAGCTGCGAAAAGTATGGCCTAGATGATAAGGTAAATGATTTAACCTTGACTGTAGTGGTTTAAATCTTTCAAAGTTACTAGAACTACACATATAGATGTAGTTATATAAAATACTTGGGAATCTTTGTTTTATTTTCATTGGCTTGTTTGCTTAGCATTTGGGTTCTAAGGAATGAAGAAAAAAGGACCAAACGCTGAAAACCAGGAAAAATTTAAAAGAAGGCAGCAATATTAGAGAAATGCTTGCCAGCTGTATAGCATGTCAGAAATTTTTAAGCTTTTAATTTAGATATGTCCACATAGGTCCTTAATACCTCGATGGGGGAAGAAGGCTCATTGTACCCATTTTCCAGATGAGGAAGGTGAGTGGTAGGAGGATCACTGACCTGCTCATGGTTGGTAAGCAGAGAACAACAGAGGCACAACTGGATGGCTATGGCAGAAACCCTGTCTTTCCATTCCTCTGTGTCGGCAGGAGTGCCAGTTGAAGGTCAAGGTGAACAATAAGAAGGTGGAAAAAAAATTATACTAAACATAATGACTGTAATGATAAAACCTACAACCTTTTGTGCAGTGACATTTACCAGTCATTCCAGAGGTGAGTGCGTGAACTAGACCTGGCATATCCATCATTCCTCTCGCAAAGAGTCTAACGTCCTGTGTGTCTGTAACTCATTTGGCTGCAGCAAGCTTTTCTGTGGTGGCTCAGACCAGACACTCAAGACCTCCAAGCGGTTTGCAGGCACTTGTTTTCTTCAGTCCGTGGTTGGATGATCAGGTTTCGCCTAGGAGGGGAGAGCTGTAGGAGAGATGGAAAGTTCAGAAACCAGTTTCGTTTATCACCAAACCAAACCAGCTCCATCTTCTCGAGGCATCTGCTGATGGTTACTGGGTAGGGACTGGAACAATCTGGGGGTTGAACTGATCGGGTCTGCAAGGCTGTGGGTGAGGTGTGGGTTGGGCGAGAATTCCAGACCCCCAACATCCAGCTGCGCTGCTTGAAAATTGCCAAGCCTGCAGCTGTATTTGAGACCTGCAAAGATGCAAGCAGTGGCACAAACATCTCCTGGAACATTCCAACTTAAAAATGCTAACCAGGAAACCCACAGCCGGCCAGATTATCTGCCTCCTCTTGGATTCACCAAATGCTCCTTTCTGCTTCAGCTAAGTTCAGCTCCAGTTCACTGAGTCTCCCTTTGTGCTGGATGGAACTCTGGGCACAAGGAATTCAGAGGTGAAGGGAGCAGGGGCTCGGCCCTGAGGACCCGACATCTGAAAATGTTTCTGTGGAATTTGGTCGTTTTCTCAATGAAGTGTGCAAAAGAGTGAGGTGCTTCGCCTCTGCTTTCTGCTCATGAAGCCACTCACAGCCTGAGTTCCCACACGCCTTGTGTTCAGGACCAGAAGGTGCTTTGACAATGACCTCGTGCCCAAAGACAGAGGGATGCAGGGAAATAAAGGACCTTATTAAAAGCGAGCAAACAAAACAAATAGCCTCCCCTCACAAATGCTCTCTTGTGATTGTGAAGACCTAAGCTGAAGCTCTGATACTTTGGCCGCCTGATGTGAAGAGCCGACTCATTAGAAATGACCCTGATGCTGGGAAAGATTGACGGCAGGAGGAAAAGGGGACGACAGAGGGTGAGATGGTTGCATGGCATTGCCGACTCAACGGAGATGAGCTTGAGCAAGCTCCGGGAGATGGTGATGGACAGGGAAGCCTGGCGTGCTGCAGTCCACAGGGTTGCAATGAGGCAGACTTGACTGACTGATGGAACAACAACAGTAACCACAGGAATTACTCTTGGCTGATGGCTTGGCCTTCTGAGAAATTTGTCTTGCATTTTCTCACATATGCGATGGGCACCGCGGTAAGAACAGCAGTGTGGGAGGTGGGAGACCCCAAAAAGGCTTTACCGAACCTCATCGGACAACCCTGTACCAGCCACACTGGCCTCCGGGCTGCTCATCAAGCCACCCATTCGCTCTCACTTCTGGAGATTTTTCCTTGTTTTCCTCTCCTTCTGGAATGTTCTTTCCCCAAATATCCTGATGAGTAGCTTTCAACAGAAGGAAGGAAGGAAAGAAGGGAGAGAGGGAGGAAAGGGATTCCCAAAACACTGGGGGCCACAGTCCCCTTTCGGTGAAGGCTGCTGGATGGAAAGATCAGGGACTGAGCCTGCAGCCCCCTGGGCTCTGGACTTCTGTTAAGCAAATGGGCTTCAGCAGCAGCATCTCAAGTGAGGACGCATACCCACACATTTCCTTGGGTCTCTTGAACTGTGGCTGTGGTCTAGTTGCTCAGCTGTGTCCGACTCTTTGTGACCCCTTGGACTGCAGCCCACCAGGCTCCGCTGTCCATGGGGGCTCTCCAGGAAAGAATCCTGGTGAGGGTTGCCATGTCTGCCTCCAGGGGATCTTCCCAGCCTAGGGGTCTCCTGCACTGCAGGCAGGCCCTTTACCGTCTGAGCCACCAGGGAAGCCCACAAGAAGAGATGGCTTTGTAAATATGCATGAGCTTCGATCTCTGCGTCTCCAGTGTCTTGGGATATGCCTAACTCAGCTGGGGAAGTAAAGGTTAGAGACCAGAGGGAGACTTTTGCCTTGATCCTAAATGCCTGAGAAGATATGGGAGTGGGAGAGGGAAAGCCTGGAGGTTTTCCCAGCACTGTGACCGTCCTGTGATTGTATCCTGGCATCATTTCCATTAGTCTAGAGGCCCCCTCAGAGACTCTAATGCGAGGGGAGGGGAGAAGAAGGGTGGAGCCTGAGTGCATATTGGCAAGTGAGTAAGAACAATGGCTCTTTCCCCTAGCACATCCTCTTTGCTGCCACCAGAGGGCGACGTGAGAGCAGTTATCAGGTCCCTCCTTGCCTCCTGGCCACACCCTCCCCACGTCTGGGCTAACAGGTTATCTTCACGGGGACAGCTTCTGCATTATAACTACATTTGTGTCCAGTTACAAAACTGTCCAAAACTCCAACTTCTCTAAGCAATGGGTTTGTATATATTCAGTGGCACCCCACTGCAGTACTCTTGCCTGGAAAATCCCATGGATGGAGGAGCCTGGTGGGCTGCAGTCCATGGGGCCGCGAAGAGTGGGACACGACTGAGCGACTTTACTTTCCCTTTTCACCTTCATGCATTGGAGAAGGAAATGGCAACCCACTCCAGTGTTCTTGCCTGGAGAATCCCAGGGACGGGGGAGCCTGGTGGGCGGCCGTCTATGGGGTTGCGCGGAGTCGGACACGACTGAAGCGATTTAGCATAGCCCTAAAAGGACTCATTGCTATATACTTTGGAATATACAAAGCCCTGTGTTAAGTGTTCTCCGCCAGTGATCATTTAGAATCTTCACAAATGCCCCCCACAACATGGAAACTCTGCTTATCCCCATTTGTTGATGCAAAAATTGAGGCACAAAGAAACAGGCATGTTTTCTATTCATCCAGCATCCTTGTATTGCGGTAACCGGCAAGGTAGCCATCCCAGCCCCTTCACTCGCCTCCCTGCAGACCGGGTGGGAAGGAGCGGGAGCAGGAGAGCAAGATTCCCTCGGGAATGAAGGAAGGGTGGGCTAGACAGTAGAGACCCTGTGGTCCGAGGATCAGAGGAGGAAAGAGGCACAGTGTGTTCACTGAACCACCACAAGTGTGATTTTGCTAAAGCTGAACGTGTCTATGTCCTTTTCTAGGGCTGTGGTGAGAAGTGAGGCTGGGAGTGCAGAGGAGACCTGATGGTGCCAGTCTCTGGGCCAAGGTGAAGAATGCATCTCACTTCTAAGGAAAGAGGAGCTGGGATGTGTTTGGCTGAGCCACTTGTCAGCTGTGCCCACTTAGGACCCTTTGGGTCTAGATTTTGACTACCTCGTATACCTGTTGGATCCACTGCATTCCTTTGCATAACTTGATACTTTCTAGAGCTAATTTCCAGCAGGCATTTGGTGTGCCAGCTCCTGGGTTCTAGAGCACAGGCTCAGTAGTTGTGGTGCATGGATGTAGCTGATCCTTGGCATATGGGATCTTCCCAGACCTGGGATGGAACTTATGTCTCCTGCTTTGGCAGGTAGATTCTTTACCATGAAGCCACCAGGGAAGCCCCAGGATTGTTTTTTAATAATATCATTCCCACCCAATTGTATACTTGATTTTTTAAAAATTATTCGTTTTAATTTGAATGGGATTTTAAAAAACAATAACTTCAGCAACATTTTCTCAGTTATTCTAATGAAAGGATTATTCAGATCATTCTTTGAGTGTGAGTTGGAATTGACAATTTCACACATGGTTTAGCAGTAAAACAAAATTTCTTAAAGCCTCAAACAACTATAACATATAGGTTTTTATGCTGAGAAATTGTGATGAAATGGATACAAAGTTTTGGGGGGAAAAGTAAAAATTGTCTTTGGCAGTTCCTTTGCTTTGCTTTCAATGTGGAATTGGGTGTTAAGACCAAAGATAGTTCAGCCTAGCTCTGTTTTTCCTATATAATTCCTAGGGTTTATAGAATGTTTTTCTTTCTCAGAGTTAAAAAGCACAGTAACCATGACATATATCATTTGCCTGAATGAAAATATTGGTTATATGACGGCAATGAGCTTCACTTTGGCTTAAGCATTGCCCTGGGTCTATGTCTCCAAGCATTTCTTTTCCTCTCCAGGCAACGAACCTCACTTTGTGCACGTCATGTTATTTCAGGGGACCTTTAATTTTAGTCCATAAAATAATTGAGCTTCTTTTATCTTGCTAATTATTTCCATGACTTCCTGACTCACTCTCCAATAAATTGGTGAGATAATTTTCTTAATGAATGAAGCCAAATTACCAAAATCTCCCTGGCTGTGAGTCACAGTTAAGTAAATCTTGGGGTTTTAATCTGAATTTACCAACTAGCGATGAGGCCTTCAGCAAATGCTTATTACTCTATATTTTCCTTTCTAGACTTAGATTTCTTCATATATAGAATAACACATTTAAAGAAAGTATTTGTAGGCTGTAGTCCATGGGGTTGCAAAGAGTTGAACACGACTTAGTGACTGAACAACAACAACGTTTGAAGGTAACCCTCTACCTGCTTGATTTTATACCCTTTTATCAGAATATCTTTAAACCATCATACTGATTTTATTAAATAGATATAACATAGCAAGTTCAATAAAATTATTATCATTTTCTCTTTTATTGTGATTTTTAAAACTAACTTTATGATTCTTTTGTTCAGATAGATGAACAGTGTTGAATAATCATTGTGTGTGTAGTCGCTCAGTCATGTCCGACTCTTTGCCACCCCATGGACTGCACTACACCAGGCCTCCCTGTCCATCACCAACCCCCAGAATTTACTCAAGCTCATGTCCATTGAGTCGGTGATGCCATCCAACCAGCTCATCCTCTGTCGTCCCCTTCTCCTCCTGCCTTCAATCTTTGCCAGCATCAGGGTCTTTTCAAATGAGTCAGTTCTTTGCATCAGATGGCCTAAGTATTGGGAGTCTCAGCTTCAGTATTAGTATTCCAATCAATATTCAGGACTGATTTCCTTTAGGATGGACTGGTTGGATCTCCTTGCTGTCCAAGGGACTGTCAAGAGTCTTCAACACCACAGTTCTAGCTAGTGTACTATAATAAAACCAGCCACTGGGTGGCAGTATAATGCAGAAATTCGCAGGCACCCAGGCTCCATAGCTGTCCCTTAATGAGATGTGCTCTGTCACGTCGTCTTTATTGTGAATTACTTAACCAATATAAATTACAGCAAACTAGTGAGTCGGGAGATATTAAAATAATTCTCTGCCTGTTTTTAAAGACAACATTTTAAACTTTATGGTGAAATTCATCCCAAGGAATAATTCTGAAATATGGGGTGGGGATTTCTCAAGCATTTCAAGAATTTCACCAAGATTATTGGGAAAATATAGCAATCAAGCAGAATGCTTTTCTTAAAAAAATAGGTGCTATGAATTATTATTGTGGGAAAAGGGTATGGCAGGAGAAAAAGGCTTGTTAATTTTTAATTTCTTTTTAAGGTTGGGCTGGTGAAGAATCTTCACATCGTTACCACACGTGGTGTGAGTGGTGTGAAACGGGCCCAGTGATCCCAGGCTCAGGTGATGGCCTAAAGCGGAAAATGAAACATTCTTGAATCAGAGGCATCACCACTGGGCTTTTTCACCTTTCCACAGGTTTCCTGAAAGGCTCTAGTTCAGACCCTATTAAAACCACCTTTTCCCTCCATCACCAGATACATTACAGGGGGACTGGGGCAAAGTGGTGAGTTTCCTGTTCACGGAAGTTTACCCCTCCTCTCCTAATGGGAACATGGGGATGTCTCCCCCAGGAAAGGGAAGGCCTCAAAGACTCACTCATGAAGACTGGGGACAGCTGACCCCAGCTGAGTAGAAATTCAATTGCTGCTTAGATTCCCACAGCAGAGGGGGCAAAGATTGTGGAGGACTGTAGCCCAAGGAGGTTCCGTGGAGCTCAGCTAGGTAAATTATTGGGGAAACACATAGGATTTGACACAGTTTTCCCAATGAGTTGAGATTTCTGAATGCTCTTAGCTTGCAATGCTGTTCTATGTACAGTTAAATTTCAGCTGCATCTAATTTCCTATAAAAGCAGCACACTGGTAGGTTTGGATTTTGTAGTGACTGTGCTGAAAGGTACACCTTGAAATTCTTCATTTGTACATCTCGCTTATCTTTTTATCTGGCAGAGAAAAGGCAATCAAAACAATACAGACCTAAAGCAGAGCTAGTATGTGTGCCCGTGTGCCTTTTTTCCTCTGGATCTCGCTGTTCGCTTCACCCCCTTTCTTGTGTGTTATCTTGGGCACAGCTCTTGCTTGAACAACCTCACATTGTAATCAACCTCAGAATTACAAAAACTGCTGATGCCTAGACACTTTGTCCAGAGGCTTTGATCTAAGTGCTGTGAGTGTAGAACGGACCCTGGGACTATTTTAAAGTTTCAGGAGATTCTAAAATGTAGCCAAGACTGAGAGCTGTTATCTAGATTAATAATCTTGCTTCCCACCAATTTTTCTTCAGGTGTATCTGAGCTATAATCTGACCTAATGGTTGAGAATTTCATTTAAATGACTATGCTTTCTTTTCATTTCTAAGTGAAAGTGAAAGTCACTCAGTCATATCCACCTCTTTGTGACCCCATGGACTGTAGCCTTCCAGGATTCTCTGTCCAGGGAGATTCTCCAGGCAAGAGAAATGGAGTGGGTAGCCATTCCCTTCCCCAGGGGATCTTCCCAACCCAGGGACTGAAATCAGGTCTCCTGAATTGCAGGCAGATTCTTCACCTTCTGAGCCACCAGGGAAGCCCTTAATTTCTAAGACACACATTAAAAAAAAAAAAATTAATCTGCTTTTTCATTGTGATACCATTTTCTTGTGATCTCAATATCTTCCTTTATATCTTTAATTATTTAAAATCTATTTATTTTGCAGCTTCTCTCAAACAGTTATTTTATCAGAAAGTCCTGGGATTCTACTCTTGCTTTTTTGCGTTGCATGCACTGTCTCCTGCTAGTGTGATTGTTCTCTTGCATGTTTTATAATTGTGGATTGTGAACCTAACTTAAGCAGAGCTCTATCTGGGAATCCTGGTGGCATGGGATCCAAGATAGTCTTTTCTGCTGCCAAATGCCAAGTACTATGTCCACAGTTCTAGGAAAACTATTTTATGTAAATTTCTGGTGTCCTGTGTCCTTGGATCACAGATATTTGCACTATGCTACTACAAGCCACTGGAGTAGACAACGGCTGGATTTTAGAATTCTCATGCATGGGTAGTCGGTTGTGTCTGACCTTTTGCAGCCCAATGGACTATACCCTGCCAGGCTCCTCTGTCCTTGGGATTTCCCAGGCAGAAATACTGGAGTGGGTTGCCACACCTTCCTCCAGAGGATCTTCCTGACCCAGGGATGGAACCCAAGTTCTGCTGTGTCTCCTGCACTGACAGGCAGGATTTTCACCTTCACCCCCTGGGGAGCTCATTTTAGAGTTCTCAGGGAAGCATTTTTCACCTTCCAGCCCCAAAGGGTGGACAAGGTTAGTTATTGTCTTCTGTTATGGGTGGATACATTTGTTAGGTGGATTATTTTTCTTTAGGATGCACATGTATTATTTTTTGCCTTTGTTGCTGTCTTGGAGTATAATTGCTTTACAATATTGTGTTAGTTTCTAACAACAAAGTGAATCAGCTACATTTATCCATATATCCACTCTCTCTTAATCCTCCCTCCCAGCCCCATCCCACTCCCATCCCAGCCCCTAGCTCATCACAGAGCCCCGGCCGAGCTCCCTGCGCTATATAGCAGCTCCAGCTAGCTATGCTTTACACGTGGTGGTGGATACACATGTATACATATACATGTCAGTGCTCCTCTCCCCATTCGTCCCACCCTCCCCTTCCGCACTGTGCCATCATGTCAGTTCTCTCCATCCGTATCTCTGGTCCTTCCCTGGAAATAGGGTTTATCGGCACCCTTTCTCTAGGTTCCACATACACGCATTAAGAAGGCCTCTGTTCTTGGTTGTACAAAGAAATGACAGCTCAGTCCCCCACTTCAGTCACCATCCTCCCCTGACACTCCCTAACCCCAGAGCTATACCCCTGCTCACATTTCTTATCTGTGGTTTATCTCTGCCACAGAGGATTTGCCTTCTTTCTTCTTGGCACCTCAGCCATGCAATGGACATCATGCTTCCATCACTTTACCTGGCATTTTTGAGCTGTGTTTCTAGAGACTTTTCAGTTTAGCCTGCCTTCTTGTATAAACTAACTCCCATCTCATCCTCACCCTACTTCATTGTCAACATACAGATGCTCAAAAATATCTTCAGATTTCAGTGTCCACTGGCCTCACTTCTTCCATCGGTCCCTAATACCTGCTGGAGCCCTGTTACACCAAGCAGCACTGTCATCCTTCACCTCTCTCAGGATTTATTAATTCAATTGCTTTCACATATATTCACAGCAGTAAGAGTGTTCAAGATTTCAGGTTAATAAACTTGTTCTGTTTTATGGATGAAAGAGCTTCTTGAAGTTCCACCTGTCCCCAGATGCACACAGGACATGGAGTGATCATTTTAAAATAGGCATGAATTTTTAAAGTTCTGACTAATTTTTAAAGAAAAAAACAACAACAAGCTTTTCACTTTCTCTACTCCCAAAGCAGTCCTGCATGGATGTATATTCTTAAATATGTTCCACAAAATCAATGAGATTGCTAGTATTTTTTGATACATTTTTAAGTAAGTAACTCCTCTCATACCATGTACTTTACATTATAAACTAAAATAGAAGCCTCTCATTTATTTATATACTGAAATTTGGTGAATTTATGGATGATGATACTAGCAGATTGTGTTGAGATTTCTCTTTATTGATTGCGTGTATATTAAAAAGTAGTTTATAGCAGCTGTCTTAAAGAACTTCTAGCAAGATAATAATAATAAGCAAAAAAAGAATTGGTTTCTCCTACCTAATACTGAAAAAAAACACCGTAATAAAAATACCTGTAGTATAATTGGAATTTAGCTTTTAAATTGCATAGATTTTCAAGGGACAAATGAAGTAAAAGATAAGGCAACAAAGATAAAGGCAATATTAATCATCAGATTTCTCAGATGCATGAAAATGTCCTTGCCCTTAGTTTAAAAAAAAAAAAAACAGTGCCTCTCATATGTGATTAGCCAGACTTGGTTTTGATTGTCTCCATTATGATCTTCTTGTTAGAGTGTAATGAGATTCAGTCCTGCACATATGAATACCCACCGCCTGTCACAGAGCCATCTGTCTATGACTTAAAGGCAGGAGCACGCCGTCTGCACTGAACACAGAAAAATGGAAATTTATATTAGAACCGTTTCTCTTTGTCCTTTGTTTGGGNCTTCTTGTTAGAGTGTAATGAGATTCAGTCCTGCACATATGAATACCCACCGCCTGTCACAGAGCCATCTGTCTATGACTTAAAGGCAGGAGCACGCCGTCTGCACTGAACACAGAAAAATGGAAATTTATATTAGAACCGTTTCTCTTTGTCCTTTGTTTGGGATGTAAAGCCACTTGGCATTGTTCACTGGGACTCAGATATTTAGCAGGCAAGCTATCCAGCAACTTTAAGATGTGTCCTAAAGTAGGGGCATATTTTGGCATCTAGGCATTAGCCAACTTTCCTCCTGTACCAGGTACTTTTTTTTTTTTTTTAAAGAAGTCTTTAAAAAGTATTAGTAGGCTTTGTATTCTAGTGCAGCTATCATTCAGTTCAGTCGCTCAGTCGTGTCCGACTCTTTGCGACCCCATGAATCGCAGCATGCCAGGCCTCNGAATCCCACGGACAGGAGAGCCTGGTGGAATACAATCCATGGGGTTGTAAAAGAGTCAGACACGACTAAGCATCTGAGCGCCATAGTTGTTTGAAAAGAATCTGAACCCCTTCAAACATCTTTTTGTTGTCATTATTCTATCAACTGTTCATTCATTCAATAAACAGCTATTACAAACTTGTCAGGTGCTTGATCTTTGTGGTATGATTAAAAGTCATGTCATGGCACCCCCACAGGTACCCTCATTTAGTTTACTCACCAGGAGAGCAGGGAGAACATGAACATACATCCTCATTTCCTGTTCTAAAAATCATTCATCACACTGAAGCACAGAGTTGTCAGTTCAGAATCCATGAGATTTCCCAGGATCCACACACACTCTCATGAGTCTACCATCAGTTTCCAAACCTCAGAACATAAATTCTGACTCAGTTTTCTACCCAGCGAAGTGAGGAGAAAAATCAGTGGTACTGTAAGACAGATGTGGGGATCAAATGAAAATAGGTATTTCAATAAAGTTTGAAAATAATTTTATGAAAGACTTAGCAGATCCCAACTATACAAGAGCACACATCTATATTTTACATGAACAAGACAAGTGACATCAGAAATCATTCCAATTTTCCATGAAAATTGAACTGTATTTTATTCTTCCCCAACTTTTTTGAAGTATAATTAACTAATGCAATTGTATCTATTTAAGGTGTACAATAGGGCTTCCCTGGTGGCTCAGCAGTAATAGATCCGCCTGCAATGCAGGAGACTTACAGGAGCTGTGGGTTCAATCTCTGGGCTAGGAGGATGCCCAGGAGAAGGAAACAGCAACCCACTCCAACATTCCCGTCTGGAGAATTCCATGGAGAGAGGAGCCTGGCAAGCAACCAAACAACAGCTGCAAAGATTATCAGTTCAGTCACTCAGTCATGTCTGACTCTTTGCAACTCTTTGCACTCCCATGAATCGCAGCACGCAATGCCTCCCTGTCCATCACCAACTCCCAGAGTTCACTCAGATTCACGTCCATCGAGTCAGTGATGCTACCCAGCCATCTCATCCTCTGCGTCCCCTTCTCCTCCTGCCCCCAATCCCTCTCAGCATCACAGTCTTTTCCAATGAGTCAACTCTTGGCATGAGGTGGCCAAAGTACTGGAGTTTCAGCTTTAGCATCATTCCTTCCAAAGACATCCCAGGGCCGATCTCCTTCAGAATGGACTGGTTGGATCTCCTTGCAGTCCAAGGGACTCTCAAGAGTCTTCTCCAACACCACAGTTCAAAAGCATCGATTCTTCGGCACTCAGCCATAGTCAAGCTAATTATATCCATTGCCTCACATAATTACCTTTGTGTGTGTGTGTGGAAACACTTCAGATCTACTCTTTTAGCAAATGTCAAGCATATAAAATAGTATAATTATAATCACCACTGTATATTGGATCCTCCAAATGTTTATACCTTATAACTGAAACCTTTGTACCCTTTGGCTAACATCTCATTTCTCTCACCCCTACATGCCCTTTATTCTTTGACGTATTTAGGCTGACCTATAGGGCTACACGTTGTTGACCTGAAACAAATAGATTGTCAGCTACTTCTCTAGCAAAGATGGGTTTATTTGAAATCAGCAGAAAATTACAGTTCAGGGTTTGCAACCATGGGAAGCCACAGGCATGGCAAGAAAAAGAGAGAGCTTTCCTAGAGGAAAAGGAAAGTTGGAAGGGCCGTAGTAAATAACGAGTTCATGGTCTTTCATTAGCTGAATCCTTGCCAGGAAAGAAGAGTCTTTCTTCTTCCTGTTGGGCTCTGCTCTTGTTGGGTTCTGCTCACAGGATGTGAGGGCACCTACTTTGGGTCACCCAACTCTATTTAAATAAAGATTGTTGGTTGTTGTTTTTCAATGGCTAAGTCACGTCTGACTCTTGATGACCCCATGGACTGCAGCACACCAAGCTTCCCTGTCCTCCACTATCTCCTAGAGTTTGCTCAAATTCATGTCCATCAAGTCAATGATGCTATCTAGCCATCTTATCTTCTGCTGTCTCTTTCCCCTTCTGTACTCAATCTTTCCCAGCATCAAGGTCTTTTCCAGTGAGTCAGGTCTTCGCATCAGGTGGCCCAAGCATTGGAGCTTCATATTTTATCAAGTGCAGAGAAGTATTCACTTGGATGTAAACTGGAAGAATTAACAAGGTATCCTTATAGCTACCAACTTCTCTNCAAATTCGTGTCCATCAAGTCAATGATGCTATCTAGCCATCTTATCTTCTGCTGTCTCTTTCCCCTTCTGTACTCAATCTTTCCCAGCATCAAGGTCTTTTCCAGTGAGTCAGGTCTTCGCATCAGGTGGCCCAAGCATTGGAGCTTCATATTTTATCAAGTGCAGAGAAGTATTCACTTGGATGTAAACTGGAAGAATTAACAAGGTATCCTTATAGCTACCAACTTCTCTCCTGAGCCATACTGACTATGTCCCTGCATGTCTCCATCACCAACACCCATGGTGACACTGGAGTCATCTTGACTGTGGTATTATGTTTGGACACAATGAGTTAAAGCTCATGTTATGTTTCCAAATTGTGCAAGACTACTTCTTTCTCTGAGAGCTGCATATTTGCCACAGAATTGTTATCCTGGCAGCCAATTAATGCTATTAATGGGGTTTCTCTGTTGGCTCAGATCATAAAGAATCTTCCTGCAATGCAGGAGACCCAGATTCAATTCCTAGGGAAGATCCCCTGGAAAAGAAAATGGCTACCCACTCCAGTTTTCTTGCCTAGGAAATTCCATGGGCAGAGGAGCCTGGAGAGCTATTTGGAACTAGAGCTGAACTATTTAGTTCTAGTCCAATCAGTTTGACATGGACTCTTCAAAGAGAGCAGATGAGCCTAAGAAGCTCTTGGTGACCACACCCTGCCTGCCTTGTACAGAGAGGGCAACGCAGTCTGTCCGCTCAATCCAGGAGGCAGAGATAAGACACAAGTGTAGCAATGACAGTTTTACAGCTCATTCCTGGCCCTGGTTCCCATACCGCCAGACATTCCTGAGTTCTAAGAGATAGCCTTGCTTCTTTTTAATGAGTTCCCATCTCACAGTCAGCCAGCTAGCTGGTTTCTGTTACTTGCACATCTTGACTAAGATTCCCAGGATATATTTTCCCAAATGCTAAAATATGTAATGTTTATAGCACAGCACTATTCCTTCTGTGAACCTTCTCTTCACACAATTTCACATTCCTTCTGTGAGAAAAACTGTTTCAAGTTTCAAAAAGTGACTCATATATATTTTGAAGAATTCGTCTTTGAAATACAAGGGCTACCTGTTCCGCTTTTCCTATTATTTGTGCTTCCCTTTTAAACAAGTACAAATACTTGTTTTTTATTTTTTTACTTCATAAAAATGACATAAGAGATGGAGTTAATAATGTTTCTACCTAAGCTGACAGGACAACTTGGGTTGAAATCAGACTCTTTCTGACTCAACAGGAATTTTCTAAAAGCCACTAAAAACAGTAGTAAACATGTTTTATAAAGAAAAACAAGGAAGCAAAGTCAAGTTTATTATATTTCTAGAAGGATCACGCCACCTTTTCCTCTAGTCTCATGACTAAAAAACTTTCAAAATAAAAAGTATTCAACCTTGAGATTTTTTTTTTTTTTTAACTGCTAATTTCTTCACAAATTGACCCAGAGTTCCTAACAGGCTGGACCCCTGGGTGAGTAATTTCCGGTTAGGTAATTTAGCTCTAGGACCATGTTCTTTGCATACTTCCCAGGTTCTCCAGTTCTCCGTCTGCAAAGGTTCTTGTTTTCAACTCCATGAAGTCTTTCATTCCAGCAAAGCTTCATGCCTTGGAGCCAGGAGGCTGGCAGAATCTTGTCACTTCTCCTGGCATGAGCTGCCACAAGCTGAGCAGAGATGTGAACTCATTTGAAATATTTATTATGTTTTATGTTTTTAATTCATTCCCTGCTCCTGTAAAGTTACCAAGCTATTTACTGGAATATGAAAGCATACAGGAGACTTCCAGTGATGAAGTAATTAATGTTTTTGGTAAAAGTTTTCAAAGTTTTCCAATTACTCCCTTGTCAAAAAGAAACATTCACATTGGATGCAGAGAATGTTAGCTCTGCCTGACAGTAAATTCAGAAATTCAAGGCTTCTGAAAGAACTTTCAAAGGACTCAGGGGTAAAAGACTCTTTGAATAAAATTCCTTTTATGAAATCTAAAGAAAAGAAAAACAAAAGGCTATTGATTTCTTCCATTTAGTGAGATAAGAGAGAGGCATGCATGCTTGTGCGCTCAGTTGCTTCAGTCCAACTCTTTGAGACACCACGGACTCTAGCCCGCCAGGCTCCTCTGTCCATGGGATTCTCTAGGCAAGAATACTGGAGTGGGTTGCCAGGCGCCTCCTCCAGGGGATCTTCCCGACCTAGGAATTGAACCTGCGTATTAACACACTATGAATGCAGCCCTAGCACTGTTCAATCAGTGACACAACTTAAACTTTATTACTGATCAGCCCTTCAACCTCCTTCCTTTTATTATAAAATGTGTTCATTTTTTATATCTATGTATAGAGAAGTACAATAATACTTTATAAATCACTTCACCAGCAATTTTATTCATAGCAATAGTAAAAGGAAAATACACACAGTATTATAAAAATGCAAACATTTAAGTGCAAAATAAAAAAAAATAAATACCTCTTATCCATTTCATTTCGTGTATCCCCAAAGTAGTACTAGAAATAATTTTTTATCATTAAAAAAAATAGTAACACAAGTTAACTGTTATGCTATGCTTAGTCTCTCAGTCGTGTCAGACTCTGTGATCCTATGGACTGTAGCCTGCCAGACTTCTCTGTCCATGGGATTCCCCAGGGAGGAATACTGGAGTGGGTTGCCATTCCCTTCTCCAGGTATCTTCCCGACCCAGGAGTTGAACCCAGGTCTCCTGCGTTGCATGTGGTTTCTTTACCAATTGAGCCANCCCAAAGTAGTACTAGAAGTAATTTTTTATCATTAAAAAAAATAGTAACACAAGTTAACTGTTATGCTATACTTAGTCTCTCAGTCGTGTCAGACTCTGTGATCCTATGGACTGTAGCCTGCCAGGCTTCTCTGTCCATGAGATTCCCCAGGGAGGAATACTGGAGTGGGTTGCCATTCCCTTCTCCAAGTATCTTCCCGACCCAGGAGTTGAACCCAGGTCTCCTGCGTTGCATGTGGTTTCTTTACCAATTGAGCCATCAAGGAAGATAAAAAGCAAATAACTGGCATCTTTCCATTTTACAAATTATGAGCTGTTTTCATTATTATTCCTTAAAAACTTGTATTGATATCAGTTTGACCTAGTCATTGCTAATGCTTCTCTCTCCTCTCCCTCACCCCTACCTTGAAGACTCCTGCCAGCTTCCATAACTTTTTGAGTAGTTTCAACTTGGTTGCAAACTCAAGGTGAAAGAGTTTAGTGTTTGCACATTGAATGTGATGTTTTTGGTAGATATGTTTCATTTGACTGAGGAAGTTTCCTTCTATTTCTAATTTTATGGGCTTTAATACGGGGCTATTAAGACTCATATGGTGTTTTCCTTTATCCTGCTAATACAGTGACCTACTTTTATCGATTTTTGAATGCTAGTCTCATCTTGCAAGATTTTCTGATATAATTATTAATGATAATCATATATTATTCCTTAAAAATATTATTGGATTTGATTTATTATAATTCTCTTTAGGATTTTTGCCTATAGTCATGAGAAATAATAGCCTGCAATTTTTCTTGCAGTGTTCTTGTCAGTTTTATTATCCAGGTCATGCAAACCTGAAAAATGAACTGGGCAGTTTTATATCTTCTTCTATGTACTGTAAGAATTTATGCAACATTTGAGTTATTTCCTCTTAGAAGTTTGAAAATATTCACCAGTGAAGCTATGTGTACCATAAATTATGTTTGCAAAAAAATATTAATTTTGTATTCAACTTATTTAATAGTACAGGAATATTCATATTTATCATTTTTTCTCATTCAGTGGCTTTGTCAACTGACTTGTCTGTTTCTTCTATATCATAGAATTTATTGGTATAAAGTTGTACGTAGTTGTGGTCGGTTGAATAATGGCTCCAATTATTCTTCTGCTTCTCCATGCATTCACTTGTTATGTTCTCCTGGCTGGGCACAGCCCTATCAGCTGAAATCCTGCAGACCCACAGGCATATGAGAAACAATAAACAACTCCAGGTTTAAGCCACCAAGATTTAGGAGGAATTATTTTACCCTAGTCAACCAAGAAAATAACTTCCTATAATTAGTTTTGCAAATGTATGCAAAATGCATAATTTATCTTCTTAATCACTCTTGCTAGAGATTTAACAAGTTTATTGATCTTAAAAAACTTTTTTTCTATTGTGCACCTGATGTTTTAGATCTTCCCTAATTGCGATGAGCAAGGGCTACTCTTCATTGCGGGCTTTTCATTGTGGTGGCTTCTCTTATTGCCTGGAGCACAGGTTCTAGCGAGTGGGCTTCAGTAGTTGGAGCACATGAGCTCAGTAGTTGCTGCATGTGGACTCTAGATCACAGCCTCAGTCATTGCAGTGCACAGGCTTAGTTGTCCCACAGTGTGTGGAATCTTCCCAGACCAGGGATCGAATCCATGTCCCCAGCACTGCCTATAGTCATGAGAAATTCTTAACGGGCAAATTCTTAGCGGGCAAATTCTTAACCACTGGACCACCTAGGAAGCCCCTTGATGTTTCTCTTAATTGAATATTTGCTTCTATTTATTCTCCCAGATTAGAATCTTTTTAAATGCTTGTCACACATTTTTGTTGTGTCCTAAATTCCTTTTATATTCTTTTTCCTTCATGCATAAATATGCATGCTTTCTAAAGACATGTCTTCCAGTTCACTGGACTTTTGCTCGGCTGATATTTCATTATAGCCATCTACTCAATTGTTAGTTTCAGTCTTGTATTTAACTGTTTTCAAATTTCCATTTGACAATTTTGATAGATTCTGAGTCTCTCTCTCTTGGAATTCTCCAAATTTTCTCCTGTTTTCTTGACATATTGACTCTTATTATTTTAAATATTCTGCCTAAAAACTCCAGCATCTGAATTACCTATGGATATGTTTCTATTTTTTTATATTTTTCTTCATCTCCAGTTCCTCTTTCTGTATTTTGACAAGTTTCATATTTTTGATTAGACATGTGAGTAAAACTTAAAGTGTTTCCCTTCAAAAATGTTTTGTTTTCTGAGAAAGGTAGATAGAGGTCTAGTGGACAATCTTGGTCTTATTGAAGGTTATCTGGTCTTTTGGTAGGTATGGGCTATTTCAATATTGACCTTTTCCCCCTAGGGCATAGTCCTTCTGAGGTCTCAGGAGAAAGCTTGAGTTGTTTACCAAACCCAATGTCTCTAGTAGAATAATGACACCGCCCCCCACCCCCGCAAAATCCATGTTTTAATTTCCAGAAAGTGTGACTATATTAGGTTATATTGCAAGCTATAATTAAGTTAGCAGATCGAATTATATTTGGCAATCAACTGACCTTGATTGATATGGAGGGAATATCTTGAATTACCTGGATGAACCCAGTAAAATGACAAGCATTCTCACTAGTGGGAAAAAGAGGTAGAAGAGAATTATGGAAGCAGGAGAAAGATTTGAGAAGCAATGGTGACTCTGAAAGGGGTCATGGGCCAAATAATATACGTAACCTCTTGAAGCTGGAAAGATAAGAAGATGGATCTTCCCTGAAATATCTGGGAAGAAATACTACTTTTCTGACTGTTTGGTTTTAGCTCACTGAGATCATTTTAGACTTTTGACTTCTGGAAAAGTAAGATGATAAATCTGTATTGTTTTCAGACTTTAGGTTTGTGGACAACTATTAGCACAGCAACAGGAAACTAATACCCATCACTGCAGACTAAACTGCTGCCTCCCAAAATGTTGAAGCCCTAACCCCCAGTATGATGGTAAGAACTTTTAAAAGTAATTAGATTTAGGTGATGGAGAAGGAAATGGCAACCCACTCCAGTATTCTTGCCTGGAGAATCCCAGGGACAGCGGAGCCTGCTGGGCTGCCGTCTATGGGGTCGCAGAGAGTCGGACACACATGAAACGACTTAGAAGCAGCAGCAGCAGCAGCAGATTTAGATGAAGTCATGAAATTGGGGCCTTTATAAGAAGAGACACCAGCGGCCTTTCCTCCTTTCCCTCTGCTGTGTGAGAACACAGCAAGAGGGCAGCCATCTATAGACCTGGAAGAGAAGCCTCACCATGAGCTGATCATGCTAGCACCCTGAATTTGGACTTTCATCCTCCAGAACTGTGAGAAAATCAATTTCTTGTTTAAACCACCCAGTCAATTGTATTTTGTTATGGCAGCCTGAGCAGACTAGGAAGTGCATAAAGTTGTTGCTGTTGTTCAGTGGCTAAGTCATATTTGACTCCCCGACCCCAAGGTATAGCATGCCAGGCTCCTTTACCCTCCACTATCTCCCGGGGTTTGCTCAAATTGTTGTCCGTTGAGTCAGCGATGCCAGTTAACCATCTCATGCCCTGCTGGCCCCTCTTTCTTTTGCCTTCAGTCTTTCACAGCATCAAGGTCTTTTTAGTCAGTCAGTTCTTATCAAATGGCCAAAGTATTGGAGCTTCAGTTCAGCATCCATACTTCCAAATAATATTCAGGGTTTATTTCTTTTAGGATAGAGTGGCTTGATTTCCTTAAAGTCCAAGGGACTCCCAAGAGTCTTCTCTAGCACCTCAATTCAAAAGCATCAATTCACAGATGGATGCAGTTTCTCATTCCTTGGCATCAGGAGGCTATTGAAATCTCTACTTAGCTCTTTGGCCTTCCAAATTCTGTTTTCTGAGGGGTTGCTTAGAATCTTACCCTGAATGTACATACATCGTAGGAGTCTGCTCCTAGCTTATCGACATTCCCCCACCAGAGTGGTCCTTTTGTTACAAATGATGAACCTGCACTGACACATCATCATTATCCAAAGTCCATAGTTTTCAATCGGGTTCACTTTTAGTATTGTACATTCTATGCATTTAGACAAAATACCTAATGGCATATATCCACCCTTACAGTATTGTTCAGAGTTTGATAGAGCTCACTACCCTAAAAATCCTGTGTTCCACTTATCCATCCCCTCTCTTACAATCCCTGTTAACCACTGCTCTTTTTCCTGTCTCCATGGCTTGCGTGTTCTAGAATATCATATAGAAGGAGTCATACAGTATCTAGTCTTTTCAAATTAGTTTCCTTCCATTTAATAATACGAATTTAAGGTTCCTACAAAAGTTTTTATGGTTTGAGTGTTTATTTCTCTTTAGCACTGAATAACATTCTGTTGTCTGGATGTACCCTCCCTCGGTTCAATAGAATGGATAGGACATTTGCTACAATGGCTCACAAAACTCAAGGATGCTCTGAATTACATCATACTTGCTCAGTATATAACAGAGGACAATACACAGGATGAGGACCGGAAGGATTCCGAGCACTCGAGCTTCTGTCCCCATGAAGTTGCTGTCTGCCACCCTCCTGGCACATGGATGTTTTCATTTAGCCACAAGTTCACCAAATCCTGTAGTTAAGAGACCTTTGTGAAGGCTTCATTATATAGGCATGATCAACTTATCAGTTCAATCTCCAGCTCCTCTCCTCTCCATGAGGATTGACTTCTTGGTGAACAGCCTTCTATTCTGAAGCTATCAGGAGGCTTCCAAGATATGTTTCATTCACATGAGACATTCCAAGGAGTTTAGGAGACCAAATAACAGGATAAAAGATAATCTTACTACCTCTGTGATTTAAGAAGTTACAAAGGCTTTAGCAAATCTAGCCAGGAACCAGGAACAAAGACCAAAATATATATATTTTTTGTCTGTTGTTTAGTCATTAAGTTGTGTCTGACTCTTTGCAACCCCATGGTACATAGCCTGCCAAGCTCCTCTGTCGAGGGGATTTCCTAAGCAAGAATACTGGAGTGGGTTGTCTTTTCCTTCTCCAAAGATCTTCCCAATCCAGAGATCGAGCCCATGTCTCTCTCTTCTTCTGCTTGACAGGCAGACCCTTTACCCCTAAGCCAGCTGGGAAGCCCCATATTTCTTATTACATAACAATAACACAATCACAGTTTGGAGATGAGAAATTCTTGCTCTGCTATATAACTGGAGAATCTCACCCCAGCACAAATCTCTTTTTATGCTATTAGAACTTGGAAACTTATCTTATAATGCACCTCCTGCCAGGTTTCATTTTGACTGAGCACATACATTTCTTTATACGTACATTTCCTTATGCTTCCTTAGTAGCTCAGATGGTAAAGCATCTGCCTGCAATGCAGGAGACCTGAGTTCAATCACCAGGTTGGGAACATCCCTTGGAGAAAGAAATGGCAACCCATCAAAGTATTCTTGCCTGGAGAATTCCATGGACAGAGGAGCCTGGTGGGCTACATCCACGGGGTCACAAGGAGTGGGACATGACTGAGCAACTAAGCACACACATACATTTCCTAATGAACTTCTAAAGCATTCTGAATAAAGCATTCTGATTATGATTTCAGGTACCTCTGTGGGATGTTGCAGGAAATTTTCATTCTCAAATCACATTCCTGGTTTTGAATGGATTATTTCTTCTAAAGATTCAGCTTGTTTAATTTCAGTGGCCCTTTAGATTTTAAGATTTTAAGATAATCTTATCTGTTATATAAGACCCTAAGCTAGCTGCTAAATAGCAATGAGGTTGCTAGACCTAGAAGCTTATGTCTTCCGAAAGCAGGGATGTATCTTCACCATTCTGGATGTTTATGAGAAGGAATGCTTTTCTAGACAAATGAGGTAGGTGGGTAAAAGATTGTTTGTTGTTGTTATTGTTTTTTTTAAACTAAAAGCCATTCTGTTACAGTGGAAAAAGGTGAAAAAGATGGTGGCATATGGTAGCAAAAAAACCAAGATCCAAAATGTTAAAGAAAAGACCTGTAGTAGTTTTTTAACTAAGGTTTTTTCCTAACATATTCAAAAATGAAATTCCATAAAGGGAAATAAAATGTTACTGTTGTGAATATAAATATGGATCATAAAAAAAACAAAAGGGAGAAATAACATGTATGTAAGATATTGAGATTCATAAAACATACTTATACTTTGATAAAAACAAATTATTGTGCCAGTCTAGGTTCAATGCAGGATACAGGATGCCTGGGGCTGGTGCACTGGGATGACCCAGAGAGATGGTATAGGGAGGGAGGTGGGAGGGGGGTTCAGGATTGGGAACATGTGTATACCCGTGGTGGATTCATGTTGATGTATGGTAAAACCAATATAGTATTGTAAAGTAAAATAGAAAAAACAAACCCTCTTTATATCCATTTTGAAACACTAGAGAGGATGATTTCTAACTTATATTCAGATAATATCAGGTCTTTTTCTGTCAGCAAGTCTTTTTTATTTAGTTTCATGGCATAGACAAGAAAAATTCTCTGTGGTTTCTGGAAACATCAGGGCTTATTCTCCATTAGGATTTAATACCATCACTATAAAGGATGCCTTTTATTTTGAGAAATCCATTTTTCCTTAGTAAAACAACTGCATGACTATATTTACTTTGAATTAAGCTGCTCTAAATCTCCACATATCTTCCCACACTCTACGTTACAACTCATTTCCATTTCATTCCGTATTCTTGTGTCTCTATGTTTTTAAAATCTTAATTCTTCAGTCACTTTCATGTGTAGCTCAGATCACTCTTCCTTCATTTCAGATTCTTACTGAAATAAATTTCGTATTTTTATTTTGTCTTTCCAGCTTGCCGTAAGAAGAGATAAAAGCGTTCGATCAAAGTTTCATTACCTTCCTTTGCAGCAATCATTGTGTGCTGTAATAAGTACCCAGTGGTTAATGTACTTAATCCATACACAATCTGTTAAAGACATACTACATATCGAGCACTTGACTTGGTGCTTCACATACTTTGTTTCTAGAGGCATGAAGACTACAAGCTATTTAGAAACTCAGGAAAATAATTTCACAAGGTATTTAATGCATTCATTTATATTGGTGTAAAGTCAAGTCGTAAAGTATCTGTAAAGTAGCGAAGTAAAGTACTGAGTAGTGAAGTACTACAGCACAGTACTTCAGTATCTGTATCAGGGAAGGATCAGTAGTAAAGAATCTGCCTGCAATGCAGGAGACACAGCAGGAGCTGCGGGTTCTATCTCTGGGTCCGAAAGATCCCCTGGAGTAGGAAATGGCAATGCCCTCCAGTATTCTTGCCTGAGAAATCCCCTAGACAGAGAAGCCTGGTGACTGGCCTTCTAAGATCCATGACTCAGTGACTAAACAACAATGACATTACCCTTTGGATGATATACAGAGGAACCAAAAGTTCTAACATCATAATATGACTCTTCATCTATCAAAAGCTTTTAAAATGGGAAAAGGAGGTTACATTGTTTCAACCCCAAAGAAGCAGTGTTTTAAGGCATAATCTCTCGTTTCCTATCAAGCCAAATTTTTACCACAGCCAAATATCTCTAATTCCATCCTGCGGCTCAGTCAGTCAGCTCCGTCGCTCAGTCGTGTCCGACTCTTTGCAACCCCATGAATCGCAGCACGCCAGACCTCTCTGTCAATCACCAACTCCCGGAGTTTACTCAAACTTATGCCCATCGAGTCAGTGATGCCATTTATCCATCTCATCCTCCGTCGTCCCCTTTTCCTCCTGCCCCCAGTCCCTCCCAGCATCAGAGTCTTTTCCAATGAGTCAACTCTTCGCACGAGGTGGCCAAAGTACTGGAGTTTCAGCTTTAGCATCATTCCCTCCAAAGAAATCCCAGGGCTGATCTCCTTCAGAATGGACTGGTTGGATCTCCTTGCAGTCCAAAGGACTCTCAAGAGTCTTCTCCAACACCACAGTTCAAAAGCATCAATTCTTCGGTGCTCAGCTTTCCTTAGAATCCAGCTTTCACATCAATACATGACTCTTGGAAAAACCATAGCTTTGACTACATGGACCTTCGCTGGCAAAGTAATGTCTCTGTTTTTTAGTATGCTGTCTAGGTTGGTAATAACTTTTCTTCCAAAGAGCAAGCATCTTTTAATTTCATGGCTGCAGTCACCATCTGCCGTGATTTTGGAGTCCTCAAAATAAGGTCTGTCACTGTTTCCTCTGTTTCCCCATCTGGTTGCCATGAAGTGATGGGACGAGTACTGCATTTCAGACTCTTGTTGACTATGATGGCTACTACATTTCTCCTAAGGGATTCTTGCCCACAGTAGTAGATATTATGGTCATCTGAGTTAAATTCACCCATTCTAGTCCATTTTAGATCGCTGATTCCTAAAATGTCAATGTTCAGTCTTGCCATCTCCTGTCTGATCACTTCCAATTTGCCTTGATTCATGGACCTAACATTCCAGGTTTCTATGCAATATTGCTCTTTACAGCATTGGACCTTGCTTCCATCATCAGTCACATCTACAACTAGGTGTTGCTTTTGCTTTGGCTCTGTCTTTTCATTCTTTCTGGAGTTATTTCTCCACTGATCTCCAGTAGCATATTGGGCACCTACCCATCTGGGGCGGAGAAGGCAATGGCATCCCACTCCAGTACTCTTGCCTGGAAAATCCCATGGATGGAGGAGCCTGGTGGGCTGCAGTCCATGGGATCGCTGAGAGTTGGACACAACTCAGTGACTTCACTTTCACTTTTCACTTTCATGCATTGGAGAAGGAAATGGCAACCCACTCCAGTGTTCTTGCCTGGAGAATCCCAGGGATGGGGGAGCCTGGTGGGCTGCCATTTATGGGGTCGCACAGAGTCGGACACGACTGAAGTGACTTAGCAGCAGCAGCAACCCACCTGGGGAGTTCATCTTTCAGTGTCCTATATTTTTGCCTTTTCATACTGTTCATGGGGTTCTCAAGGCAGGAATACTGAAGTGGTTTGCCATTCCTTTCTCCACTGGACCACATTTTGTCAGAACTCTCCACCGTGACCCATTTGTTCTGGGTGGCCCTACACAGCATGGCTCATTTTATCATTAACTTAGACAAGACTGTAGTCCATGTGATCAGATTGGTTAGATTTCTGTGATTATAGTTTTCAGTCTGTCTGCTCTCTGATGGAGCCCACATCTTGTGGCTATGAAGTATTTTATAGAGTTTAATAGCATGCCAATAAATTTTATTTTTAAATGAACATAAATCCTTGCCTAACATTTATGAGTAGTATTTAAATTACCAATTAAAATACTGTAAACTTTTATTTCATGTTAAATATTCAACAAAGCATCAACAATTCTAAGTATATGTCAGAAATAGCATTAAAAAAATAAACATAATGTTGAGACAAGCTTCCTGGAATCAGACACACTGAGTATGTGTTTTCCTTCACTACTTAAAAGCTTCTTAATTTAGTTACTTCACATCTTGGTGATTCCATAACCACAGTTCTTAAATATCATATACAATAATATGCATATCAGTGGATTGATATGGAGATTAAATGAATTAATATANAAGTAATGTCTCTGTTTTTTAGTATGCTGTCTAGGTTGGTAATAACTTTTCTTCCAAAGAGCAAGCATCTTTTAATTTCATGGCTGCAGTCACCATCTGCCGTGATTTTGGAGTCCTCAAAATAAGGTCTGTCACTGTTTCCTCTGTTTCCCCATCTGGTTGCCATGAAGTGATGGGACGAGTACTGCATTTCAGACTCTTGTTGACTATGATGGCTACTACATTTCTCCTAAGGGATTCTTGCCCACAGTAGTAGATATTATGGTCATCTGAGTTAAATTCACCCATTCTAGTCCATTTTAGATCGCTGATTCCTAAAATGTCAATGTTCAGTCTTGCCATCTCCTGTCTGATCACTTCCAATTTGCCTTGATTCATGGACCTAACATTCCAGGTTTCTATGCAATATTGCTCTTTACAGCATTGGACCTTGCTTCCATCATCAGTCACATCTACAACTAGGTGTTGCTTTTGCTTTGGCTCTGTCTTTTCATTCTTTCTGGAGTTATTTCTCCACTGATCTCCAGTAGCATATTGGGCACCTACCCATCTGGGGCGGAGAAGGCAATGGCATCCCACTCCAGTACTCTTGCCTGGAAAATCCCATGGATGGAGGAGCCTGGTGGGCTGCAGTCCATGGGATCGCTGAGAGTTGGACACAACTCAGTGACTTCACTTTCACTTTTCACTTTCATGCATTGGAGAAGGAAATGGCAACCCACTCCAGTGTTCTTGCCTGGAGAATCCCAGGGATGGGGGAGCCTGGTGGGCTGCCATTTATGGGGTCGCACAGAGTCGGACACGACTGAAGTGACTTAGCAGCAGCAGCAACCCACCTGGGGAGTTCATCTTTCAGTGTCCTATATTTTTGCCTTTTCATACTGTTCATGGGGTTCTCAAGGCAGGAATACTGAAGTGGTTTGCCATTCCTTTCTCCACTGGACCACATTTTGTCAGAACTCTCCACCGTGACCCATTTGTTCTGGGTGGCCCTACACAGCATGGCTCATTTTATCATTAACTTAGACAAGACTGTAGTCCATGTGATCAGATTGGTTAGATTTCTGTGATTATAGTTTTCAGTCTGTCTGCTCTCTGATGGAGCCCACATCTTGTGGCTATGAAGTATTTTATAGAGTTTAATAGCATGCCAATAAATTTTATTTTTAAATGAACATAAATCCTTGCCTAACATTTATGAGTAGTATTTAAATTACCAATTAAAATACTGTAAACTTTTATTTCATGTTAAATATTCAACAAAGCATCAACAATTCTAAGTATATGTCAGAAATAGCATTAAAAAAATAAACATAATGTTGAGACAAGCTTCCTGGAATCAGACACACTGAGTATGTGTTTTCCTTCACTACTTAAAAGCTTCTTAATTTAGTTACTTCACATCTTGGTGATTCCATAACCACAGTTCTTAAATGTCATATACAATAATATGCATATCAGTGGATTGATATGGAGATTAAATGAATTAATATATATGTTAATAAATCACAGTGCCTGTGAGTTGAGTGAACCCCAAATAAATGTCAGTCTTCATTATTAACATTAGTGATCTGAGAATTGATAATTCATTATCTTTAACTATAGAGAAGGACATGGCACTCCAGTACTCTTGCCTGGAAAATCCTATGGACGAAGGGGCATGGTAGGCTATGGTCCATGGGGTTGCAAAGAGTTGGACACGACTGAGCGACTTCACTTATCTTTAACTATCACATTCTCATGTCTAATTTTTATAGCATTGCTTTGTTAAAATATTGCTCTTGGGTCAACTTTTTATCCCCTTAAGGCTTTTGCTGGGAAAGATTGAGGGCAGCAGGAGAAGGGGGCGACAGAGGATGAAATGGTTGGATTGCATCATTGACTTAATAGACATGAGTTTGAGCAAACTTGGGGAGATGGTGAAGGACAGGGAAGTCTGGTGTGCTGGGGTCACAAAGAGTTGGACATGGCTTAGTGACCGGACAATACCGACAAATGCTTTAAAAAACTTTCTAAATTTATTAACCCTTAATATTCATTGAAAGGACGGATAACTGAAGCTGAAGCTCCAATACTTTGGCTATCTGATGTGAAGAACTGACTCACTGGAAAAGACCCTGATGCTGGGGAATACTGAGGGCAGGAGGAGAAGGGAGCGACAGAGGGTAAGATGGTTGAATGGCATCACCTACTCAATGAACATGAGTTTGAGCAAACTCTGGGAGATAGTGAAGGACAGCGGAGCCTGGAATGCTGCAGTTCCTGGCGTCACAGAGTCTGACATGACTTAGCGGCTGAAAAAGAACAACAATGCAGAAGAGCAAACAGATTTCAGCCTCTCCAACACTCACAGGGCAACAGATTTTAAAATGATGCTGCTATAACTACATGAAAACCTTAATTTTTTCTACTCAGACAGAGATATCTATGGATAAGGAACTTATTTTAAGATATCTAGTAAATAGACGTCCATCCAGCATTCTGCAAAGGAGTTCTCCACACGCATTCTCCTAAGTATCTGTAGATGAGCGTTCTCTTCCTTCCACATTCCTTCTCTTCTATAAATGGGGAACTTTAGCAAGTTACCAGTGAACTGAAGTGAAACTTGCTCAACCACGTTCAACTCTTTGCAAACCCATGGACTATACAGTCCATGGAATTCGCAAGGCCAGAATACGGGAGTGGGTAGCCATTGCCTTCTCCAGTGGATCTTCCCAACCTGGGGATTGAACCCAGGTCTCCTACATTGCAGGTGGATTCTTTACCATCTGAGCCACAAGGGAAGCCCTGAGTTACCAGTACCAAGGTCACCCTAGGATTTTCGCCACACCTCTCACAGCTACCAACACACTTTTAGGGATCAGAGTAAGCTTCTGGGCTCCACTTTCACCAGTGTAGGACTCAGGGAAGCCCCTGCTCACACAGGGTAAGATGAGGAGAAATGTGTGCCTAGACTTTGAAATGATTTCTCATAAGAAATAGGCAACATGAGGTTTTGTTTACTAAACTGCACCATCAACATTCGAAGCACAACACCAGGTCTACAGTTGTTTCAGACTAACCTGATTACCCAATCACTATGTAACACATCATTTCTAGGGCTTCCCTGGTGGCTTAGCTGGTAAAGAATCCACCTGCAATGTGGGAGACCTGGGTTCGATCCCTGGGTTGGGAAGGTCCCCTGGCGAAGGGAATGGCTACCCACTCCACTGTTCTTGCCTGGAGAATTCCATGGACTTCATAGTTCATGGAGTCACAAAGCGTTGGACACAACTGAGTGAATTTCACTTTCACTTTATACGGAGAAGTCAGTTCTGCCAGAGAAGTGCCTGAAGCATTAACATTTTGGAAACACAACCTCTTTTTACATCAGAGTCTACTTTGTCTTCAATTCCATAATTTAAAATCAGATATTTTGAAGTATCTACATCTGTGCCAATCTGAAGTCCAAAGTTTGCTTTTCTAGAAATCTGATCTAAAAATGCCAATATGTCATAAAGAACCATTATTAGTTTTCCCCTAAAATTATAANACATCAGAGTCTACTTTGTCTTCAATTCCATAATTTAAAATCAGATATTTTGAAGTATCTACATCTGTGCCAATCTGAAGTCCAAAGTTTGCTTTTCTAGAAATCTGATCTAAAAATGCCAATATGTCATAAAGAACCATTATTAGTTTTCCCCTAAAATTATAAGTAAAATGTAAAAAGGGAGGTGCTTGTGTCCACTGCAGAAACTTGGCTTCGCTCCTCATCTCTACTTACTGACAATACATTTCTCCACACAAACATCCCAAGCATCCTTCCTGTCCAAGATGTCATGCCCTATTATTGCTTCTCTTTCACGTACAATTTTCATTTGCCTTTAAAATTCAATAAGAGATTTTAGATACAGCCTCATGAAGGTGCAATCTGAGCAGTTGCACAGAGCTCTGTGCTCGGAAGGATCCCATGTTTGATAAAATGCTTTGCTTATATGGTCTTGAAATTTTCCACTTTATTTTTGAAGTTGTCTTTTGTGATTGAAGACTGATAAGATGATGACACACATGTTTGGTAGGGGATGACACTAGGTGTGCATGTTCATGGATTTTGGATGCCCCAGTCTGGGTATAGTGCTTGCAAAATGTCAAGAACACAGAACTCCAGGGGACCTAACATTTGTGGGAACTCAGTGTGAATCAAAGAGAGTACAAACTAAATGTGTTATGTCTGTAATGGAGTAAGTAGAAACACTAATAGCTTGGAGATGCCAAACTTGGTCCAAACCAGAACTTGTTTTGAATCCTTAAAGAAGAGAGTGCATTCTAGGAAATACAAATGGCCACAAAATCCTAATATACTTATTTTTTCTTGTGTTACTTGCATGTATTAGCAGACTATCCTTAGATGGCGCATCCCACAGTTCCTTTTCTTCTAGGATCTTTCTTGTGTGTGCGAGTTGAATCGTTTAGTCGTGTGCAATTCTTTGCGACCCTAAATCACTGCAGATGGTGACTGCAGCCATGAAATCAAAAGACTCTTACTCCTTGGAAGAAAAGCTATGACCAACCTAGATAGCATATTCAAAAGCAGAGACATTACTTTGCTGACTAAGGTCCGTCTAGTCAAGGCTATCGTTTTTCCAGTAGTCATGTATGGATGTGAGAGTTGGACCGTGAAGAAGGCTGAGCGCCGAAGAATCGATGCTTTTGAAGTGTGGTGTTGGAGAAGACTCCTGAGAGTCCCTTGGACTGCAAGGAGATCCAACCAGTCCATTTTGAAGCAGATCAGCCCTGGGATTTCTTTGGAAGGAATGATGCTGAAGCTGAAGCTCCAGTATTTTGGCCACCTCATGCGAAGAGTTGACTCATTGGAAAAGACTCTGATGCTGGGAGGGATTGGGGGCAGGAGGAGAAGGGAATGTCCGAGTGATGCTGGATGGCATCACTGACTCGATGGGCATGAGTCTGAGTGAACTCTGGAAGTTGGTGATGGACAGGGAGGCCTGGTGTGCTGCGATTCATGGGGTCACAAAGGGTCGGACACGACTGAGCGACTGAACTGAACTGAACTGGACTGTAAACCCCCAGGCTCCTCTGTCCATGGAATTTTCCAGACAAGAATTCTCAAGTGGCTTGCCATTTCCTCCTCCAGAGTATCTTTCTGACCCAGGGATTGAACCTGTGTCTCCTGCTTCTCGCACATTGGTAGGTAGATTCTTTACCCCTGCACCATCTGGGAAGCCCAAGGTCCTTCTTACTCATCAGTAAACCAAAGGTGGAGAAAGTTGGTAGAAATGTGCACTTGTCAAGGAGGGCTATAAAAGCAGCTGAGTTAATTTTAACAGACTTCTCACCATTCTGGTAAGAATGCGATACATATGCATGTATGTGCTATGAAATAGGGATTGTGTCATTTTGATGATTCCACACACCAGTTAAATGCTCTAAAAATATGCAGGGAAAGCTGGCCCTGCACAGTGTAAAGATGAACTGCAAAACTCATGCTAATAATTTAAATTTTTAATTTGTCTTTACTTAGAATGACTTTAACTAGCAAACAAAACACCATGACAAGTCAAGAGAGAAATCAAAAAAGAAAGAGTTATATTCATCAGTACCTTAATGACAGCTTTCTCCTGTATTTAGATCAAGGGGCCATCTGCATTTGCATTTTGTTCTGGACTTCACAAGCAAGGGGGTCCACCCTGACTAATAATGCATATTTCAAAGAGAATTATGAGTGTCTCTACTTCATCGCTCTCCAGAAAATTAATAATATAAAAGTTGCGAATATAGCTTCAGTTCCACATAAACTAATAAAAACTCAATGTGATTATTCACGAAAAATCTGAAATATGGCCTTTCTGATTGTATTGATTTGGTCCTTTTAAACTCCATAGCTCGTTCATTTAATTCCTCCACCACCACACCCCCTGTTATATGCTTTCAAAGCCCATTATAATATTCATAAAAATATGCTATATCTTATTTTCTTTGTTCTTGTTATTGAGAAATGAAATGTTGTGGGATCCAGGAGGGAATTAAACTGCAGGTGGCTGTCTCCTTCCCAGAATCGATCCGTACCTGCTCTCCAGAAAGTGCCCAGAAGGTAGGATTCTGCTTTAACACCAGAGCAGAAGGCCTACGGTGCGCACTCCTAGCATCAATCATTGTCCAGCAAAGATGCATTTGTGTGACTATGCAATTAATGTATTCCAGATTCCAAGAACCCCATTCAATCCCAGGTTTATCCCTTTCCCCTGCTTATTTTTTTTCTGGCTTGAGAGGATCCCAAACCAAGTCCTTTAGCATTCTTGACTCTGTAGACTCCAGTCTGAAGATACTTGCTTCCAACGCAGAAGTCTGCACTGACTTGAATCACCATCTTTCTAAATGCCAAACCTGGTCCTCTGACTCAACAACTCAGCCTGGCTTGAAACCTCTCCAACTTTATCCTGAGGTCTATCTGAGGTCATCTTTGCCCTCAGAACTTGAGGGAATAATCTAACCCTACAAGCCAAAATGTATCGCAGCAGTAAATTTAGGTACTGCATGTCTAAGGTGAACCACACAGAGAGAAATGATGTACTGAACTAGGCGAAGGTGAAAATAGGGTTGAGGAAGAAGGAAGATGGAAGTGACGAAGGGCATCTTTTCATAATTTCCTCTGTGTCATTCAGTCACTCAAGTGACTGGGTGACTACAACGTTGTAAATCCTAGAAACCCCATGGTGAGGAGATAAAGGATAAAAACATCTTTGTAGAATTATGGTTTAAATCTACCAGACATTCAATTTGAGGACATTGTATATGCTTGTTTTCAAACTTGTATTTCTACTCTGTATATGTGGGAAAGAGTGAACATAAGAAATATAATCAAAACAAAGCAAGAAGGCATAAAGTTGATTATGTGAATTTCTCCTTGGAGGATGTCACTTGAAAAGGAGAGATTTAAGTATGAATTTTCAGGAAGGATTTGCTTCGTGATTCCATTTAGGAGAATAGCTGAAGAGCAGAATAAGCTTTAGGAGCATTTAAAAGAGCTATGACAGCATCCTTAATCAAAATAAAATTTTTAAAAAAGCAAAGCAAACTCTCATCACAGTCTTTAGTTATTACTGATATTTTGGTTTCTCAGAATCCAAGCTCCTTTCTGGCATTTGTGGGATCCCTCACCATGTAGTTTTGGTGGAATCAGTGTGAGCATTTTCAGTGCCTTTGAAGGAAGCCTTTGTGTACAGAAAAGATTATTCAGAAGACAGCTTAAAAAATTAATATTTAATTATTAAAAAGCCAAATCCCCGAAACTAACTCGTCCTTAAACTTTAACTTAAAATTATGAATCTTATTATTTCATTTATTAACAAATTTTTGGCTAGCAGTTTTTAAAGGTGTCTGTGGCAACTCTGGTTTTATTTACAAATTTGATTCTCACTTGCATTGAGATGATTTTAACTAAATTTATAAATTTAGCATTACTGATTTTCTTTCTTGGTACCACTTTTTGACAGAAGAATCAAATACTATAGTAAATCTTAAAATCTAATGAATTGAACATAAATATTATTAAAGTAAGTTCTCAGACAAATTGATTCAGAGCCTAGGTCTAAGTTTTGCTTCAAGGGAAAGACTTCTAAGAAATTCAATGATTGCAACTCAATAGAGGCATTTTGTAGTAGGAAGAAATGATTAGAGAATCATTTTACACTGGATTTTTAAGATTCTTATTAAGGAGACAGCAAGACTGGATAAACAGTAATTAAAGTCCTGAGGCATGTCACCAGGTTAAAGTCAGCTAGGCTGATCTTAGAAGAGATTCTTGAGCTAATTAATGTCTATCAGAAAATTGTTCAAGCATTTTTATCATGTAGGTTAATAATTATCTCCCAGAAGGGGCTCTTGAGCACATCACACCACAAAGTTCTGCCTCTTCCCAGGACTGAAAAATTATTTCTCAAGATGGTGACTCTTAAAAAACAAAGATCATTCTACTTAAATGAACATGCAGGCTTCAACATCATAGTAAATTACCACTAAAATTTTCAACCAAGAATTGAGCAGGTTTTATTTTGAATTACTCTACCACAGCATATTATTGTTGATAAAATATTTAACATGCTGAATTGCACAAAATCCATCTTAACACAGAAGAGCTAATACTATCAATTTGATTTTCCTAAATGTTTCCTTAGAAGATTAGATCTTCCAAGGTTAAAAGCTATGTATGCCCTGGAGAGCCACTAACCCTGCTGACTTACTTGGGTTCACTATTGACCCTCTAATCTCAACAGAGTTTGAAGTGTTCTTTAGCCAATTCAATTCAGTTCAGTCACTCAATCGTGTCTGACTCTTTGTGACCTCCATGAACCACGCATGCCAGGCCTCCCTGTCCATCACCAACTCCCAGAGTTCAAACAAACCCATGTCCATTGAGTCTGTGATGCCATCCAGCCATCTCATCCTCGGTCGTCCCCTCCTCCNCTTTAGCCAATTCAATTCAGTTCAGTCACTCAATCGTGTCTGACTCTTTGTGACCTCCATGAACCACGCATGCCAGGCCTCCCTGTCCATCACCAACTCCCAGAGTTCAAACAAACCCATGTCCATTGAGTCTGTGATGCCATCCAGCCATCTCATCCTCGGTCGTCCCCTCCTCCTCCTACCCTCAATCTTTCCCAGCATCAGGGTCTTTTCCAAAGAGTCAACTCTTCGCATGAGGTGGCCAATGTATTGGAGTTTCAGCTTGAACATCAGTCCTTCCAATGAACACCCAGGACTGATCTCTTTTAGAATGGACTGGTTGGATCTCCTTGCAGTCCAAGGGACTCTCAAGAGTCTTCTCCAACACCAGAGTTCAAAAACATCAATTCTTCGGCACTCAGCTTTCTTCACAGTCCAGCTCTCACATCCATATATGACCACTGGAAAAACCATAGCCTTGACTAGACAGAGCTTTGTTGGCAAAGTAATGTTTCTGCTTTTGAATATGCTATCTAGGTTGATCATAACTTTCCTTCCAAGGAGTGTCTTTTAATTTCATGGCTGCAATCACCATCTGCAGTGAATTTGGAGCCCAGAAAAATAAATTCAGTTACTGTTTCCACTGTTTCCCCATCTATTTGCCATGAAGTGATGGGACCAGATTCCATGATCTCAGTTTTCTGAATGTTGAGCTTTTCACTCTCCAACTTTTTCACTCTCTTTTTTCACTTTCATCAAGAAGCTCTTTAGTTCTTCTTCACTTTCTACCATAAGGGTGGTGTCATCTGTGTATCTGAGGTTANATAACATAGGACTCAGCAAGTATTTTGCAGAAAAAAAAAAAATCCTGTGAATTATAAAGACCCACACTTCAAATTTGGACACAACTGAGTGGCTATCTTCATGACCCAGATAATCACGATGGTTTGATCACTCACCAGCCTTGGTAGAAATTAATATATTTATATGTATGTATATATATATTTATATGTATACATGTATGTATATATATGTATACATGTATGTATATTGGAGAAGGCAATGGCACCTCACTCCAGTACTCTCACCTGGAAAATCCCATGGACGGAAGAACCCGGTGGGCTTCAGTCCATGGGGTCGCTAAGAGTCGGACACGACTAAGAGACTTCACTTTCACTTTTCACTTTCATGCATTGGAAAAGGAAATGGCAACCCACTCCAGTGTTCTTCANTGGCACCTCACTCCAGTACTCTCACCTGGAAAATCCCATGGACGGAAGAACCCGGTGGGCTTCAGTCCATGGGGTCGCTAAGAGTCGGACACGACTAAGAGACTTCACTTTCACTTTTCACTTTCATGCATTGGAAAAGGAAATGGCAACCCACTCCAGTGTTCTTCATTGGAGAATCCCAGGGATGGGGGAGCCTGGTGGGCTGGAGTGTATGGGGTTGCACAGAGTCGGACACAACTGAAGCGACTTAGCAGCAGCAGCAGCAGCATGTATGTATATATTTATATTGTGTGTGTGTGTGTATGTGTGTGTGTGTGTGTGTATCCTGGAATATGCAAAGCAAATTACTTAAAGTAATTGCCTTTGTCTCCTAGGGAACAGCCTGTCCAAATAACGCCCCATTCCCTTGGAGGCTACGGCACTCTCATGAGGAACCCACACTCTGGGGAGAACTGCCAGAGAACCAACTGGGCAGGGTGTCATGGCAGCCATGGATCTGGTAGCTGTTCGGGTGTGAAGATCTTTAGTTAAGACACTTCCCTCAGATGCCAGGGTCGTGAGCATAGACCCAGTCTGGGGTGTGGTCAGCCCATAGCTGATCCTTTTTGCCTTCTGGCCAGACATAATTCAACAGGAATGGAGATTTCAGACTGCAAAGCAAGGAGTCTATGCATTTGATATGTTAAGCATTTGTAACGTGAAGTTGACCATAACCAATTAGAACAAAAAGTCAGTTTTGTAATTCCTTTTCCAAATACAGAAATGAGTAACTTTTAAAAATAAATATTTTATTTTCACTGAGTTTTAGATTTATAGAAAAAAATGTGCAGATAGTGCAGAGTTCCTGTGCAGCCCACACACTATTTCCCCAGCTATTGGCATCTCATATTAGTGTAGTGCCTTTGTCGCAATTATTGAACCAATACGGATATGCAGTTGACCCTTGAACAACAGAGTTTNACATCTGTGTCTCTTTTGCTGTCTCGTGTACAGGTTTAACATTACCATCTTTCTAAATTCCATATATATGTATTAGTATATTGTATTGGTGTTTTTCTTTCTGACTTACTTTACTCTGTATAATCGGCTCCAGTTTCATCCACCTCATTAGAACTGATTCAAATATTTTCTTTTTAATCGCTGAGTAATACTCCACTGTGTATATGTACCACAGCTTTCTTATCCATTCATCTGCTGATGGATATCTAGGTTGCTTCCATGTCCTGGCTATTATAAATAGTGCTGCGATGAACACTGGGGTACAGAATCTCTCCATGGTCCAGCCTGGCAGTGTCATTTAACAAGGTTAGTGTATCTTTCAAACTTCAACTGGTAGATAGAAACATTAGGTAATTCTAAGTCTTAATTCTGGGGACCCGGGCCATGTGGATGAAGAGAGCAAACTTCTCAAAGATTTGGATATAGTGATTATAACATAGGACTCAGCAAGTATTTTGCAGAAAAAAAAAAATCCTGTGAATTATAAAGACCCACACTTCAAATTTGGACACAACTGAGTGGCTATCTTCATGACCCAGATAATCACGATGGTTTGATCACTCACCAGCCTTGGTAGAAATTAATATATTTATATGTATATATATATTTATATGTATACATGTATGTATATATATATTTATATGTATACATGTATGTATATATATGTATACATGTATGTATACTGGAGAAGGCAATGGCACCTCACTCCAGTACTCTCACCTGGAAAATCCCATGGACAGAAGAACCCGGTGGGCTTCAGTCCATGGGGTTGCTAAGAGTCGGACACGACTAAGAGACTCACTTTCACTTTTCACTTTCATGCATTGGAAAAGGAAATGGCAACCCACTCCAATGTTCTTCATTGGAGAATCCCGGGGACGGGGGAGCCTGGTGGGCTGGAGTGTATGGGGTTGCACAGAGTCGGACACAACTGAAGCGACTTAGCAGCAGCAGCAGCATGTATGTATANTCGGACACGACTAAGAGACTCACTTTCACTTTTCACTTTCATGCATTGGAAAAGGAAATGGCAACCCACTCCAATGTTCTTCATTGGAGAATCCCGGGGACGGGGGAGCCTGGTGGGCTGGAGTGTATGGGGTTGCACAGAGTCGGACACAACTGAAGCGACTTAGCAGCAGCAGCAGCATGTATGTATATATTTATATTGTGTGTGTGTGTGGTGTGTGTGTGTGTGTGTGTGTGTGTGTGTGTGTATCCTGGAATATGCAAAGCAAATTACTTAAAGTAATTGCCTTTGTCTCCTAGGGAACAGCCTGTCCAAATAACCCCCCATTCCCTTGGAGGCTACCGCACTCTCATGAGGAACCCACACTCTGGGGAGAACTGCCAGAGAACCAGCTGGGCAGGGTGTCATGGCAGCCATGGATCTGGTAGCTGTTAGGGTGTGAAGATCTTTAGTTAAGACACTTCCCTCAGATTCCAGGGTTGTGAGCATAGACCCAGTCTGGGGTGTGATCAACCCATAGCTGATCCTGTTTGCCTTCTGGCCAGACATAATTCAACAGGAATGGAGATTTCAGACTGCAAAGCAAGGAGTCTATACATTTGATATGTTAAACATTTGTAACGTGAAGTTGACCACAACCAATTAGAACAAAAAGTCAGTTTTGTAATTCCTTTTCCAAATACAGAAATGAGTAACTTTTAAAAATAAATATTTTATTTTCACTGAGTTTTAGATTTATAGAAAAAAATGTGCAGATAGTGCAGAGTTCCTGTGCAGCCCACACACTATTTCCCCAGCTATTGGCATCTCATATTAGTGTGGTGCCTTTGTCGCAATTATTGAACCAATATGGATATGCAGTTGACCCTTGAACAACAGAGTTTGATCTGTGCAGGTGTGCTTATACACGAATTTTTTTCTACAAATATAGTACCTGTACTTTCATTTTACCAATCTTTAAAATAATTGTGTGGAAAATTTGAGGTTTGATTAAAGATTACAGCTGAGTGTGCATGTATGCTCAGTTATGTCCAACTCTTTGCAACCCTATGGATTATAGCCTGCCAGGCTCCTCTGTCCATGGAATTTTCTAGGCAAGAATACTGGAGTGGGTTGTCATGCCCTTCTCCAGGGCATCTTTCCTATCCAGAGATTGAACCTGGCTCTCTTGAGTCTCCTGCATTGGCAGGCAAGTTCTTTACCACTAGCACTACCTGGGAAGCCCAGAGATCACAATATGTTTAGTCAAAAGATCTAAGATTTGAGTACTGATTTTACCGAAACTGTTTCAGCTTCCAGCCCTTGGATGCATCGTTGATCGATTCCTTTATGTTTGAGGCAGAGATAGCAGCATGCAGATTTTTGCTGGGGTGGGCCTCGCTAAACTCTGCTTCCTTCAAGTGTCATCTGTATTCTTACTAACTCAAGTCCATACTTTTTCAGATATCCTGACTTCTTTCATATTTATGTTTTATTTTTGTGTTTATTTTTCCCTTTATGTTTCATCCAGGACAGCACATTGTGCTTACTTGTCTTGGTTCCTTAGAGTCTTAGTTGATCAGGCTTTAAGATGAAGTCAAAAATATTCTTGGGACTTCCCTGGTGATTCAGGGGTTAATAATCCACCTTCC
>SJYA01000300.1:1963325-2069132 GCA_006410615.1 Neotragus moschatus | reverse complement strand
CATCTCCAGTCAAATGTTTTTGGCATTGTACACTGCGTAATAACTTGAAAAGACTGTGCTCATGTCTGTAGGAAAAGCAGGGTGCCTTTGTGCTATTTCCTCTTGGTGGTCTGTAGGTAGAGCTGAGGCTAATTCTGCAAAAGCATTCAAAGTGTTTTGGGTCGCTGCGAGGATTTTTTCTACAGAACAGGCACAGATCAAAAGTATATCAGTGTAATTTTGCCAAACTGCACTCTGTATTCTGGGAACGTGGAATTAGAAAACATGAGCAAATGTAAAATGGCATGTATGTCCAGACTGCCTCTGACTCATATGCTTTTGAGGATACTAAGAATTTAATTTACACATATGTATGTGTATATATATATGACATATGGGGCTTCCCAGGTGACACAGTGGTAAAATATATGTCTGCCAATGCAGGACACATAAGAGACACATTCAATCCTTGGGTCAGGAAGATTCCCCTGCAGTAAGAAATGGCAACTCATTCCACTACTCTTGACTGGAAAATTCCATGGACGGAGGAGGAGCCCGGTGTGCCACAGTCCATGGGGTCACAGTCAGACACAACTGAGAACTGAGTACATTTATTACATATACACACACACACATGCACTTACAAGTTTGTGTATGCATGAGTCTGTGTGTCTGTCTGCAGGTCTAGTACATTCATTGTTGGTTCTAATGACCATTTCTTGAACATTCAGCTCTGCCCAGCACTGTGCTAAATACAAGATATGAATCATCTTGTTTAAGCTTCCCCACAACTCTGAAGGTTGGGCATTACTCTCTTTCACTGATGTCAGGGCAATAAAGTATATTACTCACTATCTCAGGTCCTGAATAAGATGGAGACTAGGTCAAAGGCTAAATTGAGTTAAATAACTGCCTCTGCTTTTACCAAACAGGTGACACAATGCTTCTGTTAAAAGGATGGAGATTCACACGCTAGGCATGTGTCCTGAGTTTGCACAATAACTTTCCAAGGACAGCACAGACACAGTAGGTGCTTGAAATCAGTGCCCCAGTCACTGACTCTTCCTTGTGAATTCGTTCCTAAAACTGATGTGCCCAAGAAATCACCAGCTTTTGAGGCATCTTGAAGGTTCTCCTTTTCCACCCTTGCTGCCCTCACAGCAGTGCCCAACTGTACTGCTACAAAGGTATGCCAACATCCATCTCAGATCTTCTGTATCTGCGTTGTCAGCTATTTTCTTTTCTTTAGTGTTTACACCGATGGTTGTTTATGACTTTACAAGATACTGTTTTCTTCTTTCTAACTTTGTTGGATAGTTTTTCCTAATGGAGAATGCTGTGTTTAGTCACTCAGTCATGTCCAACTCTTTCTGACCCCATGGACTATAGCTTGCCAGGCTCCTTGGTACATAGGTGTTCTCCAGGCAAGAATACTAGAGTGGGTTACCATGCCCTCTGCCAGGGAATCTTCCCAACCCAGGGATCGAACCCAGGTCTCCTGCATTGCAGGCAGATTCTTTACCGGCTGATTTACCAGGAAAGCCCTAACAGAGATTGGATATAATCAATAATTCTAGGACAAGTTTAAAGCAGTTGTCCTCTAACCACTAGGCTTCCCCCTTTCTTTTTCTTTTCCTTTTCCACATGGAAAATAGAAAAAAAAATTACAATGTAACTTCATAATATTTGGATCTCAACCAGTCTGGTGACCGTTTCTGTCCCCAAATTAGGAAAGCCATCCTGGGGACGTGTCATCCACATCCTAACTGGTCCGCCCATCCCGGGATACAGTGCTTCCACATTAGAAATGCAAGAATTTTTAAAACTTTTTAATAAGTCCTAGAAAATTTTTTGTTTGTCTTTAATTTCTTGGCATAGGACTCACCATTCTTAAAAGGGATAAACACTCTGAAATATTTTAGAGCATAATCAAAATAAACAAAACACCTTATGTGTACTCTTCGTTTTGTGCACAGCTTCCCTTACATTCTCTGTGCTGTGTGCTGCTAACATCTTGGCTGGACACGCCCCCAGCCTAAGCAGACTATCAGTTTTTAAAAGAACAATCAATTGTAGGGCACTTTCAGTCTTTCAGGCTCCTATCTCAATCTGCTACACTTAAAAATAACCGATTAGAAAGGTAATTAACATTTGAAATTGAAGTCAAAGGGATCAAAAGGAATACACAGACTACCACCAGCCTGACACACACTAATTAGGCCAGCACAAGAAGCAAAAATTAAGTAACTTGATCAGAGTAAAAAAAAAAAAAATTATTTCACTTCATAGACATTAACAATCCTTGCCTCTGATATCAAGTCATCTTAACAGAAAGCAAAATTGAGAAAATCATGAAACTGGGTATTCATCATAAAAACATTTTCGTTTCAGTTCTGTGCCATAGTCCTTAGAAGATGAAGGACTTTCCACCAGGATGAAAAGTCTTTGCAGAAATAGACATCGTGTCTCTTTTCTGGCATTATGAATGATGGTGAAACCTGACAGCACATTGAAGTCTCACCGTTCTCTGGAAACCATGGATGGAAGCAGCTTGACTTGGTACCGAAAGGAACATTAGAAACCCTGTAGGTGTCTCTTCAAATGCAACCCTCATTTTCTGAGCAATTAAAGCTGTTTCATGCCAACAGGACAATAACAAGGGAGCCGCACCTAGAAAAGCCTGCTGCTTCACAAGATTCCACCTGTGAGAGCAGCTCAGCCACAAATCCTGGACAAGAGAGCTCCTGGGGAGCTTGAGGAGCTGGGGGGGCCATAATCCTGCTCTCTATGGGAGTCTGGGAGGTCAAATAATGACAATCATTTATCCTGGTAACTCCTGGCTCCCAGGAAAGACCAGGACCCTCTTCTTCTTCAGACTCTCTTCCAGCATAGCTCATATACACACTGATGATAATTGTGATAACAGATATTACTGAGAACCACTAAAAAGAAAAATAAGAGCAAGCAGGGGGAGTATCCCATGGACAGCCAATATCAAGTGTGGTATGACTAGAAGAATAAGATGATATCATATAGACCACATTTCAGTTTAACTCATTTTCTGCTTTGAAAACTGAACACCCACGTAAGATAAGGTTGCTATTTCTGGTTGAATCTTAACAACAACCCAAATCTATGACTCAGTCATCAACAGGTATTTATCAGTCCCCTGAGATGCATCTGATTATCATGCAATTCTATGCCCTGGAAGACAATGTAACAGTGATCAAAACAGACTGTCCTCGTGGTGCTTACGGTAGTGGGGAAGAGAGACAGGCTCCAGTTACATAAGTAGGTAAATAAGAAGAGTATACTGATAAAACCTAATGATATGACAAACTCAGCTTTTNAAAAAAAAAAAAAATTATTTCACTTCATAGACATTAACAATCCTTGCCTCTGATATCAAGTCATCTTAACAGAAAGCAAAATTGAGAAAATCATGAAACTGGGTATTCATCATAAAAACATTTTCGTTTCAGTTCTGTGCCATAGTCCTTAGAAGATGAAGGACTTTCCACCAGGATGAAAAGTCTTTGCAGAAATAGACATCGTGTCTCTTTTCTGGCATTATGAATGATGGTGAAACCTGACAGCACATTGAAGTCTCACCGTTCTCTGGAAACCATGGATGGAAGCAGCTTGACTTGGTACCGAAAGGAACATTAGAAACCCTGTAGGTGTCTCTTCAAATGCAACCCTCATTTTCTGAGCAATTAAAGCTGTTTCATGCCAACAGGACAATAACAAGGGAGCCGCACCTAGAAAAGCCTGCTGCTTCACAAGATTCCACCTGTGAGAGCAGCTCAGCCACAAATCCTGGACAAGAGAGCTCCTGGGGAGCTTGAGGAGCTGGGGGGGCCATAATCCTGCTCTCTATGGGAGTCTGGGAGGTCAAATAATGACAATCATTTATCCTGGTAACTCCTGGCTCCCAGGAAAGACCAGGACCCTCTTCTTCTTCAGACTCTCTTCCAGCATAGCTCATATACACACTGATGATAATTGTGATAACAGATATTACTGAGAACCACTAAAAAGAAAAATAAGAGCAAGCAGGGGGAGTATCCCATGGACAGCCAATATCAAGTGTGGTATGACTAGAAGAATAAGATGATATCATATAGACCACATTTCAGTTTAACTCATTTTCTGCTTTGAAAACTGAACACCCACGTAAGATAAGGTTGCTATTTCTGGTTGAATCTTAACAACAACCCAAATCTATGACTCAGTCATCAACAGGTATTTATCAGTCCCCTGAGATGCATCTGATTATCATGCAATTCTATGCCCTGGAAGACAATGTAACAGTGATCAAAACAGACTGTCCTCGTGGTGCTTACGGTAGTGGNATAAGGTTGCTATTTCTGGTTGAATCTTAACAACAACCCAAATCTATGACTCAGTCATCAACAGGTATTTATCAGTCCCCTGAGATGCATCTGATTATCATGCAATTCTATGCCCTGGAAGACAATGTAACAGTGATCAAAACAGACTGTCCTCGTGGTGCTTACGGTAGTGGGGAAGAGAGACAGGCTCCAGTTACATAAGTAGGTAAATAAGAAGAGTATACTGATAAAACCTAATGATACGACAAACTCAGCTTTTCTGAACATAGATGTTAAATCAAATCTCAGACAGAGTTTTGAGTGAAGTAGAAAAGGACAGCTTTATTGTTTTGTCAGGTAAAGGGAGACACAGTGAGCTTATGCCCTCAAAACCATATGTCCCAACTTGGGGAAGATAGTGAGAAGTTTTATATTAGTTGTCCAAAGAGGGTGTGATCAGCTCGTGGACATTCTTCTGGTGGTGAGGTAAATAGGAGTCAGCATCATCAACATTCAGGTCCAACTCATCTGGTGTCTGTATGCTTGTGGGCAGCATACCATTGTTAATCGTTAGTGAGGGCTTTCAGTGTCTGCAAAACAGCTCAAAGATGTTGTTGTGCGTATCTATTGATGGGGAAACAGGACCATTTCTCTTTGGTCCCCCTCCCCCTCCTTTCCTTAATTAACAATTGTTTTTATCTGCCCCTTGGAACTCATGGGAGGGTCATGGAGGCTGAATGAACGCTGTTTCCTCTAATCCAAGAAATGGGGGACTCAAAGACCGTGTACCCAGAAGTCCCACAGGGCCCTGCTGATATCTCTAATGATGGGGACTTCTCTGGTGTCCCACTGGCTAAGACTTTGTCTTCCCAATGCAAGGGGCCCAGGTTCAATTCCTGGTCAGGGAACTATATACATTTTCCACACGCCACTACTAAAGATTCCATATGTCACAACTAAGACCCAGTGAAACCAAATAAATAAATATATTTTTAATCTGATAATGTTGGGAATGTCAGTGGTAATAAGAGTTATGGCTAAACAGGAGTTGTACAGTGGGCAAGGAGAGCTGGTGGGGAGGTCGGAGATAGTGTTGCTCAAATGTCCCCCTTGACTGCGTGGACAGTTGAACACAAGTCTAAGAGAAGTAGAAGCAATAGCTTCTCACATAACAGGGAATAGAACAGTCCAGAAAAGGGTACAGTGAGGGTGGGATCCTGGAGGCATGATGGCCAGCCTGTCTGAAGAGCAAGTATTTGGAAGCAGAGAGAACAGGGGTGAGGGCAGATGTGGGAGGAGTCAAAAGGTAGAGGAAGGTGATGAGGATTGGGAGGAAGACAGATGATGTATCTTTGCAAGCATTTGTAAGGACCTCAGCTTTTCACTGTAGTGAGGCAGAAGCCAGCCTGGCAGTTCTGTGGACAGAGGCCTCGCAGTATCCAGGACCTCACACCTCAAACATTAAGACAATGGAAGCATAATAACATGAATATGTGTGCTCTTTCAGTGGTGTCCAACTCTTTGTGGCCCCATGAAGCCCAATAACACGGATATACTCAATGCAAATAGAAACCAATGGGCTTCCCTGGTGGTCCAGATGATAAAGAATCTGTCTGCAATGCAGGAGACCTAGGTCCAATCCCTGGGTCAAGAAGATTCCTTGGAGAAGGGAATGGCAACTCATTCAAGTCTTCTTGCCTGAAGAATTCCATAGAAGCCTGGTGAGTTACAGTCTACGGGGTCCCAAAGAATGGGACACAACTGAAATGACTTAACATGCAAACATGTGGAATTTCTATTAAAAACAAAGATATCCAATTAGGAATAAAAATTAGGTGTAAAAGTGATTTTTTTTTTTTAGAACCAAAGGGAAATGACAAAAAAAAAATTTTTCAAGCAGAAAAGATTTTAACTAACACAAAAATCACAAAGAACTTTTCAAAGCATTACTTTCTTAATTAAGGGCTTGACAAACCTCTTTACTCTTTTAGGAGGAGGAGGTTATATTTTTAACTGAATACTTTTAATCACTTAATTATATGACAACAATTCAGTAGGACCCTCTTTATGGAAAGAATTAAGAGATGAATTAGTCTTTCTTCAAGTTTTATGAATTGAATGGTGTCCCACACTCCGATATTCTTGCCTGAAAAACCCCATGGGCAGAAGAGGCTGGTGGACTAAGAAGAGGCTGGTGGACTACAGCAATGAGGTTGCAAAGAGTTGGGCACAACTGAGCATAAAGAACACAACCACCCCCGCAATAGACATGTGGATGTTCTAGCATCCAGTATATCAACATATGGTCTGATTTGGAAATAGATTTTTTTGCAGATGTAATTATTTAGATGAAGATGAGGTGACATTACAGTAGGGTGGATCCCTAATCCAGAGGGGTGTCCATGTGAATACACAAAATCACAGGGATAAATCTAAGTGACAGGATAAACAGAGTCTGGAGTAATGCTACCACAAACCCAGGAAAACCTGGAGCTGCCAGATGCTAGAAGAGTCCAGAAGGATCTTGCTCTGGAAGCTTCAGTTGGATGAAGCTTTGCTCTGACAACACCATGATTTTGGACTTCCAGAACTTCTCCAAAGATGTGAGGCAATAAGTTTCTATTAAGTCACCTAGTTTATGAGACTTTGTTATGGCAGCCATGAGAGATTTATTTTTCTAGTATGACTGATCAAAATTTAACTTTTATTATAGAGAATTTAGGAAACATGTTTTGGGTTTTGCGATTTATTATTGATAGCATGATGAAAATGTTTACTATTATTGTTGAATTTGAAAAAACCTCTATCAAGTTTCTCTCATATTGAACTGCTACAGATGGTTTCCTGTGATTTCCATGTGTATGAGCATATATATGTATGTATTAAACATGGTGCATTAGCAAAAATTTTTGACACAAAATAATTTCTGTTTCGTTGACTAGGTATCAATGAGAAACAAAGACTTTGCTTAAAACCCTGCATGTCTGATGTCTGGGAGGTCATTACAAAGACTAACTCCAGGTTCTGTGAACTTCAAGGTTGTTTTTTTTTCCCTTTCTTATTGTGCCAGGTACATGGTTTACATTCATATTGCGATCCAACCTCTGGTCAGGCATGTCTTATGAAAATATAGTGCTTGCTAAGCTGGCATAGAGAGCAGTAGAAAAATTCCTGGGAGTCATTTCTGCACTTGGACTAGAAGCAATATCTTGACTCTACACAGGAGATGACTGAGAACCACAATGACCACACAGTCCCAGACTTGAACTATAGGCACCCCAACTTAATTTACTCTTAACTAGATCCCCCAAATGTCTGTACATTCCAATATTACTAACCAGTAGGGGGGATACAAAGAGGATAATTTAAAGTGGAAAGAGGCATCAGTTTGACCAACGGAAAGTAAATACTTACATTTACCACTTATACCAAACCATGTGAACCATCCTTCATTATAATTCTGTCCAGGGCCCTTGGAATGCCCCTTGTGCAAGTGAGAGTTAGCGTGTCTTATGTCTCCTCAGCTGACGGGTAAATTTGCTTTTCTGTCTCCTACTTGATATTAGGGGCCTGCCCTGTGATGGTTAGTTTTGTGAATTCAACTTGATTGGGCAAATGGATGCCCAGATAGCTGGTAAAATTATTTTTGGGTCCACCTGTGAGGGTATTTTTGGGAGAGAATAGCATTTAAACCAGCAACTGAGTAAAGAATATCACTTTCCCCGATGTGTTATTATTATTGTTGAATCTGAGAAAACCTTTATCAAGTTTCTCTCATATTGAACTGTTGCAGATGGTTTAGTGTGATTTCCATGTGTTTCCAATAACACATTGTTCATTTTATTGAGGACCTGAGAAAAACAAGAAGGGGAGAAAGGTTAAATTCTTGCTTTCCTCTTCTGAGCTGAGACATTCATTTTCTGCCCTTGAGCATCAAACTTCCTTCTTTTCAGGTCTTTGGTCTATGGACTTATGCTATCCTACCCCAAGTTCCCAGGCCTATGGTTTGGACTGAAGCTACCCCTTCATCTGAGATTTGGACCGACTTATACTCGCAGCATCCCCAGTTCTCCTGGTTTTAGGGCGTATATCAGCTTCCATAATGAGGTGAGTCAATTCCCATAAAAGACCTCTGGTTAAACACCTACGTATGTTATTTATTCTGTTTCTCTAGAGAACCCTGATCAGTGCATTCAGTCTGCGTTGCCTTTCAATTTAGAATAATGGATCTCAAAACACAATGTGCATAAGAATCACTGTCCAGGATTGTATCTACAAAACATGTTACAAAACATGTATTTTGTAAATAATATATATTAAGGTGGTCGTCAGAAGATAACCCCATTTCATGTAAGAGTAAACTCCACAGCTAATCCCTCCTAAAACTGGATACTTCTACAATTAAGAATAGAATGTGTCCTCTAAAAAGAATTATATTAAATCTACGTATTTGAAAATAAGACCCAGAAAAGGGGAAGTGAAATGAAGTCGCTCAGTCGTGTCTGACTCTTTGCGACCCCATGGACTACATATAGCCTACCAGGCTCCTCTGTCCATGGGGTTTTCCAGGCAATAGTACTGGAGTGGATTGCCGTTTCCTTCTCCAGGGAATCTTCCCGACCCAGGGATTGAATCCAGGTCTCCCACTTTGTAGACAGACACTTAACCATCTGAGCCACCAGGGAAGTCCCAGAAAAGGGGAAGTCCTCACTTACTGATATTAGAAGGCAACTGACCTTTGCACATCTTTGCTTTTTTAAGTGATAAAGCTTCATAAGAGAGAGCACTGTCACAAATTTGTTTACTTGATGAATAAAGGTTGGATATTTCACATCAAAGATCAGATTATTCATTGAAAAACTTCAATTTTTATGAATGTAAAAGTATCAGTCTCTATTTAGTATTCATAACACTGTAATACTGTAAGAAATATTTAAGTCTAAAATATGTGTGTTAAATGAGGAATTAAATAATGTAAGTAGTTCACCCAAGGCTACATAGTGAGGTTTTTTTTTTTTTTTTTTAAATATCTGCTAATGGTAACAAACAAGCAAAAAATAATAATTACAGAAATTATATAGGTCTTAGCAATTACCAAAATGCATCCTTGATCAGTGAGAAAACTCATTTTCTGCAGCTCAGACTCAGCCAGAATGCCCATGGGACCTGTAATTATAGTGACTCATTCCTGAAAAAGCTATTGTGAGTAGTCACTGTTCCTACAATAATGCATTGGTTTCTGCTTATAAAATTCTCCTGAAGTTAAACCAACTCAGAGGTGATGATTTTGGATGCAGAAATTATTACAGCAGGTAAATCCATCAACAAAGTGTTTCATCACAATGGGTTTTATGTTTTTCTCTACTTATTTTTTAAAGATTTCTTCTGCCCTTCCTTCCAGCCACACTGTTTACTTACACAGACATTTCCATCCAGTTGAAATCATGAGCTTGATGATTTCTATTACGACTTTACTGAGGATAAAATACAACACAATCACTGGATTCTTAAAATACCTAAGAAATAAATCTGATTCAAACTCTTAATTTTAGAGATTTGGGCACAAAAACAACAGAAATGTTTTCTTCAAAATCACATTTAGGGAATATGGACTAACTCACCTAAATCACCCAGTATTTATCCTGATCTCTCCCATGTGTTATGTTGCTCTCTTGTGTCAGACAGGTAGCTCACTCTTTCTAAAGCTTTGGCTTCATGGTGCCATTCTAATTTCCTTCAGGATAAATTTTGGACTCCTATGCCAGGACTTCCTTAGTGGCTCAGATGGTAAAGCATCTTCCTACAATGCAGGAGATCTGGGTTCGATTCCTGGGTCAGGAAGATGCCCTGGAGAAGGAGATGGCTCCCCACTCTAGTACTCTTGCTTGGAAAATCCCATGTATGGAGGAGCCTGGTAGGTTATAGTTCACAGGGTCACAAAGAGTTGGACACAACTGAGCGACTTCACTTCACTTCATACCAGTCATTCAAGACTGACCTCAATTTGGTTGAAGTTATTGAACTAATCATAGTCACCATTATTTCTCAGTATAAAATACTCTACTGAAGTCAGCTTGGTCTTTTCCAGTTCACAAACCAAGCCTTGCTATTTGTGCTAGGTAGCAAAATAAGTCAGAAAGATCTATAAGACTGATGGGGATATATGATTAGATGTCAAACATAAGAACTTTACTCTTATGTCAGTTAACTTAGGAAGGAGTATGTTCATAAAATCTAAAAATCAATGGGTTCTAAGAGAGCCTTGTAGTGTTGTAAAACAGAAAATTGAGAGGTAGAAAAGAATATTATTTAAACAGTCTGGCATAAACATCTCATCATTTATAGAAACCAGGTGGCTCCAAGATGGAAGTAGATTTCAAAGGATGATGTCAAGATCAATCTTAAAAACTCTAAATAAAAAATGGAAACATGCAAGAAGTTAACTCTTCATAAAGAGGTTTGGAGTTGCATTCAAGTCATCAGAGCTAAGTGAGATGGAGAAGAACATGAATTCTAGACAGGGAGACGAGGATAAAGACCCTGGGCCAAGCTCAGCAAACCAAGTGCCACGTGGTGACCAAAAAACGACGGCAGTTGAAACAAATATGCAGGCATTTCTAACCCTGGTCTTCTTAGTCCTATGTAATCAAATTGGCCGGCATTTCCTGATGGGCAAAGAAAGATAATAATTTACCCCCAGTTATTCTGGGTAGCCAGTGGTCACTGAACAAGAAGTTTGAAGCAAAAAATCTAAATACACATACACTTGCATACAGCTGTACACCATTCATTTCCTCTTCTCCTCCTATACTCAAATTCTACCTTCTTTTTTGTTTGAGGTGAAGGAGAGACACGTGCACTATTTAAGTACATATTCTCCCTTGACTGGTGGTATCTGCATTGTTTTCAGATCATTAGCATAGTTTCTTCAGAGAGGAGATTCAAAACGGAAAACTAAAATCTGTAATGACAAAGACTCAAGCTTAGCTTACTTAAGTGTGCTTGCTGTTGTTCAGTTGCCCAATTGTGTCAGACTCTTTGCAGCTATATGGACTGCAGCACGCCAGGCCTCTCTGTCCCTCACCATCTCCTGGAGTTTGCACAAGTTTATGTCCATTGAGTCGGTGATGCCATCCGACCTTCTCATCCTCTGCTGTCCCCTTCTCCTCCTGCCTTCAATCTTTCCCAGCATCAGGGTCTTTTCTAATCAGTCAGTTCTTCACATCGGGTGGCCAAAGTACTGGAATTTTAGCCTCAGCCTCAGTCCTTCCAATGAATATTCAGGGTTGATTTCCTTGAGGATTGACTGGTTTGATCTCCTTACATTCCAGGGTGCTCTCAAGAGTCCTCTCCAGCACCACAGTTCAAAAGCATAAATTCTCTGGCCCTCAGTCTTTTTTATTGTCCAACTCTCACATCTGTACACCCCACCCCCTGGAAAAACTATAGCTTTGACTAGATGGACCTTTGTCAGAAAAGTGATGTCTTTGCTTTTTAATATACTGTCTAGGTTTGTCATAGTGTGCTGGTATTTAGCTTCAAAAAAAATGTAGATCCCCTCCAAGTTTGTTAGTACTGAAAAAAAAAATAATTTTGGTAATTTCCATCACCCCTATATGTATGCTTATTTAAATTACAGAGAAATGAGGTAAAACCAGAAGCTNCTGTCTAGGTTTGTCATAGTGTGCTGGTATTTAGCTTCAAAAAAAATGTAGATCCCCTCCAAGTTTGTTAGTACTGAAAAAAAAAATAATTTTGGTAATTTCCATCACCCCTATATGTATGCTTATTTAAATTACAGAGAAATGAGGTAAAACCAGAAGCTCAAAAGCAGGGCTCTACAAAGAGAACGCTTTAAATAAAATTATTGTTAAGGGTCAGAAGAACAAGAAAGAAAGAGTAGGAAGAAAAGAACAAGAGACGTTTATCAGAAACATTCATAAAATGGACAAAGCACCAATAAAATGTAACACCTCTAGTTTATCTTTTTGAACACCTCCACTTTAAATGACACTAAGTAAAATGTTATGCTAAGGCATGGCTAGCTAGTATGTCTTTTGAAATGGAAACAATACAGAAGTATTCCTTTGATCTCATCATAGTTGCTGGGAAAATGTCATACATTTTTCATATTTATAGCACATTGTATTTATTGTATAAAAACAGTGGCTATACCCTGTTCAATACACAGGAATATATTTTAAACATTCAACAGTAGTTGAGATACTGAAGGGGAATGAATAAAATCCCAAATTCCCAGGCATCATTCTGGGGTTCATTTTTCACTTTTTCCCTAAGAGTTAGAATATAAGAAAGCAACCAGTTCCCTTTGAGTTATAAAACCACATTTGTGAGCTCTTTGTAAGGTGAGACGTCTCTGTTGGTCTTTGCACATGAGTTGTATCCGACTGCCTTCCATCATTATTCAGGCCGTCTCCAGCCAGCACCACAGGACTGCTTTTTGCCCTCAGGCCAAGCTCAGCTCAGGCAAAATTAATATGTACAGGCTGAGCACATCAATTTGGTGCAGAACCTGAACGGAATATGAAAGGAAGACACATGCTAAGACACCTTCTCCAAACTGTCTGGACTCTTGGCCTTCCGAGGGTACTTGCCAGACATGTGGGAATATTAATCCAACTAAAATTTACTGCCTCATCACTCCTTGTTGTCTACCTCACTCTTCTGCCATCAGGCAAATCTGTTTTCTGCCTCCAGTCTGTCTGATGACCAGAGAGAAGGCAAGAAGAAGAAAGAAGATAATAAAAAGCTCTAGGCAGGTTTTTAATCAAAGGAAGTAGCCATTCCTCGTTGGATCAAAATATAGACCTCAGGCGAAGAGGTGACTCATTGGAAAAGACTCTGATGCTGGGAGGGATTGGGGGCAGGAGGAGAAGGGGACGACTGAGGATGAGATGGCTGGATGGCATCATGAGTGAACTCCGGGAGTTGGTGATGGACAGGGAGAGCTGGCGAGCTGCGATTCATGGGGTCGCAAAGAGTCGGACACGACTGAGTGACTGAACTGAAGTGACTGAAGACAGAAAAAAAAAAATAACCACTATCTTTGCAATATCTCTTGTTAGACTATCTGTCGTCCTTCGAAGAAGCTCTATTTCCTTATTTGCCAAACTGGCCTATTTTAAGGGCTTTTGTGAAGTCCCTAAAAGAACAGAATGTCTTGTTCATTTACATACAGTAAACAGATGTTCCCTCCAAACAGCTCAAAATTGGGAAATCATTCTGAAACTCCAGCCATTCACTGAAGCTTTGAAATCCCTGGCTAACAAGAATCCCAAAAGGATGAACTTCCAGTTGTTTATATGAGCAGATTATGTTATAAAAACATGTTTATGAAAGACCATTCATCTTTTGTTTCCTGAGTACTGAGTTTCAGTTTAACTACAATTTCAGAGACAAGCATTAGGAGCTTCTGTTATTTATCTATTTGTGTTGTGATGAAACTAGGTTTCATAAACAGACAGGCAGTATACATGTCAAACTTATTGTCTTGGTTCAGTTCTACTTTGGAAGTTGAAAATAAAATCTGAAAGAGAAATATTGTCTTCCAGAGGTCATTGTTTAATCTTCATTCATAAGGCAAGGGTTATTTTTCTCCCTGTGTTTTTCATTCTGGAAATTGGAAAGAAGAAAAAGAATGCTTCCAACTGTTTTGGGATTTTTCTTTTTTTTCATTCCCATCAGTTATCTTGGCCAGTCAGCTATGTGAGGAGTCTCTAAATCCCAAATGAAGCAATAGTTTGTACTTTGATGTTAAATATCGGCGGATCCCAAAGTTGTAAGTAGAAATGGACATATAACATAGAATATACGAAATAATTGCTCAGATTTCTGTAGGTTTTGTTCTGTGTTTCACAAGCTAGGCTATGCAAAGCTAGTTTTTTGTATGTGTGTGTGCTCAGTTGTGTCTGACTCTTTGCAAACCCCATGGACTGTAGCTCTCCAGGCTCCTCTGTCCATGGGATTCTCCAGGCAAGAATACTTGAGTGGGTTGCCACTTCCTCCTGCAGGGAATCTTCCAGATCCAAGGACTGAACCCATGTCTCCTGCATTGGCAGGTGGATTCTTTACCACTCAGCCACCAGGGAAGACCAACCTTATCCCCTACCCCCCACTAAAATGCCTGCCTGAGAAAACAAGGCAGCCAGGAACATTTGCTATTTCTTCTAGCCAACATGCTGAGGATAGGTACAGAGCTCCCTTTCTTAGATTTACTAGAAAGGGCTTATAGTATAGTGAAAGTCACTTAGTTGTGTCCAACTCTGTGCAACCCCCATGGACTATGCAGTCCATGGAATTCTCCAGTCCAGAATACTGGAGTGGATAGCCTTTCCCTTCTCCAGGGGATCTTCCCTTGTGGCTCAGCTGGCATAGAAAGGGCTTACAGTTGTGACCAATGGCACCCCACTCCAGTACTCTTGCCTGGAAAATCCCATGGACGGAGGAGCCTGGTAGGCTGCAGTCCATGGGGTCACTAAGAGTCGGACATGACTGAGCGACTTCACTTTCACTTTTCACTTTCACACATTGGAGAAAGAAATGGCAGCCCACTCCAGTGTTCTTGCCTGGAGAGTCCCAGGGATGGGGGAGCCTGGTGGGCTTCTGTCTATGGGATCGCACAGAGTCGGACACGACTGAAGCGACTTAGCAGCAGCAGCAGCAGCATGTATCTTGCACAACTCAGACGCATCTTTCTCAGGGATCCAAGAACCATTCCTCTGCAATGTTATCATCAGAAAAACAGGGTCTCCCTCTCCCAGATTCTGTGGGGGGATAGATTCTTAACTTGGATAACTCCCTGCCAACAAACACAGCTGGCCTAATCACATTTACATTGACCAACCCTTTGTGATTTTCCACTTCTCTGCTAAGACCCCACTGTCCTCTCTCTTTCACTCTCCCTTAAAATGTTCAAAAACAAAACAAAACTGTACCGATCATAATGGAGTTCGCCTATTTCCCCTACTGTCAGCAGTTACTGAATAAAATCTGTTCGCATTACTTTAATTAATATCCAGCTCTGCTTGTCTTTGACACTCTCTACCAATAAATCTCTTGCCCATCTTATTCCATCTTGAAGTGATCTTCTTGAAGAAACTAAACTATCACAGCTGTCCAGTGTGGCTGGCATCTCTGAAAGTGTGTGAGGGAGGAATGGGTGAAGCTAGGAAGGCAGCAATGGAACAGGTCATGGTTAGAACTGAAACTTTTTGACTGAGATGAGGATGAAATAGAATTTTGAGTAGAGAAGTGACAAGGTCCGTTTTCTTTCACTTTTTTAAAAAGAATATTCTGGCTGCTTTGGAAAGGCAAAGCCAGGAATCCCAGAAGGAGGCTATCATCCTCATAATAATAATAATAATAGTAAATGATGATAATAATTAAAGGGCTTCCCTGGTAACTCAGACAGTAAAGAATCTGCCTGCAGTGCAGGAGACCAGGGTTCGATTCCTGAATTGGGAAGATCCCCCGGAGAGGGAAGTGAAAACCCACTCCAACTTTCTTGCCTGGTTAATTCCATGGAGAAAGGAGCCAGGCAGGCGACACTCCATTGGTTGCCAAGAGTCAGTCAGGACCGAACGACTTTCACTTCATAGTAATAATCAACGGGAATGGTGGCTTGTATTGGGTAGTGTCAGTGGATGTGATGGGAAATGGTCATACATTGTATACATTCTGAAAAAAAGAAAGAAAAATACTTGCTGATGCAACAAATGTGGGGTGTGGAAGCAAAAAAAATTTTTTGTTTATGGAGAAAATAAGTCTTTCAGTCTAATTACCTAGAGGAAAGAAGTTATGAATAAGTTTACAAGAGAATCTGTTTTGCATTTTGGGCCATACCATATGGCTTGTAGGATCTCAGTTCCCTGACCAGGGATCTTAACCACTATACCACTAGGGAAGTCCAAGAAGTTGTTTTGGAGTAGAATATCAAGAACTCAGTTTGAACCATGATTTTTATATGTATTTCCAGCTAAAAAGTACCTGAAAATATTACCTCTTAGGGGCACACAAAGATTTCAAATTGAGGGAAAAGAAGATAAGTGGGAGAAGTAAAACACTTTCAGTAATGCAAATAACCAAGGAAGAATAGCTGAAATACATGGTATTTCCTCAGTTCAGTTCAGTCACTCAGTCGTGTCTGACTCTTTACGACCCCATGGACTGCAGCACGCCAGGCTTCTCTGTCCATCACCAACCCCTGGATCTTGCTCAAACTCATGTGCATTGAGTCGGTGATGCTATCCAACCATCTCATCCTCTGTTGTCCCCTTCTCCTCCTGCCTTCAATCTTTCCCAGCATCAGAGTCTTTTCCAGTGAGTCAGTTCTTCACATCACGTGGCCAAAATATATTAGAGCTTCAGCTTCAGCATCATTCCTTCCAATGAATATGCAGGACTGATTTCCTTTAGGACTGACTGGTTTGATCACCTTTCAGTCCAAGTGACCCTCAAGAGTCTTCTCCAACACCACAGTTCAAAAGCATCAATGCTTCATTACTCAGCTTTCTTTATGGTCCAACTCTCACATCCATACATGACTACTGAAAAAACCATAGCTTTTAGTAGATGGAACTTTGTCAGTAAAAGTAATGTCTCTGCTTTTCAATATGCTGTCTAGGTTTCTCATTGCTTTTCTTCTAAGGAGCATGCATCTTTTAATTTTGTGGCTGCAGTCACCACCTACAGTGATTTTGGAGCCCAAGAAAATAAAGTCTGTCACTGTTTCCATTGTTTCCCCATCTTTTTGCCATGAAGTGATGGGACCGGATCATCTTAGCTTTTTAATGTTGAGTTTTAAGTCAGCTTTTTCACTTTTTTCACTTTTATTAAAAGGCTCTTTAGTTCCTCTTTGCTTTCTGCTGTAAGGATGGTGTCATCTGCAAATCTGAGATTATTGATATTTCTCCAGGCAATCTTGATTCNAGTGATGGGACCGGATCATCTTAGCTTTTTAATGTTGAGTTTTAAGTCAGCTTTTTCACTTTTTTCACTTTTATTAAAAGGCTCTTTAGTTCCTCTTTGCTTTCTGCTGTAAGGATGGTGTCATCTGCAAATCTGAGATTATTGATATTTCTCCAGGCAATCTTGATTCCAGTTTGTGCTTCATCCAGCCTGGCATTTTGCATGATGTACTTTGCATAGAATTTAAATAAGCAAGATGACAATATACAACCTTGATGTACTCTGTTCCCATTTTGAACCACTTCATTGTGCCATGTCCAGTTCTAACTGTTGCTTCTTGATTTGCATACAGATTTCTCAGGAGGCAGGTAAGGTGGTCTGGTATTCCTATCTCTTGAGGAATTTTCCACAATTTGTTATGATCCACACAGTCAAAGGCTTTGGCATAATCAATAAGAGAGATGTAGATATTTTTCTGGAATTCTCTTGCTTTTTCTATGGCCCATTGGATGCTGGCACTTTGATCTCTGGTTCCTCTGGTTTCCTAAATCCAGCTTGAATATCTTGGTTCACATACTATGGAAACCTAACCTGGAGAATATAGTTTATTTACTCTAAAAATTGTTTCATAATACTTTCAATGTCATCTTGTGATCTCCCTATCTTGCATAGCCTTGAATGTTTCTTTATTAACCCACTCTTAAGCTCTTTGCTTAGAGTTAACATTGGTCGATAAAGTTTCTCCAACCTTCCCCTTGGCTTAGTGTTTGAAATCATCTGCTCCTTTGTACCTCAAAAATGTAATTTATTCACTTCATCTGAGATACAGAAATTCAAAATTTTCTTTTAAATATTATCCCTCTTATCTAAAATAGAAATAATAATAAAATTAACAGTTCTCTTAACTAGCTTAGAAATGAATTCTACTGAATAGAGTGTGATCCTACGTAGATCATGACCTATTTTATTGTCAGAAACTGGTCACTCTTCTTTGAACTCCCCACTATGAATTANTTTCTTTTAAATATTATCCCTCTTATCTAAAATAGAAATAATAATAAAATTAACAGTTCTCTTAACTAGCTTAGAAATGAATTCTACTGAATAGAGTGTGATCCTACGTAGACCATGACCTATTTTATTGTCAGAAACTGGTCACTCTTCTTTGAACTCCCCACTATGAATTATTATAATTACTGGGCTTCCCTAGTGGCTCAGTGGTAAAGAGTCTGAATGCAATGCAGGAAACACAGGAGACATAGGGTTAAATCCCTGGGGTGGAAAGATCTCCTGGAGGAGAAAATGGCAACCTACTTACACTATTCTTGACAGAAAAATCCCATAGGCAGAGGAGCCTCATGGGCTACAGTCTGTGGGGCCACAAAGAGTTGAACATGACTGAGCACTCACTCACAAGAATTATTATTTGATTTATAATAGGATGGTATTTAGTAAGAGATTTGCAGTTAAGGAAGGGATTCCCTAATGGCTCATACTGTAAAGAATCTGTCTGCAATGCAGGAGACCTGAGTCTGATCCCTAGGTTGGGAAGATCCCCTGGAGAAAGGAATAGCTACCCCCTCCAGTATTCTTGCCAGGAGAATTTCATGGACAGATGAGCCTTGTAGGCTGCAGTCCATGGGATTGCAAAGAGTCAGATAATGACTGAGCAACAAATGTTTTGAAGTTAGAGACATTGTTCAAAATATTGGTCAATCACTGTTGAATAACATTGCATAAACATCAGTCAAGATGGAATTTCAAAACTGTAAAGTTCTTTTAACATACTTGATAACTAGTGTTCAGGGTAGAAGACCCTTACTAACCCAAGTCAAAGAAAAACAGTAATGTAACAATTCACATAAAGCAGCATCATGGAAGACTTCTCTCTTACAGCTGTGATCTAAGTCACAATAACTTAGACACTGGAGATGAAGTCTTGGACAGTATGTTTAAACCCAGAGAGTCAGACTGTGGACATAAAAAAACAAGGCAAAGAAATCTCCAGCTCCATCAAAATGTTGATAAGCCACAGTGGGCTAAAGTTACCCCATAAACAATCGAGAAGAGGGAAGGAAAACTGGGTGAGTATTCTATGGTCTCATGGCAAAGAAGAGGGCTCTGGATCGCAAACGACACAGCATCTAAAGAAGCATTCAGGGATATTTCTTAAAAGTGTTTGATGTTTGAGTCAACAGATGTCTTCTCATACTTCTAACAAAATTGTCATCAAGACACACACATTGCTGTATGTAAAATAGATAACCAACAAGGACCTACTATATAGCACAGAGAACTCTACTCAATATTCTGTAAAAACCTATGTGGGAAAAGAATATGAAAAATAACGAGTGTATATATCACTTTGATGTAACAAAGTGATGTAAGTGAGTGTAACAATCACTTTGCTGTATACCGGAAACTAACACAGCATTGTAAATCAATTATCCTTTAGCAAAAGTAAAGAGAGCTATTTAACATGACCAATAAAAGCTAAATTAAATATGCAATCACACATCTAGAAATTTATTCTAGATGTGTAAATAATAGGATACTATTGCATTATGGCTTAATAGATATATAACCTACAATAGAATATTATACAGTAGTTAAAAAGAATGTGACATTTTGTATTTTGTAATCAGTACTTTATAATAACTTCAAATGAAGTACAACCTTTAAAATAGTATAAAAACTTTATTAAAAAATAAATAGAAACTTCCCTGATGGTTCAGTAGTGAAGACTCTGTGCTTCCACTGCAGGAGGCATGAGTTCAACCCCTGGTTGGGGAACTAGGATCTCACATGTTGCACAGAGCAGCCAAAAATAAATTTTAAAATATTTAAATAAATAAAGACTGCCCATAAAAGGAAAGTCAGAAATAAGTTAAATGAATATCATAATAGACTGTTATCAATAGCAGTATTTGCAACTATTGGTTATAATAATGTATATACTTAATTCTTGCAATAACTAACTTACCAGCAGAACATCACAGACCATCATACCATGTTTAAAAAGTGTGTTTTGAAAGTCCCTTATGGCTCAATAGAGAAAGGAAGCCATGATGTAATACAGTGTGGAGAGAAAAGTAAGGGCCAGTGAGACATGAATTTGGGGCTATACTAAAATTTTTGGAAGCTATTAATTTACTTTGACCAAGGAAGGGCTAAGATCATATTTACACTTTTAAAAATAACTGGAAGTAAAAATACAAAATAATGTATTGGAGATGGGCAAAATTGATACCTCGTGGTTCAGTCAGTAAAGAATCTGCCTGCAAAGCAGGAGATCCGGGTTTGATTCCTGGATCAGGAAGATCTCTTGGAGAAGGAAATGGCAACCCACTCCAGTATTATTGCCTGGAGAATCCCATGGACAGAGAGCCTGGCAGGCTGCCGTCCACAGGATTGCAGCAGTCGGACACGACTTAGTGTCACTACCACCACCAAAAATTGATGCAAAGAGATTAGTTAGGAGACTATCACAGTATTTTAAGCACTAAAAAATGGTGGCCTGGATGAGGTACGAAGATTAGGATTAGAAAGAAGTAAATGTGTTCAAGATGAGGCAGGAAGTTACTAATTTTTAGATGGAGGGAAGTGGTAAGAGAGGAGAAGTGAAGATGATGCTGAAGTTTGGGCTTTAACTAACTAGGCAACTGACGCAATCATTTCCTGACATTAGAACAAAGAAAGGCAGAAAAACTTGAGTGGAAAATATCACTTTGGACTAGTTCATTTTGAGGTATGCAAAGGTATCTAAGGTATCTAAGTAACCATGCTACATAGAGACTTGATGTATTGGTTTCAATTTCCAAAATCAAGTCAAGACTGAAGACATGGACTTAGGAGTCATTATCGACCCAATATTCACTCTCTCGTCCACTGCTAGCAAGACCCTAATTCTGTGCAGAGATAATAAGCCCAACTAAAAATGCACACTTTCTCAGACTTATTAACATATAGGATTGTTCAGATAACTCTGCTCCCAAGGAGCACTTCTAGGAACTTCAGGGAAGGCCTTTGTTTTCNGACCCAATATTCACTCTCTCCTCCACTGCTAGCAAGACCCTAATTCTGTGCAGAGATAATAAGCCCAACTAAAAATGCACACTTTCTCAGACTTATTAACATATAGGATTGTTCAGATAACTCTGCTCCCAAGGAGCACTTCTAGGAACTTCAGGGAAGGCCTTTGTTTTCTTGACACAAGCATAACGTTTTCACTACTTGTCCTTCCCTTTCTTTCTACCTGATGAACCAAGGTCTGTCTGGAGACACAGCAGCTATATTACAACTACATTCATAGTATAAATGTAATTGTCTGTACGTGCATGCTTCAGTCGTATCCAGCTCTTTGTGCCCCTATGAATTGTAGCCTGCTAGGCTCCTCAGTCCATGGGATGCTCCAGGCAAGAATACTGGAGTGGGTTGCCATTTCCTTCTCTGAGTATCTGATGGAAATGGATAAAATGCGAGAGAAACCAAAAGATAATGTAAAGCAAGAAGTACACATGTTTCAAGACAAATCCTAAGCAATTGCAAAATTGAATTCTGATTAGAGGAGAAAGGGCTAGAGGAATAAAATGAGATTGACTAGCCAAAGATGCTGAGGAGAAAATGACACTGAGAAAGGGAAGAAGATGAGAAAAGAAGATGTTTCAACAAGGAAGGAGTGGTCGATAATTTTAAATGCTGTTGAGAAATTAATACAAATAACATTTTCCATCTAGGAAATCTAAGACAAGTAAGAGTTGTCTTACTCCAGGAGAGTTCAATAAGTGGATCTGACATAGGGTGACAATCAAAATCTGTCACAGTTGAACATTCAGTGAGTCCTGCAATGTGAATGCCTTTTGGATATTACTTTTTCTCCTTTGACTTGACTGTTGTATACTTTTCTTTGTTTTAACACCTTCTTGGAGAGTTCTTCCACAGCCATTGCCAGATAGAAATATCCCCACCATTTCATTTGTACCTTCTCAATGTCACTTGCAACTCATTTACAGCAAAATGAATTGTTAATATTTGGNCTTTTTCTCCTTTGACTTGACTGTTGTATACTTTTCTTTGTTTTAACACCTTCTTGGAGAGTTCTTCCACAGCCATTGCCAGATAGAAATATCCCCACCATTTCATTTGTACCTTCTCAATGTCACTTGCAACTCATTTACAGCAAAATGAATTGTTAATATTTGGGACATTTAATTGACTGTTTTATATTTTTGCTGAGATACCAAGGTTTTAAAAGTCATTATTCTGCAGAAAATCCTAGGTCACTCTATAAGAAAAATTCAGTTCTCATCTGGCCGAAAAAAATCTCCCAGCAATATTAAAATAAAGCAGATCCCCAACCAGCATTTCACAATTTTCCTTTGTGTGAGAGAAACTGTGACTGCCTGAACAGAAATTTACCTAGCACAAGGACTAGCTCAGAATATGACCACAATTATTGACTTATTACCCCTGAGAGACAGCTCAAGAGATAAATCATTGGATCACTTTTATGATTAGGGAGAAGGCATTTTATAAAGATGAATGCCATAGGACATTTATTTTTACTCCAGGGCATGCCCACTGTATGGGAGCCAATAAAATATTCATTTTCTGCTCTCCTCCCTTTTGGGGGGGGGTGGTAATGGACTGTCATAAAGAGCCATAAAGCATCATTATGCTAAGAAGCTTTGAGATAAATGGAGCCAACTCGCTTCCTACTCAAGTCAGGAGCAAGTGTCTTTGTGGCGTGTTTGTGTTCCACGTGTTTGATGACCAGACAAGTCCCCAGTAAGTGATGAGCCAGGACCCAGTCAGCCAGGGGAGGACACTGTGCCAATGAAGAGCCAAGGGCCTGGCTGCCAGGTATTCTCCAATGAGATTAAGGCAAGAGGTCCCATGAGAGATTCTGGTTGTCCTGGCTTCTCTGCATTTTCCTTCAAAGTGAAGTTCTGGAAGTTTCAGTTCAGTTCAGTTCACTCAGCCATGTCGGACTCTCTGTGACCCCATGATTCGCAGCAGGTCAGGCCTCCCTGTCCATCATCAACTCCCGGAGTTCACTCAGACTCGAGTCCATCGAATCAGTGATGCCATCCAGCCATCTCATCCTCTGTCATCCCCTTCTCCTCCTGCCCCCAATCCCTTCCAGCATCAGAGTCTTTTCCAATGAGTTAATTCTTTGCATGAGGTGGCCAAAGTACTGGAGTTTCAGCTTTAGCATCATTCCTTCCAAAGAAACCCCAGGGTTGATCTCCTTCAGAATGGACTGGTTGGATCTCCTTGCAGTCCAAGGGACTCTCAAGAGTCTTCTCCAACACCACAGTTCAAAAGCATCAATTCTTCGGTGCTCAGCCTTCCTCACAGTCCAACTCTCACATCCATACATGGCCACTGGAAAAACCACAGCTTAGAGAGGTGGAATCTAGCAAGTAGTGTTTTAGAAGTTGTTGGGGTAAGTGGCTTGCCTTTGAGGAAAACAAAGTCAAATTGGTAACTGCTAATATAATACTGTTTTAGTTTTCTTTCACTTTGTAACAAATTACCACCAACTTTGTGTCTTAAAACAACACCCCTTTCAAGTCTCACAGTTCTGGCAGGTCCAAAATCCAGGCATAGGACAACTGCATTCTCTGCTCAGGATCTCATAGGACTGAAATCAAGATGTCCACCAGGCGTGGTCTCATTTGGAACTTTCTGTCCTTTCCCAAGATCTTTCAGTTCCTAGTGGTTGTAGAATGGGGGCTTCTTTTTTTAAACTGCCTGTCAGCCAGGGTACCTTTCCACAACCACAGGCCACCCCCAGGTCCCAGGTAACTGATTCTCCCCACAGATGGTTCACAACATGGCTGTTGGCTTTCTTCCAGGCCAGCAAAAGTGGATTCAAGCCTTCTGGGAAGGCATGGACCCTTGTACAGGGTGTACCGGGCTAGGTCAAGTTCACCCAAGAAGTAATCACAATTGCTTTGTTTTTGTTGTTGTTTTAGTCGCTAATTCATGTCCGACTCTGTGACTCCATGGACTGTAGCTCACCAGGCTCCCATGGGATTATCCAGGAGAGAATATTGGAGTGGGTTGCCATTTCCTTCCTCAGGGGATCCTCCCAGTCCAGAAATCAAACCCAGATTCTTTACCACTCCCACCACCCAGGAAGCCCCATGTAATGTATGTGTCCAACTCTCTGTGAACCCACAGTCCGTAGTCTAATGCATACACAGAGTTAAAAATGTTTGATTGTACCAAAGGCATGCAGACATGTGCACACCCACACATAGACACATTTATATAATCAGGCCATTTCTGCTCCTTCCACAGGTCCATTCTCAGGAGCAGCTTTGCTTCTAACATATTTAGAAGTAATGAACTTCTGCAGTTGTTTCCTGACACCCCTTCTGGGTAGTATCTGCTATGGTTGTTGAAGAGTCAGCTCCAGATTTCAAACACACGCTGCAGACCAGCCAGCGGGCAGCTTTCTCTCTTTGGTATCCTGAGCTTCTTTCAGTATAACAGCTTCTGCATGAGGCTGAGCCCAGGAGAGGTCTGAGGCTTTAGCTCATTAGCACTGCGCTCCCTGAAGTGGTGGCATTGTGGTCTCAACCATCTGTCNACCAGCCAGCGGGCAGCTTTCTCTCTTTGGTATCCTGAGCTTCTTTCAGTATAACAGCTTCTGCATGAGGCTGAGCCCAGGAGAGGTCTGAGGCTTTAGCTCATTAGCACTGAGCTCCCTGAAGTGGTGGCATTGTGGTCTCAACCATCTGTCACGAGATGGTGACATTTCTTCAGGAGAGCTGGTTTGATCTGGAAGGTTGCTGCTATCAGGCAGCTGTGGGAGCAGGGGGAAATCCAAACTGACACTGAATAATTGAAGCACTTTGTTACCTGAGTGATGCGAACCTGGCATTCCTTCTCTCCAGCATGAGGCTCACTTGTCATTTTCCTTACACTCTTACACATTCTGAACTTGTTCTTCATCCTGCTTCCCCCACCCTCGACCACTGACAACATAGGTGCCCTCTTTCCCTAGCCCATTTCTGCTATTCTTGAGTTTTTAATCAACCCATCATCCATTTGATTGCCATCCCCATGACTGACATCCCTGCTCCACTGGTATCTTGCAAGGTGTTTCATTTTATGTTGCTTTTCATTTGTGCTTCAGCTTTGAAATTAAGGCACTTTGTGACACTTGGTTAAGTCATTTAACCTCTCAGATTCTCTATTCTTTAGTCTGTAAAACCTGGATAAAACAATCCTCTAATTACTTCATAGTGTTGTTGAGAGGGAGAAATAATATATGCAAGCATTTTTTGTGTGTGAACTATAAACACTATTCTGATGTTATTATTAGAACAGAGACAGTAGCATGCTGATACTGTGAGTTGAAGACCCAGGTGCAAGTACAGTCACAATCATTCCCTGGTCTTGGGCAAATCATCTCACATGGACTTTNCATGAGGCTGAGCCCAGGAGAGGTCTGAGGCTTTAGCTCATTAGCACTGCGCTCCCTGAAGTGGTGGCATTGTGGTCTCAACCATCTGTCGTGAGATGGTGACATTTCTTCAGGAGAGCTGGTTTGATCTGGAAGGTTGCTGCTATCAGGCTGCTGTGGGAGCAGGGGGAAATCCAAACTGACATTGAATAATTGAAGCACTTTGTTACCTGAGTGATGCGAACCTGGCACTCCTTCTCTCCAGCATGAGGCTCACTTGTCATTTTCCTTACACTCTTACACATTCTGAACTTGTTCTTCATCCTGCTTCCCCCACCCTCGACCACTGACAACATAGGTGCCCTCTTTCCCTAGCCCATTTCTGCTATTCTTGAGTTTTTAATCAACCCATCATCCATTTGATTGCCATCCCCATGACTGACATCCCTGCTCCACTGGTATCTTGCAAGGTGTTTCATTTTATGTTGCTTTTCATTTGTGCTTCAGCTTTGAAATTAAGGCACTTTGTGACACTTGGTTAAGTCATTTAACCTCTCAGATTCTCTATTCTTTAGTCTGTAAAACCTGGATAAAACAATCCTCTAATTACTTCACAGTGTTGTTGAGAGGGAGAAATAATATATGCAAGCATTTTTTTTGTGTGAACTATAAACACTATTCTGATGTTATTATTAGAACAGAGACAGTAGCATGCCGATACTGTGAGTTGAAGACCCAGGTGCAAGTACAGTCACAATCATTCCCTAGGTCTTGGGCAAATCATCTCACATGGACTTTCATCATTCTGGCTTTTGTATCACTTGTTTTTACCATTTCCAGGGTCCACAGTTTTCATTCCCACCAGCAAATTGAGCTCTTGAACTGGATGGACTGAGGGGTAAGTCTGTAACTCCTTGGTGCTTGCCACTGTCTAGCCAACCAACCAGCTTCCTTCTGCTGTGACAGCTAACCCCTCTGCAGAAAACCCATGAAGGAGGGTGATGTGATCTGACTCTGCCCCCCTCCACCTCAAATTCATACATCCATACATTGGAACCTTACTTCCAATGTGATGTTATTGGGAGGTGGAGGGGGTAGGGAGTTGGGAGTTGATTTGATCATGAGGGTGGAAACCTCCTAAAAGGGGTTGCTGCTGCGGCTAAGTCACTTCAGTCGTGTCCGACTCTGTGCGACCCCATAGACGGCAGCCTGGGGTTCTCCAGGCAAGAACACTGGAGTGGGTTGCCATTTCCTTCTCCAGTGCATGAAAGTGAAAAGGGAAAGTGAAGTCTGACTCTTCGCGACCCCATGGACTGCAGCCTACCAGGCTCCTCCGTCCATGGGATTTTCCAGGCAAGAGTACTGGAGTGGGGTGCCATTGCCTTCCCTCATAAAAGAGGACTGAGAGAGACCCTTGTGGCTTCTGCCCTGTGAGTACACAAGAAGTCTGTGGCTTGAGAGAGGGGACACTTCTGGTACTTTGATCTTAAACTTTCAGGCTCTAGAATTGAAAAAAAAAAAAATGTTTCTGTTTGTTTATAAGCTCCCCAGTTTGTGATAGTTTGTTATAGCTGCTCAAGTGAACTAAGACAGACGGAAATACCCAGATGGTACCATCCTCCTCATAACAGACAAGATCAGGAGCCACTTCACAAAGATGGACCTTCGCCTTTGAAAGGGCTTGGCAGAAGGCATTTCTGAGATAGCCACTACTAAGTCAACCCTGCCACACTTTCCAGAATAAGAGAAGGACGACCAGATTCTCCATTCATAAACAATGAACTCATAGGAACAAAGAGACTGTGGCCAGTTAGCTCAGGGCTGCAGGATTAAACAACAATCATCAAACTTTGCTAATTAGGGAGCTTGCCGAATTCCCCAGTATCAGGAAAACTGGGACTTTTTCTTGGTCATGGTGCCATTTCTATTTTATATTCAAATTCTTAAGTGTTTAAACATGTTTTCTTGTTAGTCTTTGTATATTTATCTTCCTTATGATGTTGAAAGCTTGGAGAGCTTCACCAATACAACTTTCAAGGCCAAGTTGTCTTTGGAAACTGAATGACTTAGACTCTCCAAAACTAGCCAAGGGAGGAGCAAGGAAAGCAAGGGTGAGAATATGCAGACAGTGAATGGAAATATAGTATGAAGGTCTACTTAGGCTTAACATTTTTCAAATAGTAAGATTCTTTAACAATTGATTCTCTAATGGAAGTTTATATTGTACACTGAGAACAAGGACTGGCCCTTTGCAAACATTTTCACTGGACGTCTTTGGTGGCTGGAAAATGATTGTATTAGAACACAGGAGGGACACGTAGAAAGCACATCTGCTCCTGTTAGTTCATCAACACAGAGACAGACAAGCTCTAAAACGAACCAGTGTTCATCCCCAGTGCTCAAGGAAGGAGACGACGGGCAGGAATGTTTCCGTGGAGGTGGAAGTTTCTGGCAATAACACTTTTCAGTTGGATATGGAGCAGAAAAAGGGCACTGGCTGGGGAAGGGCGAGATTTTTCAAGTGCTTTTGATGACGATGGACTGAAAGAAATATATTTTGCCTTTTGTTTTGTATTATGACCCAGTTAAACCACACACACACACACACACACACACACACACACACACAGATACAAACAGACACATATGACTGAAACAAAAATTTACAAAGCAATACTTAGCTTTAAAGTATGTGGTTCAGACTTGCATTTTCTATTCCATTCTATTTCATTTTGTATAAAATATCATGGTGACAGGCTACACTGGGTATGACCCTGTGAAAAACACATCATAGGAAATATTCTGAGAGTTATGTCTTATCTTCTTTCTTCCTTAGAAATGAAGTTTTGCCTTTTTGGAAGGTTTGGGTTTAGAATGAGGAGCTGTGATAGTACATGGTTTTGGTGCACAACTTTCCTGTGTGCAATGTGATTTCAAAAACGCCAAAAAATCCAAACCTTTTCCTCATCGCTTCTCTGACATCTGAAATTTATCATCACTTTCATCTTCTGCTTCAGCAGAGGTGTATCAAGTATCTGTCGTGTGTCAGACATCTTTCTTCTGAAGGTACTTGGGGTGGTCATTCTCTTTTCTGATTTTTGATGATTTCCCTTTTTCTAAAAAAAAAAAAAAAGCCCATTGTCTAAAAAAGGAAGATATTGTAGAATTATTTTCAGTGACTTGGAGAAAATATACATCGATTTCTACTTGTTCAAAATATTTTTAACTGATAGAAAGAGACATTTGATTTGTAGCTTTAATGTTCAAGGTTTGGTTTAATATTTCAGGGAGGAAGAGGTTGGTTAGTATGAAGAAACATATAATAATAACATTTGTGTCCAAGCAAGCTTTCAAAATACATAACCCATCACCTAGACTTGTCTATCCATGAATTTCTAGCACCTTATTCCCATGTAGGAAAACAAAGATACTTCACTGGCCTTTTGCTGGTAGAAATAAAAAGGCACCAGTAATTACCGGACACTTGCTAACTAATAGATGCTTGGCCTTTCTCTAACAGTGTGCCAAGCTGTCAGCCAGGACAGAACCATATAAAATTATCTGAACTCTTCTGTCTGTTGATTTGTTTCCACTGGCATATTCAGAAAATCAGTCTGAGTGGCTTGTCTTACCTGTCGTAACAGCCTGATATTTTTGAAGGTCCCACGTAATATCTATATGCTCATCAAAATATTGTTCTTTCTCACCTTTATTATCAGGTTAGCATTTTGACTGTTTTTTTCCTCCTCCAGATCTATCCTTCTGCAATTTAGCCTACTGACTATTCATATCAAAAATTAGTCTTCACAGCTTCTTATTCATATCCCCAAATTTTCTACCTCTGTTCATTGCTACATGTAATCCTTTTTCTTGGCATGTCTTTCCTAACTTGGAGACTTAAAGTTTACTAATCCTTTAAGGATGAGCTGAAATATTATTATTCACTCAATGACTTATTCAGTCAGCAATATGTACTTATTACATACATACTAGATCCCAAGATTTCTATTAAAGCCTAAGGATAGATACATTTATAATAATAATAACAGATTATTAACACCATTACTATTATTGTTATTGTTGTTATATATTTCAAACTCTCATGATGCTTACAGTCTAATTGGGAAGGAAAGTGATTGAACAGGCAATTGCTTTATAATGTGACTATTATCATGTTCTGGGAAGTACAGAGTGTTCTGAGTTTCCATAAGAGAAATATTCAAAATCAGCCTATTGGAAATAGAGAAGGCTATAGAATAAGTAACTTTTAGTTTAAAACTAAAATAGATGAAAGACAGTAGGGAGCAAAGAAGGGGAAAGTATGTATGAGAAATCTATAGCTGAGAGAGCGTAGCGATTTAAGGAACTAAAGACACTTTATAATGGCAAACTAAAAAAGGAAAATTGAGACTTGGCAACTAAGCAAAAACCAGATATTCATCCATCCTCAAAGAAATAAGGAGCCCTTGAAATATTTTAAGAGTTTTCCTGATAGCTCAGTTGGTAAAGAATCCACCTGCAATGCAGGAGACCTAGGTTCAGTCCCTGGTTTGTGAAGATACCCTGGAGAAGGGAAAGGCTAGCCACTCCAGCATTCTGGCCTGGAAAATTCCATGGACTTCATAGTCCATAGGGTTGTAAAGAGTTGGACACGACTGAATAACTTTCCCTCGCTCACTGAAATATTTTAAGCAGAATAGAATAAGAAATTCTTATTCTATTTTATAAGAATATAAAACAATATATATTTTAATATTGTGTGTGAAAATAACAGTGTTGGCTGCCTAAGGAAATCTTAAAGAAAGGCAAACTTGAAACAAGAGGTTCTTGCAGAAGTCCAGGTGCAAAACAAAGATGGCCTGAACTGGAGAAGTGGAAAGAGTCTGAACTGAGAAGGTCAGGACTTTAGTGGTGAAGTGCAGGCTTTGCTCATGGATGGGCTGTGTAGGAGAGAGTGAGGGGGCAGGGAAGGCTCGTGCCCAGTCTTATGAACTGGGCGATGGAAAAACTGGAGATACCAAAGAGAACACACAGGTGGAGGAATGATTTTAGGGTAAAAGTTGGTTTTAGATTTTGGAATGTTAATATTACAATCCTTGTGGGAAAGCCAAGAGAAATGGTATACTAAGACCTGAATATCAAAAGATACTTAAGGGTGTTAGTTGTGAACTTGTGAATGAACATCACCATATGATGACCATTCAAACCTTGGGAATGGACAGCATTTACAGGGTCAGAGAGTAAGAAGATTTAGAACAAACTCAGGAACAAAAAATCTAATACCTCAGAAGAGTAGAACCTCAGAGCAATCAAAAACAACCACCAGAAGGATATGGGAAAATCAGGTATGGGAAAGAGAGTGCTTTAAAAAATAGAGGGTCTGCAATATTCCCAAGTAATCCAGTCAGATAAGAATAGAGATGTGGTGTGCCTAGAAGTACCAGTTTGCCCAGGAAAGTCCCGATTTTTGCTCTAAGAACATCATTTTGAATGGTCCACCTTTCACTACCAAAATCATCCCATTTGGGGTGATAAATAGTAGACTTATCATTGGTAAGGATATTTTAGAAGAATTGGGGAGTGCAGAAACTAGCAAAAAGTGCATTGAGAACTGAGTTGTATAAACTGCATTTGAAACGAAACACAGAATAGATGGCTCTTTGGTTTGACTGTGACTGAAAAGAGAAGGGAGATTTATGTAATAGCTGAGGAAGTCTGAGAGAAGAGGGAAGGGGATTATAGTAACCATATTTAAATATTGACAGGAAAGAACTTATATGCAAATGAAAGATAATGACCAGAAAAAAAATTTTTTTTTCAGAACCTAGGAAAAAGTTGAGTTGGAAATACCAAAAGATGTGAATCAGGAAATAAAATGGTAACTTTTCTATTTCATCCAAAAGAAAGGAAAAAGGATGAAGAATTGAATACAGGTCAGTCTGTGGATACACTGGAATTTTCTATCAGATGACTATTTTTTGTCCTATGCGTGGTTACAGGCTAGATTATTTGCTTAGATGCTTTTGTTTGCATATTTAAACTACATTTTTTTTTGAGTGTTGTTAATCAAAGTTCAGAAGGTTAGCTAGTATCAGCTGAATTTTGTGAGGATAAAACTGAAGATTAGCTATATTAGGGTATATTTTCAGGAGGGCAAATGTGGGTGCCTGCAGGAGGGCTGAAGGAAGCTCCTTCTGTGATGACAAAATCTGAGCTCTGAATCCTGTGTAAACCTGCTAATTTTTTTTTTCATTCCCACACATATTAAACACAAATTTTTTCCAATTCCCAGCCCTTGTTTTGAAAGTGGTTGAAAGTGATGGGAGAGAACACTTCTACTAAATGCCTCCCTGATTTCTCCTTTGGGAATCCATCCACACTTTATAAGAAAAGAGAGGACCAACCTGTTACCACAGCTCTTCTGTATTCCAAAGAAATCATGCTCATGGTCTTATAAGTTTGATGGTGGTAGGAACATTGCAACTGACACCTAGCATTAAACACTGGACAATATGAATTGGATTTTTTGTGCCAGGAATGGAAAGAATTGTGAATTTAGAGATAAAATGTGCATGTGTGTTCTCAGTCACTCAGTTGTTTCCGACTCTGCGATCAAATGGACTATGGCCCCCTAGGTTCCTCCACCCATGGGATTTTCCAGGCAAGAATACTAGAGTGGGTTCGTTTTCCTCCAGGGAGGAGAGCCTGGCTGGCTATAGAGTCCATGGGGTCGCAAGAGTTGGACATGACTGAGCACAAGCACAACCACAAAGTGCATTTCCAGCCTTGGTTTGAGGACATGTGTCTGGAGGTACATTCACTTGAAATCTCTGCTTTTGCAATTTAGAAGAGAAGTGTTTTGGTAATGGGGACACTGTCCAAAAATATGCACCTGCCCCAACCCTTTGCTGCAAAGTCCCATGAGAAAGGCAGTGCAGACAACATCTCTCCTCAATCCCGACCCAAATGAAATACCAACTAATGTGGGCATCAGATCTTATAGCAATGAGTTAGAAGAGCTATTTTGAAAAGTTTAATTCAGATGTAATTCTCTTCTCTGATGTTGCAATTGCAAATGAAAATGAAAGACTCCAAAAACAGACACAATCCACAGGGTGGTTCATTCCTTCCCTATTTCAGGTTTTACTTTGCCCTGTCATGTGTTCAGGAATGGGACTTACTCCATAACTGCAGGTTGTGAATGGCAAGTAGTATAGTCTAGTCATGGTGGTTCCATGCTCTTTGCCAATAATCATTAGAGGAGTAAAAACATGGCAAAAATTCTTTTCAAAAAGATGCAGGTGAAAAATCTCAAAGTCTTAAGAAAAGATGTAAGAAGAGACTCCAATGCTTTCTTGCTCCCAGTGAGGTTGTAGGTGGACAGTTGTCTACGAGTGGGATACCTGAAGGCATGGCTGCAACTTTATGACTGTGCAGGAAGAGACTGGATGATGATCACCAATGTGGTGCAGAAAGCAGAGAGGACATAAGGAAAGGAGCTGGGTCTTTGATGCTGTTGTCACATTGCTGAGCAAACTGACTCTGTAACCAACAGACTCTAGGCTTATTGGTATTTGCAGCTCCAAATTACCTTCTACTACTCTATCCCATGCACAGAGGAGCTTGGTGGGCTACAGTCTGTTGAGTGGCAAGGAGTCGGACACAACTGAAGTGACTTAGCATGCATATTATGTACCCCCTTAATTAATTTTACATGAGATGATTTTAACCTTTCGTTTTCAGCAAGAGAGTGGTAATTGGCAGTCCTTTTATTACCTTCTGATGGAATGAATACCCATGGGTCCACTCCAGAGGTAGAAGATAGCATAAAAAGCACAAAAAAAAAGCAGAAGTACTATTGTCCTAGAACCAGAAGTCCAACAACCCTGTCAACCTCCTAATCCTCTGAGCCAGAAACAGAGCCTCAGTCTCTCTGCTGCCTCTGCTGACCTCCCTGGGCACTGACACCCATTCCTTAGGTCTCAGTGACTTCACTGGCATTTCCTGTTTGGTTTTCCACACAGTCCCAACCTCTACCGTGTGGTCTCATCCCACTGTCATTCCCACAACAATATAGTATGTTTTCAATTTTGAACTTGACTCATAACTTTGGTGTGCTTTCTTGGTGACTCAGCGGTAAAGAATCTGCCTGCCAAGGCAGGAGACTCANCCTTTTATTACCTTCTGATGGAATGAATACCCATGGGTCCACTCCAGAGGTAGAAGATAGCATAAAAAGCACAAAAAAAAAGCAGAAGTACTATTGTCCTAGAACCAGAAGTCCAACAACCCTGTCAACCTCCTAATCCTCTGAGCCAGAAACAGAGCCTCAGTCTCTCTGCTGCCTCTGCTGACCTCCCTGGGCACTGACACCCATTCCTTAGGTCTCAGTGACTTCACTGGCATTTCCTGTTTGGTTTTCCACACAGTCCCAACCTCTACCGTGTGGTCTCATCCCACTGTCATTCCCACAACAATATAGTATGTTTTCAATTTTGAACTTGACTCATAACTTTGGTGTGCTTTCTTGGTGACTCAGCGGTAAAGAATCTGCCTGCCAAGGCAGGAGACTCAGATTCAGTCATGGGTCAGGAAGATGCCTAGGAGAAAGGAATGGCAACTCACTCCAGGATTCTTATCTGGGAAATCCCATGGACAGAGGAGCCTGGTGGGCTACTCTCCATGGCATCACAAAAGAGTTGAACATGATTTAGTATCTAAACAGCAACAATTTTTCATTTTTAAATTATATATCACTATATTATATATGAGGNGCTGAAACTCCAATACTTTGGCCACCTCATGTGAAGAGTTGACTCATTGGAAAAAGACCTTGATGCTGGGAGGGATTGGAGGCAGGAGGAGAAGGGGATGACAGAGGATGAGATGGCTGGATGGCATCACCAACTCGATACACATGGGTTTGGGTAAACTCCAGGAGTTGGTGATGGACAAGGAGGCCTGACGTGCTGTGATTCATGGAGTTGCAAAGAGTCAAACATGACTGAGTGACTGAACTGAACTGCACTGATACTCCATATTTTAATAATTATTTTAAAATTGTATATTTTATGTTATATATAACATATAATTTTATGTGAGATATATGTATATTTTATATTTAAAAGTTCTCCTGATGTCAAAAATTACCATCATTGATTTTTTTAATGACTTCACCATCTAATGACTCTGCCAGCTCTTTGTATTTCTACTATGAACTAACTTTCATATATTTCCAATATTTTTTTGTTTTGACCTTTCTTTTTTTTCTTTTTCCTTAATTAAAACCTGGCTCCCCCACCTCAGTGACACTTCTACTCTCAAATTATTAGTAAAGAATGATCATCTTCCACTGTTCTTTATTTCTAGCATTTGTGTGTATGTGTGCACACATGTGTGCATGTGTTCGCTTGTGTGTGTGTGTGTATACATTCACATATCTACATGAATTAGGTGGTATTTTGAGGAAGAGACTGAGGGAAAAGGGGCTATTACACTCTCCACTTCAATGATCAACCTCTTTCTCTTTGGACGTTCTAACTGAATCAGTATCCGTTTAGCCTTTACATTATTTATGTTAAAGACTCCATGACCCTCCTGGATGCATTTTAGGAATTCGACATCAAACTCATAGCTTACATACCATTCTAAGGGTCTAACTTGTTTAGGTAGACATAGGAGCCATCTAAGGATTTTATACTTAAATGTCATTGTGTCACATTTCACTTTTAAATCAGTCATGCTGAAAGCTGGGTTTATTAATAAAATGTACTTGAGGCAGACACATCTGGAATACAGGAGGCCCTTCAGGAGACTGTGTCAGTAATCCGGAAAATATTTGATGAGGGTTTAAATGAAGGGAATAGTATCAGAAATGAAAAGGGTGGACAAATTTAGGAAATGCTTAGACAGTAAAGTCAGTGGGGTTTAGTCACTGATTAGATACAGAGTGAAGCAGGCAGAGTCAGAAACATTTCCCCATAATTCACTTTAGTTATGAGTAGGAACTAATGGCCCCCAAAATAGAAAGCATAACAAAGTTGAAATAGCAATAACAGCCATCATTAATTGAGCACTTACATACCAAGCATTCTTCAACATGAATTTCATTTTTTCCTTTCATCCTCATAATGTCTTAAAGAGGCTAACCTTTATTATTTTCATCTTCAGAAGACAAACGAAAGGTACAGAAATGTCAACTAGCTTACATAAGGTCACACGGCTGGGGAATGATGGAACAGGCATTGGTCCTGAGACTCTCTTGACCTCAGAACTGTACTCAGTTTTACAAAGCAAGGTTTTGGGGACTTGAGGAGGTAAGAAGTGATGCAATGAGTTTCCATTTTATAGATGCTAGTTTTGAGATCCCAGAGTTTTTCTTAAACAAGAGTTTAGTTATAATAGTTTGAATCTCCGGATAAACTTAGAGATTTGAGAGAATCATTAACTTAACAGCAGGTCATATTAGATAATATTTGAGTGGATGACAGAATTCAGGGAACTGTGGAGAGTGAGATTTAGAGTGGGCTCAAGACAGAAACTTGAAGAATAGCAACACCTAAGATATCAGAATAAGAGACCTTCTGAATAAGAAGGAAACGACAGTCAGGAATGTAGAAGCAGAAGCAAGAGTACGTGGTGGGAAAGTTCAAGGAGGAGGTGAGAGTCACGCTGCTGGAGGGTCCAGCAAGATAAGCCCTGAGAAACTCCCATGTGTTTCTCAATGTAAAAGTCATCAGTGGTCCCATCAAAAATAATTACCCAAAACTTGCAAGAGTGGATAGGGCAGAAGCCAGATGGCAACAAGCTTGGAAATAAATGGGAAGTGTCAAGTGTTAAGCCAAATTTAGATTACTTTTCTAAAAGCTGATATAGGAAGAGGAAAGTGATTAAGTGACAGCTAAAAGATGTAGAATTGAAGAAGTTTATTGTTTCTATCATTCATTTAGCAATCTAGAGGGAGAGGATGAAGACAGTCTAAGGATGGTTACAGAACACCCTCCTGCCCTTAGGAGGGCAGCAAGGGATGAGTCCCGTGGGAGAAGATGGGCTTTCATGTAAACGTGCCTCTGTGACTTCTCCTGTTGTTTTGCTTGCTCAGTCCAACAGCAGCAAGTAGAGCAAGGAAGCATAAGGGCAATTTCTCTCCATCTTTCTAAGGTTGGATACTACCTATCGGACTTAGATTATAGCCCTGCCTCAAGAATCTTAATATTAATTATGCCTGCCAGCCTCTATACTTCTAACACATCCCATCCATTAATGCTTTCCTCTTGGCCATAAGTCTGTTCTCTATGTCTATAAAGAAATTCTCCGGTACCATCTTCCTAGATTCCATATATTTGCATCAGTATAGGAAGTTTATCTTTCTATTTCTGACTTCCTTCACTCTGTATAATAGCCTCTGGACCTGGGGAGAGGGGAGGAGAGGGTGAGATGTATGGAGAGAGTAACATGGAAACTTACATTACCATATGTAAAATAGACAGCCAATGGGAATTTTCTGTATGTCTCAGGAAACTCAAAGAAGGGTTCTGTATCAACCTAGAGGGGTGGGATGGGGAGGGAGATGGGAGGGAAGTTCAAGAGGGAGGGGAGATATGTAAATTTATGGCTGATTCATGTTGAAAGAAAACAAAATTCTGTAAAGGCATTATCCTTCAATTAAAAAGTAGATAAATTAAAAAAAAAACAAACTTCTTTCCTCTCGGTCTCGAAGAAAACCCAAGAAACCACACTCCCTTTCCTCAATTCTACGTTCCCCTCCAGTTTCCAATCACCCAACTTCTATTTTTCCCTGCCAAGCTTTTAGGAAGACTGGTCAGCAGGCAAAGACTTGGTTTATATTCTGTTCATTTTGATGAAATGGGGCTTTTAGCCTTATCCAATCAATAGAAATTGATCAGAAGCCAGACAAGAAAATTGGGCAAGGCTTTATTGGCTTCCTCGCTGCAGCAGAGGGGGATGAAAACAAATACCAAGTTCCCTTACTGTCTCCCCGCAGCGGGGGCGAAGCTAGTAGTTCCTTATTGGGGTGAGCATAGGGGTGTGTCCAGGGGTCAGGCCAGAGGGGTGGCCTAAGTGCTTTGCTCACCTTTTTGGTGATGTTTAGGGCAGGGGACATGTCCAGTACCCTGCCTTTGCCCCTGACACCCTGTTTTTGCTCCTGGCTCTTCAGAAGTGACAGCTGGGTGTTTGGTCTTTTTGTATCTTGTTATCCACAACATGTCCCAACTGCCCAGGCACAGAGTTATTTTTGGTTCCTTATCATTTCTTTGTATTTTCTTGCTCAAAAGAGTCTCAGGTCCCAGGTCCCAGGCTGCCTCAACTCCTTCAAGTGTTTACAACCAGTCCTTAGATACCATTCCTCCAAGATATTATTCTCTCAAAAGCTACCACTATGCCTCCAGTTTGTGCATCTTATGAATTGGAAACTTTACTTCTTTTGCAACAATTACCTTCGATTTTCTTCTGCTTTTCCTGTTTCTGATAATAACTCTTTAATCAATTCCTGGTAGTGGTAAGGTAGACTAAAATTTCCTGAGTCCTTATTATATCCTATGGATTCATTTTAAGAACATTATAATTATTAAACATTGAGTGCACATAATTATTTATGAAATAGGTACTACTGGCATCCTCATTTTGTAATTGAGCAACTGAAATTCAGATTGGTTATCTCATTCAAGGTTAACTGATTCAGCTACTGAGTAATGTACACGAGATTTGAACCCGTGTAATCTGATTCAGGCTTCCCTGGTGGCTCAGTGGTAAAGAATGCACTTGTGATGCAGGAGACCTGGGTTCAATCCCTGGATTGAGAAGATTCCCTCGAGAAGGAAAGAGCAACCCACTTTAGTATTTCTTGCCTCGGAAATCCCATGGGCAGAGGGCCTAGTCGGCTACAGTCCATGGGGTTGCAAAAGAGTCAGACATGACTTAGTGACTAAACAATAACAGTCTGATTCGAATCCTGTGTCCCTAATCCCCAGTAAATGACACCTAGAAGCAATCTTTTTCAGCACAGTTTATAGGGGGACTATATTTTGGTTGCCCAAGAACTTTCAAGTTGATCCTGTTGTCACAGCATGATTTTCAAAGTAGCTCTTTGCTAAAAACTGTCCCAGTTTGGGTGATAAATTATGTGGTCTTGCGAACTTTATAGTTCCCTCTTCCTGTGTTCACTAAAAAGCTACCATTTCCAGAGTGCCTGTTAACTGGACAAGGCATGTCACACCCCTCATTACTAATCCTTATCACAGCACATCAAGCTTCGTTTCCTTATGCCCATGGGAAAGCTAAGGTTCAGGTAGAGGTTAACTGCCTTAATCAAAGCCACATATACTCTGAGTGGCTGAAACTGGCAGAATGAAAACCAAGGTATGTCTGGTTCTGAAACCTCTTCCGTTTCCTTAGCATTCTACTCCTTCCTTCACCTCCCTCTGGATGTCTCCAGATGATATCTCTTCTCCTGCCTTATGTTACGGCCATGTGGTTGTCTATCCATCTGAAATGGGTGGGCTCCCCAACAATGTGGCCCCTGCTTCAATCATTTTTATATCCCCAGGGCCCAGGACACTGTCTGGTCTGTGAACAGCCCTAAGGAACTGTATGCTTTGTTTTGTTTTCTAGTCTCCCTATTATTCACATTTATCCCAGATGTTGAATTTAACTCTCATGTTTTCCGGGCTTCTCAATATTCATTCCATGCACTACTCCATCCTCTGATATAGTCAGACACAGTCTGTTGAACACAATTTCCACCCGATGATTAGAAAGCGCAGTCCAATCAAAATTACATCTGCCCCCACACCCTCAGTTATAATTTGTTAGCACTGTGGGCCACCTCTTGCATTTTTAAAGCTCCGTTGCCTACCTCCTACCCAAGCTGCAGAGACAGCGATGTATACTCCCTTGGCAAAGGAGAAGTGTTTCCCTTTTTATGTTCACATGCGGCAAGCGAATGAAAAACAGTGCTTTTGATCCTCTGCTCCCTAACTGATGCTTCGCCTTACAGGGATTTAAGCCTATAGCAGTGGTCCTTAGTGCAGAATGCACAATAAAATCACCTGGGGAGCCTTTAAAGTATACTGGTCCCTGAACCCCACAACAGACCAGTTACATCAGAATCTCTGGCTATCCATGTTTTATTAAACTCTCCCTCAGGCCATTCTAACATTCAGTCACGTTAAGATACACTAAGTTAAAAGGAATTTTTCCACCCCCATTTAGACTTTGGAAAATAGTCTCAAAGTATTCCTAAATAAGAGAATCTCAAAATATGATAAAGAAGCCATCTTATTATCATGGTTTCAATTTGTGCATTCTTTTTTGTGCTTGCACGTTTTTGCTTCTATACAAATGCAGACGTATAAATCTTTACACAGAATTAATAGAGAAACTGACATAGTTAAGGTAATTCTACAGCTGCCATCCACAGAATGCTGTTCTCTTTCATCAATAAATATATAATTTTTAGTGAAGGCACCTATATCATTAACAGATCATGTTATGGATTGAATTGTGTCTTCCTCAAATTCGTATGCTGGAATTTTAACCCACAATTAGAATGGGACTTCAGAATTTAATTCTTGGGTGAGGACAGAGCAGGAATAAATAGNAGGCACCTATATCATTAACAGATCATGTTATGGATTGAATTGTGTCTTCCTCAAATTCGTATGCTGGAATTTTAACCCACAATTAGAATGGGACTTCAGAATTTAATTCTTGGGTGAGGACAGAGCAGGAATAAATAGGATTTTATCTGGAAAGCCTGTAGACTAAGGATTGGAGTAGTGTTCCAAAAAACCATCTTGCCTGTGCTTGGATGCTGGTTTCTTTCTTTCCTTTTTTTTTTTTTTTTAATTTTTTTTGGAGTAGAGTTGATTTACAATTTTGTGTCAATTTCTACTGTATAGCAGAGTGAATCAGTTATTATATATATTCACTATGTCTTCCCTGGTAGCTCAGCTGGTAAAGAATATTCCTGTAATGCAGGAGACCCTGGTTCAATACATGCATTGGGAAGATCCCCTGAAAGAAGGAATGGTTGGCCACTACAGTATTCTTGCCTGGAGAATTCCATGGACAGAGGAGCCTGACAGGCTACAGTCCATGGGGTCACAAAGAGTTACACATGACTGAGCAACTTTCATTCAATATGATATTTGCTATTCCTTGCGCTTCCCCCTCAAAAAAAGAAAATAGGGGGATATTTTTAGTATCTGCCTCCGAGGGTTGTTATGAAAATTAAATTATATAAATATGTGTATGGGATAATGTGGGATCACACATTTAGTTCAGAGACTGCTTTATTTATATCAGAGTAAGCCTTTGATTGGGCTTCCCTTGTGGCTCAGCTGATAAGGAATCCACCTGGAATCTGGGAGACCTTGGTTTGATCTCTGGGTTGGGACAATCCTATGGAGAAGGGAAAGGTTACCCACTCCAGTATTCTGGCCTGGAGAATTCCATGGGGTTGCAAAGAGTCAGACACAACTGAATGACTTTCACTAAGCACATGATAAATGTCAGCTGATTATACTTAAAGAAAGAAAGTGAAGTCGCTCAGTCATATCCCACTCTTTGTGACCCCATAGACTGCAGCCCACCAGTCTCCTCCATCCATGGAATTTTCTATGCAAGAGTACTGGAGTGGGTTGCCATTTCCTTATCCTATTAAATTGTAGTTCATAAATTAAAAAAAAAAAAGTCTGATATTCTTAAATAAGTAAACACTGAATACTGTGGGGGGAAAAAAAAAGAATGTGACCTTACTTGGAGATAGAGTCTTTACAGAGTAGTCACGTTAAGCTGAGATCCTTAGTGCATTCATGTTTGCTCAGTAGCTTCAGTCATTTCTGACTTTCTGTGGACACCATGGACTGTAGATCGCCAGGCTCCTCTGTCCATGGGATTTCCTAGGCAAGAATACTGGAGTGGGTTGCCATTTCCTCCTCCAGGGGACCTTCCTGACCCAGGCATTGAACCCATGTCTCCTGCATTGGAAGGCAGATTCTTTACCGCTCATCTACCAAGGATCTTACAAAAAAGGAAATTTGGACACACAGACACACATAAGAAGAATTCCAGGCAAGTCAAGGAGAGAGGTCTGGAATCGACTCTTCCTTCATAGTCAGTCCCACTGACACCTTCTAACCTCTGGAACTGTGAAAAAACAGATCTGTTGTTTAAACTGCCCAGTTTGTGGTGCTTAGATACAATAGTCCTAGGAAACTAACAGGAAGAACTTCAACTTTCAATCAAGTTTTGTTAGACAAATAATTCCTAAGTCAATTATTTCTACTAGGAAGACAGTTCCCCCTAGAAACAACATTAGACATGGACATTGGTTCCCAGGTGAGCCATGAAATGCACTTCTGGAAATAGATTAAGGAGTCGTAGGAAAAGCACTGCAAGAAGAAAGGAAACTAGTAAGGAAAAGTTGCAGAGTAGTATTCTACCCTCACTGGGAAGGTTGGGACTTTGTTGGGTGGTGAGAAACGCTAAGTTCTAATGGTATGCAAGGTGCGGGAGAAAGGTTCTGAAGTTTGTCTTGAAAGCGTCTCCTAGCACAGTGAGTGTGTTGAAATCAGAGTTATATACATATTCAAGATCAGAGAAGAGCAGATCAAGATCCATAAGGATGAGGAGAAACTTTAGGGGAGCTTTGCAACAGGGGATGACCTTCAGGGATCTGATCCTGAAGGCACAGGACTGAAGTGATAGAGTTTCCCATTTCCAGGGGGGTCGTCCCAAACCAGGGATCAAACTGGGATCTTCCACATTGCAGGCAGATTCTTTACCACCTGAGCTACCAGGGCAGCCCCAAGAATATGGAATTGAATGTCCATTCCTTTCTCCAGGGGAATCTTCCCAACTCAGCCTTCAAACTTGGGTCTTCACATGGCAAGAAGATTGTTTACCATCTGAGTCACCTGGGAAGCCCCAACATGTTGGAGAGAAATGTAAAAATTGTATAGCAAAGGAACAGAAGACTGGATGATCAGACAAGGGGACAGCTTGGGCCAGTGTCAGGGGTCAGGGTTGTTGGGGGCCATGTAGCTTAAGGCCATCTTCCCAATGTGTGGACAGGAGTGCTTGATGAAGTGTCAAAGTCATGCATATTCTTTTCTCCTTTGATTATTCACATTTTTTCTTTTACCAGGCCATCAACCATCACTAGACCAAATATATACTGACTCTTTCTTCTGACCTCAAATCTACTGACATCATGCACCTCCACTACTCCTGTGCAGACAGAACCTTCCTGTGGTTGGGAACACATTCCACTCAATTCCGGTTAAATTCAATGTAGTTCATGTTTTGAATCAATCCCCACCTAAACTTGATTCCAATTCTTCCAGTGCAGGTGAACTCACACAGAGCATTGGATACAATCTCCTAAAAGTAATTCGCAGTGGGTTGCTGACTAACAGCCCATTAGAAGACTTGGAGGTACTTGCATTATCCAATGTGGATGCTTACCAAACTGAAAGAATCTCTGCTTCATGAAACTTTAGAGGCTATAATTAAACTGAGAAGTCCATCAATTTGGGCAAAGTTTCAGGGAAGCACAAAGAATATGTGACCTAGACAAGCAGGCAGACTAGCCCCTCCCTTTAGTTTTATTGTCAACTAATCTCATCTCTTCATAGTCTCCTCTGTTCTGCTTTCACAAATTTTCAAATAAATCCTAAATTTTCTGCACAATTGTTCCTGTAGCAGAGAAATCTGATCATTTAGATGTTTTTTTTCTAAATTTAGCTCATTGTATATTAGCTCACCGTCTCTGAACACTAGACTCTGCAACACTTCTCTGACTTATACCTTGCATATACGTACATAAATACTAAGCCAAGGATGAAAGTGGCAACATGAAGAATAACTGAATGGTTCCTCAGGTCCTGTTTGGGAAGAGAGAGAGATGGGCTTGAAGGTGAGGACAAAGGCAAATTCCTGTTCTGACCTTTCGAGATGTGTGACTCGGGGCTGGTTTCCCTAAGTCCACGCTGAACCCTTTGCTCTTGAACACATTTAGAGATGCCAATAAATGCCTTGCCCAGGTCTTGTTAGGACTCAATGTTCTAACATGTTGGTTTCCTTTCTTCCTTCTAACTCTAGCCCATAAGGACAAAGAGGACAAAGGAAGGAAAGACTTTCTCACTCAAAACCCTCATCAAAATGGAACTATGAGGTATGATAATACTTGATGCTGTAAATAGGATTTGAAGATAGATAAGCCACCTCTGTTTCATTTAACACACATTCTTTTTATCATTTGGACCAGAAAAGTGGTTGCAGGACACTGTTAATAAAGGAACCATCTTCAGCAGAGATTCTAGGAATAAAGATTTCAACAAGATAAGGAGAAAAACTGGTGCTGAAGTCCTGTCTTTGTCAATAGGTTGAAGGATTCTAGTTAGGAGCCTTTGCTTGTTACATGTCCCGAACACATGTATTCATGCAAATTAGTGACTGCTCATTTTATTTTCCACTCTCTCATTCAAGCTCTAGACCTCCCTGTTAGGTGCAAGTCCAGCTCCAATGATGACCTTGGCTGAAGGGTCTCCAAGTGACTTAAGTGGCTTAAATGTTATTGGCAAGGGAGCCTGAGCTATTATGATCCAGTAAGTTTATCTATGCCATGAAAGCTGGGCTTGCTGACTCAATAAAGAGAGACTCACATTTGGGCAGAATTATAAAAATCATCATCACATTTCTCAGAGGGCTTAATCCCAATTATGCATGCCTTCTAGCGCCATGACTTAATTCACCTCCCAGAGCATGCTTAGCTAGGCATGATAATTACGTCTGTGTTCTAAAAATGGAATATGAGAAAGTCTTAAAAGATCCATATTTCATATTAATACCAAATTACATATTGAGTGGGGATTTTTTTTCTCTTAGTGTAAAAGGACTGGCGGTGAAGGTTAATGATTTAATTAAGTTCATGGCCGACTCCCGCACCCGTACCCTCTCCTCTGTAAAGCTCAGACGCTGACATAGCTCACAGCCAACCCTGGAAGGAAGGCATTCACAGAATAGCAGCTTGGATTTTTCAGTCGATGACAGTTTTATTATTGCATCTTGAACAATGTCGTTAGCTCATGGAATTGCAGAGGAGAAGTTCCTCTGGGTTGATAAGGCTCGAGTGCAATCTATGCTGGAAAAACACAGGGCTACAAGCGATTTGTCAGGGAACCAAAACTCCTCTCTTTGACAAGGACAAAGGGCTCATTGTTTAAATGACCTCACTCTTAACCTAACAGTCCAGGGTTCAAGGCCATTTTGTAGCCAACATTGTATTCAGGAAGAGCAGAAGTGGCTTAGGCACTGATTCCCTTTTCTGCCTAGCATCCAGCGATATAGCTCAGCCTGCAACTAATGTATGAATGGAGGAAAGTAACCTGAATACAATTCCTCTCTCCACCACTCACTTACCATGGAATCAGCAGCCAGTTCACTCGTTCATTCATTCACCCACCTTTTGCTTATCTTCCTTTCACTATGAAGCACTAAGTACTTGAGATACATCACTGAACAAAATAGAGATCTCTGTGTTCATGGGGCTTACATTCTAAGGGAGCAGGGAGTAATGAAAAACCTAATTACATAGTTTGTAAAAGATGGTGAAAGCTGGGGGATTAAAGAAAACCAAGTAGGGAATGGCAGAAAGGGGAAAAGGGGCACACAAGTTGTAATTTTAAACCATGAAGGTAAGTTAGACATGACTGAGGAAGTACCCATTGGCCTGAGACACAGAAAGTGACAGATGTAGCCAGCAGATGTCTGGGAGAGGAGCGGTCTGCAGCAGTAACCCAAGGAAACAGCAAAAGTGGCAGAGCTGGGTGAGCCAGGCGGGAGAAGACACAGTCTGACAGAAGACAACAGCCAGATCGTGTGAGACATGTCATTCTTTGTAGGTGGCGTTATGAATCAGTATTGTCCTCAGACTCTTTTTCTGAGTGTTCAAAAACTTCTGTTTGGTCTGCTGGATGACATCCCCCTGATCAATGCCACTGCAAGCCACAACTCTCTTTGGGGAACCCTGAAAACGCTAGATCCTGACTCCCTGACTGAGTTGTAAGTGACTTCTGCCCATTATGACTTTCCATACTTTCACTACCATAACAGGCCACACTATCAAATGGTTTTATCTTCCCCAAGAAACCTAGTTTTCCGATTCCTTCACCCAGGCAGCCTCCTTCAGCTTCCTTTATGGTGTCCATGGTTGCCCTGATTTCCATCAACTCATATGTAATTAGCTGATAATGGTCTATTTTTCTCTTCTTAATTCAGTTGCCAAACTTAGAGTGAACGGTGATTGCTAACTTCTTGATATACCATGTGACNCAATTCCTTCACCCAGGCAGCCTCCTTCAGCTTCCTTTATGGTGTCCCTGGTTGCCCTGATTTCCATCAACTCATATGTAATTAGCTGATAATGGTCTGTTTTTCTCTTCTTAATTCAGTTGCCAAACTTAAAGTGAATGGTGATTGCTAACTTCTTGATATACCAGGTGACTATGTGGAATAAGACATAGTCTTCACTATTACTTATGAATGGTATCTGCCTTGTAAAATGGTTCNTTGATAAACAGAACAGGAGTCTGAATGCCAGGAAAGTGTTGTGTCCTAGTTTTGCCTTTCACTGGATTAAAAACATTTATTTTTTAAATAAATAATGATGTTATTTCTCAAATACATATTTGCTAAACTAAAAGAAACAAAGGTAAAATGGCATATTTAGCACTTAGCAATATGCCAGGCAGTATGATAGCACCTGGATATTTTTATCTGTTGAACAAAACATTCTATGAACTAAATATTTTCCTCCCTTTTCTAATGAGGAAACTGTAATAACACAGCAAAGTGAAGCAGCTTTCAAGAAGATAAAAAATAGTTGGTAGATTCATGGTGTGAAATCTGTTTCCAGAGTCTATGACATTGACAACATTGAACTCGTGAATAAGTATAGGGAAACTGGTCAGAAATTCTGATCAAACTTGCCCTGCTATCTTTACTTTACAGGATTTTACATTTAATTATACTTGGATTTCACAGAAACAAAATTAATTGCAGTTAAAGTGAAATAATTGTTAAAATGCAGGTACATCTTTCTTCATCATAAGAGATAACTATTTCTGAGAGNCATTGAACTCGTGAATAAGTATAGGGAAACTGGTCAGAAATTCTGATCAAACTTGCCCTGCTATCTTTACTTTACAGGATTTTACATTTAATTATACTTGGATTTCACAGAAACAAAATTAATTGCAGTTAAAGTGAAATAATTGTTAAAATGCAGGTACATCTTTCTTCATCATAAGAGATAACTATTTCTGAGAGCTACACCAAAATTTAAGAAAGAAAGCTTTGTCATTGCTTAGTTGCCAAGTCGTGTCCAACTCTATTGTCAACCTATGGGCTATAGCCCACTAGGCTCCTCTGTCTATGGGACTTCCCAGGCAAGAATAATGGAGTGAGTTGCCATTTCCTTCTCCAGGGGATCTTCCTGACCCAGGGATAGAAGGCCTATCTCCTGCACTATAGGCAGATTCTTTACCACTGGGCCACCACGGAAGCCCAAATGCAAGCTTGACTGGATCTAAAGTTCTTGGTTATACTGTCCTGTCTACCTTCCACACTCCTTTCAGAGTCTGGGTTTTTGTTTTTCTTTTTTTTAATTACTCACGATTTTCCAGCAGTGAGTGTAGTAGTAGAGAACTCTGACATCAATCTGATACTCTTTTGTGTGTGTGTGTGTGTGTGGTATAGGTGACTTACTTTTCAGTCTGTATACCTGTATAATTATTTCTTTTATTCTTGAATTTCAGGATCTATCTCATTGCTGATCATTCCATTTTAACTGTTTTTCTCCCAGACACTACACTTTCAATATGCAATTTAACAAATTTACTTCAGGAAACTTTTTCCCTATTTTACTTTTCAGTATTCTTTTTCAGGTTCATTTTTCAGTTTGTGTGTTGGGTCTCTGTGTCACATATCCATATATTATATTCTCCATTATGATTTTTATGTCTTTGTTCTTTATTTATTTTAAGGTAGATTTAGAGGACAAGAGAAAAGTTTATAGACATGCTTGTTCTATTTCTTTTGTTGCTGCTAGCATGCTTTTTCCTCTCTAATATTTTTTGCTTTACGCTTCTCTGCATCTACACACATCCTGCTTGCTTTTTGTCTCCTGGCTTTGTCTTATTTTCTCTTGCTTGAATCCTTAAGTCTCTTTGAGCATTCCTTCAAATAATAGAGTAATAAATCATGCTGTCTGTTATTCCAAGACTATGAGGTGCCATTTTTCTTCATTTCCCTTCTTTTTTAATGATAAGGCTCATTCTACTCACATCTCATTTTTCATTCAACTTGCTTATGTATTTTTATATATTATTTTTGCCTTATTATTTTTTCCTTCATGTATTTTTCCTTTGCATTTTTCCTCACAGCATTGATGCTGATTCTTTGTCACCGAGAGGGGAATTAAGCTTGAAGCGTCTACAGCTCTTACTGAGTCTGGTTGCCCAAAACATCAAGTCATGCACTTGGTACATCTCTCTTCATTTTTGCTCCTTCGCTCTATGAGTTCATGTTCCCTTAATTTTGATGTCCAAAAGCCAGTAGTATCTCTGAGGAGACAAGCTCGGTCTGTTCCCTGATATCCTCGCCTCACTCGTCATTGCCCTAGGCTAGGTGACTGGATAATAGTCAAATGGAAATGATGTTACTGGTGTAGATTTTCCGCCTATGCTTCACTTGTACTTCTGTGAATTCTACAAGCCCACTTCTTAATTCTTCCAAAGGGTGACAGTGGCTCTAGGCTTCCCAAGTCTAATCAAAGGCTCTATGGCAGGACAATCCTGACTGCTGAGTTTAATCCTGCTTCAGAGTTTCTTAACCTGTTTTAATGTAGAATTCACATTACTTGGAAGGTAGACATCATAGAGGGTAAGACTTTGATGAGGCAAGACTTTGATGAGGTAAGTCATGAAAGAGGGTAAGGCCCATCAAAAACACTGGTGGCTATTTTCTTATTTCATTGAGGATATTATTTTTCTAGTAATTTCTCGTATTTATTATTTGGAGTGAACTTAAGGAGGAATGAATAAATAAGCATTTACTCCACCCATCTTTAATTAGAAGTTGCTTTGAATTCTTGAACAAATTGACCAATGAAACCCAAGTAAAAATGTGCAGAAACCTGTTTGTTCTTTATGCTAGTTGCCAATTTTCCTTTGTATTTCTTCCTAATTATACATTTCCTTCTGTTCTTTCTACTTATCTACTTCAGGGACCCCATCCCTATCCCCCGCACACTCAATACACTCTTGACCCAAATAAAGCCAAGAAACCAGTAAGGGAATATGATTCTCAGAAAATCTTCCATCAGTAAGTTCTACTTTAATATAGTTCATTCAGTGTGATCCTGTCCCTGGGATATTTATATGTGGAATTATAGTTCTAGTTCTAGATGAAAGGCAATTGCTATGTAGAAAAGAAACTCTAGGCATCAGGTAGAGATGAAGGATAATGCCGGAGAAAAGGAGAATTTTCTGGAAATCTAAAAATCAATCACTGGCCCATACCTAAGAGCTGTCTGACCCTTTGTTCTTCAGTTACAGTATATGCAAANAGTGTGATCCTGTCCCTGGGATATTTATATGTGGAATTATAGTTCTAGTTCTAGATGAAAGGCAATTGCTATGTAGAAAAGAAACTCTAGGCATCAGGTAGAGATGAAGGATAATGCCGGAGAAAAGGAGAATTTTCTGGAAATCTAAAAATCAATCACTGGCCCATACCTAAGAGCTGTCTGACCCTTTGTTCTTCAGTTACAATATATGCAAAATTGGAAGCAATTTGTCACATCCCCTTAGTCATAAGCACTTTATGAGAAAAATGAGGTTTGGCCGAGTGCTTTGGCAACTCTTCAGTACACAAAATAAATGTGCGTAAAATAACCATATGCAAATGAGGATTCCTCAGGATTTCACCAAGCTCAATATTCACTTGAGTATATTAACATTCTCTGATAAGCATAGAAATACTATCAGATTACTTAGAAAATCCTTCTTTTATTAAAAATAAGGCAAAGATAATCTTCTTGCTGACATGGAAATTATCCAATTCAGAATTAATAAGGTTGTTCTATATCACAGTAATGATAATTATTATAGCAGCACTTTATTCTGTTTAACAATTTCACAACATTCTTAATATTCTGAATAGTAAATGTCTAGCAGAAAAAATTTTAGTTGTGATATGTTTTATGATATATGAAAATAGTACCATTTTTCAATTATTGAAGTAATATATGTTCAGAGTAAAAGCATAATAAGATAACATAAAAAAAGAGATATTTTAAAAAGCAAAATAATTCTTAACCATATAACCCGTGTGTTATCACCACTAAGATGCTGAGGTATACATCCTTTGAGAATTTTCTCCTTGTGTATGCTTTACAGTTACTAACAGCAGGAAAAAATTGAAAACAGGAGGCCAGTCTTCTAAGAGTTGAATTATTACCAGAATATGCATTTCTATTGATATTGATAACCAAATTCAGGTTCTTAGAACATGTGTTCTTTTAGTCAAAATAATATGATTAAAAACAATTTTCCTTAGATTGGAAAGAAAAACATTTAAGTCGCTCCGTCATGTCTGACTCTGCAACTCCATGGACTGCAGCACAACAGGCTTCCCCGCCCAGCACCAACTCCCAGAGTTTGCTCAAACTCATGTCCATTCAAGCAGTGATGCTATCCAACCATCTCATCCTCTGTCATCCCCTTCTCCTCCTGCCTTCAATCTTTCCCAGCANTGAAAGAAAAGTTATGACCAACCTAGATAGCATATTCAAAAGCAGAGACATTATTTTGCCAACTAAGGTCTGTCTAGTCAAGGCTATTGGTTTTTCCAGTGGTCATGTATGGATGTGAGAGTTGGACTGTGAAGAAAGGTGAGCACCGAAGAATTGATGTTTTTGAACTGTGGTTTTGGAGAAGACTCTTGAGAGTCCTTTGGACTACAAGGAAATCCAACCAGTCTATCCTAAAGGAGATCAGTCCTGGGTGTTCTCTGGAAGGACTGATGCTAAAGCTGAAGCTCCAGTACTTTAGCCACCTCATGCGAAGAGTTGATTCATTGGAAAAGACTCTGATGGTGGGAGGGACTGGGGGCAGGAGGAGAAGGGGATGACAGAGGATAAGATGGCTGGATAGCATCATGGACTCGATGGACATGAGTCTGAGTGAACTCCGGGAGTTGGTGATGGACAGGGAGGCCTGGCGTGCTACAATTCATGGGGTCGCAGAGTCAGACAGAACTGAGCGACTGAACTGAACTGAACATTGTCGGTAAAGTAATGTCTCTGCATTTTAATATGCTGTCTAGGTTGCTCATAGCTTTTCTTCCAAGGACCAAATATCTTTTAATTTTATGGCTGGGGTCACCATCTTCAGTGATTTAGGAGCCCAAGAAAATAAAGTCTGTCACCATTTCCATTGTTTCCCCATCTATTTGCCATGAAGTGGTGGGACCAGATGCCGTGATCTTAGTTTTTTGAATGCTGAGTTTTAAGCCAGGTTTTTCACTCTCCTCTTTCACCTTCATCAAGAGACTCTTTAGTTCCTCTTTGATTTTTGCCATAAGGGTGGTGTCATCTGTATATCTGAGGTTACTGATATTTCTCCAGGCTTGATATTGATATTGACTCCAGCTTGGGCTTCATCCAGTCCAGCATTGTGCATGATGTACTTGGCATAGAAGTTAAATAAGCAAGGTGACAATATACATCCTTGACATACTCCTTTCTCAACTGGAACAGTTCATTGTTCTGTGTCCCATTCTAACTGTTGCTTCTTGATCTGCATATAGATTTCTCAGGAGGCCTGTAAGGTGGCCTGGTATTCCTATCTCTTGAAAGTTTGTTGTGATCCACACAGACAAAGGCTTTAGTATAGTCAAAGAGGCAGAAGGATATATTTTTTCTGTAATTTTCTTGCTTTTTCTATGATCCAACAGACGATGGCAATTTGATCTCTGATTCCTCTGCCTTTTCTAAATCCAACTTAAATATCTGGAAGTTCTTGGTTCATGTACTGTTGAAGCCTAGATTGGAGAATTTTGAGTATTCCTTTGCTAGCATGTGAGATGAGTGCAATTGTGTGGTTGTTTGAACATTCTTTGGCACTGCCTTTCTTTAGGATTGGAATGAAAACTAACCTTTTCCAGTCCTGTGGTCACAACTGAGTTTTCAAAATTTGCTGGCATATTGAGTGCAGCACTTTCACAGCATCATCTTTTAGGATTTGAAATAGCTCAACTGGAATTCTATCACCTCTGCTAGCTTTGTTTGTAGTGATGCTTCCTAAGGTCCACTTGACTTTGCATTCCAATATGTCTGAGTCTAAGCATGTGATCATACCATCGTGATTATCTGTTTTGTGAAGATCTTTTTTGTATAGTTCCTCTGTGTATTCTTGCCACCTCTTCTTAACAGCTTCTGCTTCTGTTTTTTCCATACTATCTCTGTCATTATTGTGCCCATCTTTGCATGAAATATTCCCTTGGTATCTCTAATTTTCTTGAAGAGATTTCTAGTCTTTCTCATTCTATTGTTTTCCTCTATTTCTTTGCATCGATCACTTAGGAAGGCTTTCTTATCTCTCCTTACTCTTCTTTGGAACTCTACATTCAGGTGGATATATCTTTCCTTTTCTCTTTTGTTTTTCACTTCTCTTCTTTTCTCAGCTGTTTGTAAGGCCTCACCAGACAACCATTTTGCCTTTTTGCATTTCTTTTTCTTGGGGATGGTTTCCATCACAGCCTCCTTTGGTTACGAACCTCCATCTATAGGTCTTCAATCACTCTATCTATCAGACCAAATCGTTTGAATCTATTTGTCACTTACACAGTATTATCATAAGGCATTCAATTTAGGTCATACCTTAATGGTCTAGTAGTTTTCCCTACTTTTTGATTTAAGTCTGAATTTGGCAATGAGTTCATGATATGAGCCACAGTCAGCTACTGGTCTTGTTTTTGCTAACTATAAAGAGCTTCTCCATCTTCAGCTGCAAAAAATATAATCAATCTGATTTCGGTATTGACCATCTGGTGATGTCTATGTGTAGAGTTGTTTCTTGTGTTGTTGAAAGAGGGTGTTTGCCATGACCAGTCTGTTTTCTCGGCAAAACTCTGTTAGCATTTGCCCTGCTTCATTTTGTACTCCAAGGCCAAACTTGCCTGTTACTCCATGTATCTACCTACTTTTGCATTCCAGTGCCCTATGATGAAAAGGACATCTTTTTTGGGTGTTAGTTCTAAAAGGTCTTGTAGCTCATCATAGAACTGTTCAACTTCAGCTTCTTCGGCATTAGTGGTTGGGGCATAGACTTGGATTACTGTGATATTGAATGGTTTGCCTTGGAAATGAACAGAGATCATTCTGTCATTTTTGAGATGGAACCCAAGTGCTGCATTTTGGACTCTTTCGCTGACTACGAGGGCTAATCCATTTCTTCTAAGGGATTCTTGCCCACAGTAGTAGATGTGATGGTCATCTGAATTAAATTTGCCCATTCCAGTCCATTTTAATTCACTGATTCCTAAAATGTCAATGTTTATTCTTGCCATCTCCTGCTTGACCAATTCCAATTTACCTTGACTAATGGACCTAACATTCCAGGTTCCTATGCAATATTAAACTGAGTGGACTCCGGGAGTTGGCGAAGGACAGGGAGGCCTGGCATGCTGCGATTCACGGGGTCGCAAAGAGTCGGACACGACTGAGCGACTGAACTGAACTGAATGCAATATTGTTCTTTACAGCACTGGACTTTACTTCCATCACCAGTCATATCCACAACTGGGTGTTGCTTTCGCTTTGACTCCACCTCTTCACTCTTTATGGAACTGTTTCTCCACTCTTCTCCAGCAGCATATTGGGCAACTGCTGACCTAGGGAGATCATCTTTCAGTGTCCTATCTTTTTACCTTTTCATAGTATTCATGGGGTTCTCAAGGCAGGGATTCTGAAGGAGTTTGCCATTTCCTTCTCCAGTGGACCACAAAAGAAAAACAAGGCATAACAGTATGAAAGTCAAGATATCATTGGTGAATTCCTAAAATAATGTTTAAGTAGCAAATAAAAATACAGATCTTTGAATCTTTTTCAGAATTGAGAATATTGATTTATTCAGTTCAGTTCAGTCGCTCAGACATGTCCAACTCTTTGCAACCCCATGAATCGCAGCACCCCAGGCCTCCCTGTCCATCACCAACTCCCGGAGTTCACCCAAACTCATGTCTGTCAAGTCAGTGATGCCATCCAGCCATCTCATCCTCTGTTGTCCCCTTCTCCTCCTGCCCCCAGTCCCTCCTAGCATCAGAATCTTTTCCAGTGAGTAAACTCTTCGCGTGAGGTGGCCAAAGTATTGGAGTTTCAGCTTTAGCATTAGTCCTTCTAATGAACACCCAGGACTGATCTCCTTTAGGATGGACTGGTTGGATCTCCTTGCAGTCCAAGGGACTCTCGGGAGTCTTCTCTAACACCACAGTTCAAAAGCATCAATTCTTCAGTGCTCAGCTTTCTTCACAGTCTAACTCTCACATCCATACATGACCACTGAAAGAATCATAGCCTTGACTGTCAGATGGACTTTTGTTGATTTATACCCATGGTTAATTTTACATTTTTATGTTAACACAGACAAGTTTCTTATCCTTTCAATTGTTGTTGAGAGNAAGAGACAGGTCCAACTCTCACATCCATACATGACCACTGAAAGAATCATAGCCTTGACTGTCAGATGGACTTTTGTTGATTTATACCCATGGTTAATTTTACATTTTTATGTTAACACAGACAAGTTTCTTATCCTTTCAATTGTTGTTGAGAGAGCTTTCTATTGCTGTTCCAACAATAAGATATATATATGTGTGTGTGTGTGTGTGTGTGTGTGTGAGTGTATCAGCATATATATATATATATATATATATATAGTTGTGATTTGTATGTTTGCTCAGGTATATCTGACTCTTTGCAATCCCATGGACTGTAGCCTGCGAGGCTCCTCTGTCCATGGGATTCTCTAGGCAGGAATACTGGAGTGTGTTGCCATACCCTCCACCAGGGGATCTTCCAAACCCAGGGATGGAACCCACATCTCCTGTATCTCCTGCATCGGCAGGGGAATTCTTTACTGCTGAGCCACAAGGGAAGCCCCATATATTTATGTATATATACATCTGTCAGAATATTAGTGGTTGACATGTTTTCAGGAAAGTCACATGAAATATTAAATGCTGCGTTACCACAATGGGCTATTTTCCTTTTGATAATTTCACATAAATCTCTCTTCCTTTTATTCTTCAATTATAAAATCAAAAATTATAAATTGTAACATTTGCTAAAATTGGAAATGTAAGCCACTTCCAAGAAACAATAAAGAAGTTTTACTGAGATCACTAATTAGGAACATTGGAAGGTCATTTTGAGTCTTTCACATTACCCATGTAGAATACATTAAAATTAATGTGATGTAATATACTCACTGATATCTGTCACCCATAAACTCAATCAGAACACACTGAATTAAGTTCTACTGGCTCTGTCTGTCTATGCTTCTGGAAGGGCAGTGACTTAGGAGGGAGCTGGGTGCTCCAGGGACTCAAAGCCACAGTCTGGACATCAGACATCATCTGGTTGACCCAACTATCTCCAGCTCCCTGCCTCTCGGGTGAGTATATGCTGGAGGAAGCAGGTTTACTATGAGACAGCATGGTTTCTCTCATTTTATGGATGGTAATCATCATTAAATCAGTTATGAAACAGTCACCAAGCATATCTTTCTGTTTCTCAGCAGAAACAATTCAATCCTGAGAGCTTTTCAGCAATTTATTATGACTAAGCATATGGCAAAACTTATTTGTACTTTTTAAAATAAAAATTTTAATTTTAGAATAGTTTTACGTCCATAGAAAAGTTGTGGAGATAGTCCAGAGATGCCCTGACACCAGGAACACACTGTCCCCTACACTTATTATACTTAGTGAAACAGTATTGAGACAGTATTACTAATTTTTCAGATTCCTTAGTTTTTACCTCATGCCGTTCTCTCCCAGATGCCAGTCCATACGTCAACGCTGTATATTATCACCCTGCTTATTTAACTTATATGCAGAATACATCATGAGAAATGCTGGACTGGAAGNAATAAAAATGTCCCTTTGTTAACTCCAACAAAATGCTTGAGAACAGCATTGCTGAGAATAGTCATATTTCTAACATAGGATCCTAAGGGAAAATGTTTCATTGTACGTGTTCTGAACAAGCATAAGTAAGGAGCCTCTAGTTCTGCCTTTGATGAAGTACTAGAGAGAAAAGCATTCCTTTTCTATCAGAATTATACCTTTAATGGAGATATTCCCTGTGGGTCTGAACAGGGGGCAACATTCAGCATTCAAAGAATCTACCTTTACCTACCTTTGAATCGCTCAGTTGTGCCCGACTCTTCGTGGACTGCACAGTCAATGAATTCTCCAGGCAAGAATACCTGGAGTGGGTTCCCGTGCCCTCCTCCACGGGATCTTCCCAACCCAGGGACTGAACTCAGGTCTCCCGCACTGCAGGCAGATTCTTTACCAGCTGAGCCACCAGGGAAGCCCAAGAATACTGGAGTGGGTAGTCTATCCCTTCTCCAGCAGATCTCCCGGAACCAGAAATCGAACCAGGGACTACTGTATTGCAGGCGGATTATTTACCAGCTGAGCTACCAGGAAGACTTTTCAGCTTCCTCTCTCACTGGACAGAGATTACAGCAGCCCCCTTCTGTTAGTGTGAGGTGCCCTAATAGTGACAGCTCAGCCAGCAACATCACTTATAGGACAATTCTGACCCCTAACTCCATAGCATCTTCGTACTCGAAAAGTGTGTTTCACTTAAAAGAGTTTTACTAGCTCTTGATCTAATAGCAGCTCCCAGTTAGTGTTGCTGAGTCAAAGATAGAATTTAAAGAGTCTAGAGAAAAAGACAAAAGCATATACTCCAGAAGATTCTCCTCTAATAAGATTCCCTGAACTAGGCATTGGGAAGCAATGAGTCTGGAGTCTTAGGTCCTGACAACCCCTCCTCAAGGCAACTTTGAGGAGGAAATTAGGAAACAATGGTAATGAATATTCTGAGAAAAGCAAGAAGGTACAGAGAAAAAAGTCCCATCCAGTTAAAGATGCATGTGAATGAAAGTGTACGAGTGGGTTGCTTGTGTATGTGTGATGTCCATGTGTATACATACATATATATAAAATAGCCCACTGGTATACTTTCATGCCACAGAACACATGATTTTACATGTGTACATACACATAAATTGTGCAAGTATATATGTCATAGCGTGTGTTCAGTCACTCAGTCGTGCCCAACTCTTTGCGACTTCTTGGACTGTAACCTGCCAGGCTCTTCTGTGCATGGAATTTTCAAGGCAAGAATACTGGAGTGGATTGCCATTTCCTTCTCCAGGGATATATATGCTTATATAATTACATATATTTAATATATTATAATATATTTTTTCCATGTGATTGAATATGTAATTTATATTCAGATTATGGCACATATATATGATTATATAATGTACGTGTGCATAGATATTTTATATCTGTTTATATATGAGTGCAGGCTCAGTCACTTCAGTCGTGTCTGACTCTGTGACCCTGTGGACTGTAGCCTGCCTGCCAAGCTCCTCTGTCCCCTCTGTCCATGAGATTTCCAGGCAAGAATGCTGAAGTGGGTTGCCATTTCCTCCTCCAGGGGACCTTCTGGACCCAGGGCTCAAACCCTGGTCTCCTGTGTCTTCTGCATGACAGGCAGATCCTTTACCACTGAGCCACCAGGGAAGCCCATGTTTACATATGTATGTATATATGTGTGATTGGTCAAGAGACCAACACTGTCACATTATTTTTCTTCTGTAACTTAACTGTATTGCAGGAGGTATGAGCCAGCTTTATTAACATACATTTAATTCTCCATGATCCCCTAGAGAAGGAAATGGCAACCCACTCCTGTGTTCTTGCCTGGAGAATCCTATGGAGAGAGGAGCCTGCCAGACTGCAATCTATAGGGTCGTGAAGAGTTGGACATGACTATAGCACTTAGCACTGCACCGCCTATATGCAACTATATATTCATATACTATCACATACACAAAATAGGCCTTCACGAGCCTTAGGATGAGGGTTCATTGGTTTCATATCACTGTTACTTCAAGACAAAAATCAGTTTTCTGTCCTCCGTGACTGTGGTTCATGAACAGTTAGCCTCTGCATCATAAGGAACATGCTGGAAATTCAGAGACTCAGGCCTCCACCTAGTCCTCCTTAAGCACAATCTCTGGGGATGGAACCCGGAAAGAAGATCTCCAGGTGATACACACCAAAATGCTGAAAACAAGGAGGCCTTGGAGGTACAAAACCAGTGTGTTTCTCTGCTAGATTATAGCAGACTGTCAAGAAAATATGCTGTCTCCAAGGAAATAAGGAGGTGGCTGGCTGATTTACCTTTATTCTGGGTATTTGGGAATTAATAAATGTGTATAGCTGAGAAAGAGGAACACTTTACAGTTAAGTATTAAGATTTGGTAATTCCCAAAACATCTCAGGGGGTGGTGTCCTGCCAGAAGCAGGGATATGAGAGTAAAATGTTCTTAATACAGTTATAATTCCTGTTCAGTGCATTTAAAATATATCTGATTTTCCTAGATTCTAAAATAAGGCTGAGAAGAAACTGGCACTTGTGAATCTAAAGAGGTCAAGAAGGAGATCACTTTACCTGTGTTGTTTCCTCCCAAAATTGAGCAGCCTTGTATCATAAGCAGCTGAGCACGATCCCCAAACTGTAAGGAATAACTGCCAAAAAGAATGTCCTGTTGTGTGCTTCATTATTTTTGTTATTGATCATTTATGAATTATAGCCCTAAGAAACTAAGGATAACTCCAAACACAGATTGAGAAGTCCAGCTAGCCCTTGGGGTCAAAATGCAAACAAGTCAGATGAGAGTTAGACTTGAAGAGGGTGAGCAGAGAAGAAAGCTGTCGCATGAAGCCACCGGCTCCACATCATGGATCATGTAAAGTATTGGGTCCATCCCTTATGTTTTCTTAACTGAGTTTGCCAATGTCTGGATCCTTAAGTTACTTTCCTTTCCTCATTCAACTAGCATTTACATAGCACTTCAAAGCTTAGTCATCCCTTACCCATGTTCAGTGTGACAACCAAAAAGAACTGAAATCCTGTTTTCCTGTTAAAGAATCTGGTGCATTAACCAGTTCAAATACGTGATGTATTTTTGAAGCCATTGCAGTGGCCAGCAACATTGATTTGGGGACCTATTAATTCTTTACCTGGGCTTCCTGGGTGGCTCAGTGGTAAAGAATCCACCTGCCAATGCAGGAGCCACATGATTTGATCCCTGGGTGGGGAAGATCCCCGGAAGGAGGAAACAGCAACCCACTAACCCAATTCAGTATTCCTGCCAGGAGAATCCCATGGACAGAGAAGCCTGGTGGGCCATAGTCATAGGGTTGCAGAGTTGGACACAACTGAGCACAGCACAGTAATAGCAATTCTTTACTTAAAATCTTCACTCCTGAATCAAAAAACATTTTGCACATAAAATACTTGCATTGATTCATTCATTAAATTTTTAAAAAATCACACACATTAAAAAAAAATCACTCCTCATCTGCTCAGGCTAGACCAGAAGGTTTAAAGTCAGAAAGCCTATCCCTGGTAGAATAATTAGAAACTCAAGGGGCATAGCTGTCAATTACTCCCCTCTCCTGCCCACAGATCCCTAGTTTTGTCTGGGTAGCAACATTGACCATGATTGCATGTAGCCCAAGCCCAATCATGGTGAGTCAGTTTCCTTTTGACGTAGGCTTGGACAAGGGACCAAGTTCTGGCAAAGACGTAAGAGGAAGTTTGCTTGGAGTTTCTGGGAAATGTTTTCCTCCTGTTACAAAAGAAAACAAGAAGAGAAGACACCTCTTGTCATTCCCACCTTCCTTTCTGCTTGGGACACTGTCCAAGAGAGTGTAAATATTTGCCATCTTGAAACCATAAAGGTTATAAATCATTGAAAGTGAAGGAAAGAATGATGGACGGAGCCTGGTCCATAGATGCCTGCACCCCAACCATGAAATGGGCCACCCTACAAACAACATGTTATGTGAGATTAAGAAATCTACCATTCAAGCCACAAGATTCAGGTACTCTGTTCAGTTAGGTTCATTCAGTCGCTCAGTCGTGTCCAACACTTTGCAACCCCCTGGACTGCAGCACGCCAGGCTCCCCTGTCTGTCATCAACTTGTTTTCTTAATATTCCACAGAATAATATTCACAGGCCATTACCAAATCTCTACATGATAAATAAGGGAAGAAAATAATCTAAAATTTGATAGATTACATTATAAAGCACGAGAATACTTGGAAATTAAAGTTTCATGTGGCTGGTTTTAGTTCTGCAAAAATCCTTCTTGGAGTTCAGATTCAGTATAAAAGAGCTTTTATATGAAGGGAGACTGGAATATTCACACAACAGACAAAATCAGAATTTGGCATCACCAGAATTCACCGCCCATTGAAACAGCTAGCTATGGGATGTGTTGAAGGACAAAGCAGAGAAACAATAGAACATGTGATATAGATTACATCTGGTCTAATTAAGGGCTGGGTTCAGAGTAAGAGTACTTATGAGCAAATAAAGGCATCTCTCCTTCTCTGAAGTTAATATGGGAAAAACTAAGACTGAGAGATTTCTTTTTCCATTCCTAAAGTAAATCATGACTAATAAAGTATTTTTAAGTAAAAGACACTAATACATCGCATTGTATTTTTGATGTTTATCAAAGAAAATTGGAAACCATGAAGTGTAATAAGCCATAGTGCCTCAGGTCTTTCAGAATGTGTTGCCCTTAGGGATTCAGAGAAGATAAGAAACATAATATTATGCAGGAGATTTTTGCTGCTATTTTCCCAGGATGACTGCTACAAGAAGCCTGGAGAGAGAGGGAAATTGTTCTTTGCACAGACACAGAATTGACTCTGTTTGGTCTGTGCTCACATGCAGAGTCAAGATAACATCATATGGAAGGTAGATATGACCAGTGACCACAAAGAGAAGAGCCTGGAGAGGAGGTGTGTCTGGCGACTTAAAAGTAAATGTGGAGGTGGTTAGTTCAGCTGAATAACCTTCAGGCCCAGGAGTATTTGTCTTAAGAATAATCCTCCAACTCTGAATCTCTCCCTGATATGGAGATGGAACAGCTTGTAGTCAGCTGAGACTCAGTTTTCTCACCCTCAAAACCCTACACTGACTGAATGACTTTGAGAAAATCCCTTAACTTCAGCACCAGGGCCTCCTTGTCTGTAAAATATGATAGAACTAAGTGATTTCAATGAGTCTAATTCTCTCATTTAACAGATGAAGCCAGCCTTGAAGTTAGTACATGATCAAAGAACTGACTGTGGGTTTGTGGACCAGCTTTTCAGTCTTGCTCAATTAACAGATGAGCAAAAGAAGCCCAGAGAGGCAAATCTATGTTTGCAAGGATTCGTGACTGACAAGTGACAAGTAGGACAATGTCCCAGGTGGGATGATGAACCATCTCAGATTTCCAGGCATAAAGGAATTTCCAAGAACACAGGATTTTCAGGGCTAGCACCAACAAATTTGCAGGCAAACTGGGATGCACTGTATGCCTGAGGACTAGGTCAGCTCATTTCCAACTCCTTGAGCCACTGCTATGTATGACAGAAATATGTTTTCTGTGTCACAACACTCTGGTGACATACAGTATCCACAAAGACACTCCATAAATGAGTGGGTCCTTTTCCACTCTTGGTCACATTGATGATCAGATCTTGCCTTGAGGTCTCTTCCACATCATCCAGCACAGTCCATTCAGTGGAAACAAAAGAGATTTCATGGCACAGACTCCTTCAAAGGAAAAGTAAGGAAGGATGTGACCTTGTGTCCACTCAGAGCTGTACCTGCCTTTGAAACGTAGTCTGTATAGCACCTAGGGGCTTCACAACCCTCACACTTCAAGTTTATTCATGATGATGCCCTAAACAGCAAGCAACAGAAACTGGGACAGAAACTAACCTAAACAATAATGAAACAATTATTAAACATATAATACTAAGGAGTAGTGCAGTGATTGGGCATAATATGAAGAGCTGTAAAACCATTTCATTTCAAAGCCTTATTTTTTTTGGTCTCCTTTCTAAGTTTCCCTTAATCTGAACCTCGTTCTGCTTTCTCCATGGCTTCAGAATGCTGCATGTGAAAAGTTATGTATTACTTTGTCATGTTCAGTAGAAGGCTGAAACATGAAAGCGAAGTGAAAGCGAAGTCGCTCAGTCGTGTCCGACTCTTAGTGACCCCATGGACTGCAGCCCACCAGGCTCCTCCGTCCATGGGAATTTCCAGGCAAGAGACATGAAAACATGCCCCTAAACCACAAAGTTAAAAACAGTCACTGTGGCATGTCATGTCAACTAAATCCAACCTCTTTCTAAGGCTAGAAATGAAGCTGATGCCTGAACACAAGCAGGGTTCTGTTTTAAAGAAGGAAATGGGGAACGATGACAGGTAGGCAACTGAACTTAAAATCTCGACAACTCAGCATCATCCCTGTCCCTCCAACAATGGCTAAAGAAGCCCTCATTCATTTCCCAGAAGCCCTCTCTTGTTGGATACTGGTACAAGTTCTTCCAAAGCAAAGCATTCTGTGAAAAGTGGAAGGCAGAAGAGAAGTGGAAGCAATTATTCGCTTTTGGCAGCAGCTGGCAGACTTGTGGATGGGCTGTAGCCCCAGGGAGCTCAGTGGCCTCCAGGGGTTCCATAAACTCCTCACAGCAGCCGAGAGCAGACATAATTGGAGGCAACATCCTATGATTCCTGTAATTCCTGATTTCCTAAATGTTAGCCGTAGTTTTCCTTGACCTTCATTTCCCCAACCCTTCCAAATAGTTCTGCAAGCATCTATTTCTTAATATATATCCTACAAACATATTGTACCTTCTTTCCCCGCCGCCCCCATGCTATACAGTAGTTTCTCTTTAGTTATCTGTTTTATACACAGTAGTGTATATATGTCAGTCCCAGTCTCCTAATTTATTACACTCATCTTTTCCCTCCTTGGTGTCCACATATTTGTTCTCGACTTCTGTGTCCATATTTCTGCTTTGCAAATAGGTTCATCTGTACTATTTTTCTAAATTCCACGTGTGTGTGTGTGTATGTGTGTGCTCAGTTATGTCTGACTCTTTATGACCCCTTGGACTGTAGCCTGTAAGGTTCCACTGTCCATGGGATTTTCCAGGCAAGAAGACTGGAGTGGGCTACCGTTTTCTTCTCCAGGGGTTCTTCTCAACCCAAGGATTGAACCTTGTCCCTTGCGTCTCCTGCATTAGCAGGTAGGTTCTTTACTGCTAGTGCTACCTGGGATAAATGTATTAATATAAACCTTTTAAATACATTCTAATATACATTAGGTGAAGACAAATACTGCTTGATTTCACTTATACAAGATACTTAGAATAGTCAAATTCACAGTCACAAAATACATTAGTAGATTCCAAGAGGTGAGAGGTGGGAAGGAGGGGCAGAGGGAATGAGGAGGGGTTCATGTTTAAAGAGGACAGAGTTGCAGTTTAGGAAAGTGAAAAGCTTGGGAGATAAATGAGGGAGAAAGTTGCACAACAATGTGAATGTGCTTAGTGTNGTCACAAAATACATTAGTAGATTCCAAGAGGTGAGAGGTGGGAAGGAGGGGCAGAGGGAATGAGGAGGGGTTCATGTTTAAAGAGGACAGAGTTGCAGTTTAGGAAAGTGAGAAGCTTGGGAGATAAATGAGGGAGAAAGTTGCACAACAATGTGAATGTGCTTAGTGTCACCAGACTGCACAGTTAAATATGATTAAAAAGTGTGTTTTATATTATGTGACTTTTGCCACAATAAGAAGTTTTAAAAATAAAATGTTTANATTCATCAGGTCATTCACATGCACCACAGGACATGGACACCACTGGGTCAGACACAAGCCCATATCCCAAAGTCACACACAGGCACGGCATTCTCCGCAGGTCCACCTCCTGTGCACCCAAGTAATGTAATCCTGGGAGGGGTGAGCCCCGTCCACACCTGGAACAAAGCCTTGGCTGCCTCATAATCCTGAATATCTTCATAAATGCGCGCTTCCTCTTCATGCAGAGCTGTCCGGAAGTCTCCAAACAGGATGGGGTCTCTCATCACTGCCTCCACATCTTCGTTAAAATGTGCCGTGACCAAGTTCCTTACGTGCTCTTGGACCTTACAACACAAGATCACTTCAGGACCCAAACTCACACCAGACTTGCGCTAAGACTTGTCAGAAAAAGAGCATAGGTTAGGATTATCTGAAGTCACTTGCATTTTTTTCCCCTTTGCTGCTAAGTACTTAACAATCTACCCACCTTTATCTATTGACTTCCATTGTTAGTCTCTATTTTTCTGTAAAGTCCCATATAAAAAAATACATTAAAAAAATACTGGGTTTTGTTTTGTACTTTTTCATTTCACCCAGAGACAAATTTTGTGGTTAGAGTTTTGCTTTTTGTTTGTTTGTTTTGAGTTCTGGGTGTTCTTTGTTTATTTGTCTTTTGCATTTGCTGCTACATTTTCAGTGTACTGACCAGCTCCTTGTCTGTTTCATTGATCAATCGGTCATGGAAGACTCTCAGACACTCATTTCTCCAAACTCTCACCATCTGGGTCACCGTCTGGAATCTACAGGATGGAAGGGGCAAAATTAGCCACAAAGTTATCTAGAGAAGAGCAGGCTGGATGCTACTATTTTCAGATGACTATACAGGGTGCAGAAAAGGACATGTTTATAGTCTCCCCCCATCCCACCCAGTTCCATATTAATTGAAACTTAATGAAGTGAAGTGAAGTGAAAGTTACTCAGTGTCCGACTCTTTGCAACTCCATGGACTATAAAGTCCATGGAATTCTTCAGGCTAGAATACTGGAGTGGGTAGCCTTTCTCTTCTCCAGGAGATCTTCCCAACCCAGGGATTGAACCCAGGTCTCCCGAATTGCAAGCAGATTCTTTACCAGCTGAGCCACAAGAGAAGCCCAAGAATACTGGAGTGGGTAGCCTATCCCTTCTCCAGGGGATCTTCCCAACCCAGGAATTGAACTGGGGTCTCCTTCATTGCAGGCGGATTCTTTACCAGCTGAGCTTTCAGGAAAGCCTGAAACTTAATGGACACTAACAATTTAAATGTAAAAACTATAACATTGTCATTTATAGCTCCTTCTGCTGCAGAGAAAAAAAAAGAACATTATCTACATGTGATGTAAATGACATGAGAACTTGAAGGGACTCCTCCTCACTGGAATTTATGAATTTAACATCAGCTGCGGAGCCATTGGCAGCTCCTTTTTCTAAGAACCAGCTCCATCTGACCCCAATTCTGGGTCTTTCTCTGGTTTCTGGCAAAGAGGCCTCACTCCACCCCTAAATACCCAGACCAGCCCCCTCCTGAACTGCCATTCTGAACCTTTCAAGGGCACCGAGAATCACTGTGGGCACGCAGAAAGTTCTTGATTCATTTTTCAATATTTTGTGGATTCGTAATGTAAATCCACAAAATTGGGACATCCCTGAAAATCTACATAGATGAAATATACATCAATATAAATACACAAATTCATCTAGTTTTCACGGGTAAACTTCTACACCAAGACCTAAATCCCTCTGTTCTCTGTGGTTAACTTCTCCCAGAGACACATAAAATATAACCAGTTGGCAACTGGAAACAATTCAGTTATATGAATGAAAGGCTCCCCTGGGCAAATTCCACCTTTAGAACTGAGAACAAAGGTCGGCATAACATCCCCATCTCTGGGTTGAACACACCTTCCACTTGGCCTCATACCTGCCTCTCTTGGCTTCCCCAATCTTCAACTCAAGAGCTCAAGAGGCATCAAGTCTTAACCAAGCATTTGACTCTGTTCTTCATTTAACATAAACAAAAAGACACTGGGTGATTAATTGGCACATGCATTCATATTGCATTTCCTGATAGCTCCTCTGTCTTAAAAGAATAAGAGAAGCTATCATACCAATGAGGCATCTTTCAGTAAAATAAGACGAAACTCACCGTTCCGGGTTAGTGAGGACAAGACCGTTATAAACCCGTGAGAGATCTCGAAGGTTAAAGATGTAATGGAACTTGGACGGGGTAGGCGGCAGATCCTGAACAATGTTTTTGTAAAGAGTCAACGTGCAGGATGTCAGCTTGTCACTCACAGCCATGATGCTCTCATGAAACACCTATAGAATGAAAAGACCCGCCCCCTCAACAACGAGTGTCTATCAATGGATGAATGGATAAGCAAAATGTGGTCCATCCATTATCATGGAATATGATTTGGCCAGGAAGAGGAGCGAAACATTGACACAGGATACAATGTAGATGAGCCTTGAAGACATCATGCTGAGTGAAAGAGGCCAAACACAAAAGACCACATATTGTATGATTCCGCTTATAGGAAGTGTCCAGAATAGGACGATCCATAGAGACAGAATCCAGATTAGTGGTTGCCAGGGGCTGAAGGGCAGAATGGAACAACTGTTTTAGGGGTGATAAAAATATTCTGGAACTAGACAGTGGTGATATTTGTACAACATTATGAAAGTACTAAGTGTCACTGAACTGTGTATTTTTAAATGGTTTTAATAGCTAGTCTTACATCGCATGAATTTTAGTTTTGGCAAGTAGGGGCGACTGAGCTGCGGTGCTCAGGCTTCCCACTGCAGTGGTTCCCCTCACACACACCCCCACCTCCAGTGCTGAGCACAGGCTCCCGGCTCGAAGGCCCAGCAGTTGAGGCTGACAGGCTTAGCTGTTCCACAGCATATGGGATCCTCCTAGGCTAGGGATTGAACCGGTGTCCCCTGCACTACAGATTCTTAACCACTGGACCAACCATTAGGGAAAACCCATCCTAATTTTTTTGTGAGGAGGTAAGGAAAAAATTAAAAAAGGAAGGACCAGAGAAACTAATCATCTGATTTGGTTTTGTTTCCCCAGATTTTCACATTAACTGACAAGTCAATATGATACGAAACCAAAGCCCCAAACCAACCCTCCATCTGAGACTGATGTGATTTGCACAGACCTCACAGTTTTGGAAGTGAATGGCTTGTGGTAGGGCACGAACATGCCAGGTGCTCACTGATCACATCTGGCCTTCCCACACCTTCATCTTTCTTGCCTGGTCCCTCAAGACCTTGAGTGAGCAAGCCTGCTTTAGAAGAGCAATGCCAGGATCAGAGGTCATTATTTAAATGAAGGGGTTCCATTTGTAAAGTGTGAAAATGTTAGTCGCTCAGTCATGTCTGACTCTTTGTGACCCCATGGAAGGTAGCCCACCAGGCTTCTCTGTCCATGGGATTCTCCAGGCAAGAATACTGGAATGAGTTGCCATTCCCTTCTCCAGGAGATCTTCCTGACCCAGGGTCTTCTGGATTGCAGGCTGACTTTTTAGGGTCTGAGCCACCAGGGAAGCCCATTTGTAGAGGTCATGTAAATCATGGTGATGTAACAGCAGTAACTAGTGTCTAGTGAGTATCAGTGTGTGCACCGTGCCACCCACATTACACACACTTTCTCCTTTCATACTCCCAAAACATCAGGGAGGCCGGTACCAGCATCACCTCCCTATTCTGGATGAGGATGGGCACAGGAGAGAGCTCCAGGGACTTGCCCAAGGAGCAGAATGGGGACTGACTCCAGAGCCCACATCCTGTAGTTGGTTCATTGCTGTCACTCAAGGTGGCCTATGTAACTCAGGGCCACACCATGATTTCCATGGACCCTAGGCACTTATGCCTTCATGGGCCCCTTCCTCCATAAAAATATATTACTTATATATACATACACATTTAGATATTCTTTTATTACTTACTTATAATTAAATATATTATCTTATATATATTATGATTAACTTGGTATAAAGATGAATATAATCTAGGCTGGATTAGATTGATTCCTTTCTTCTGATTTTGAGGGAAATTAAAACATGTTCATGGGCCTCTAAAAGCACCGTGGGCTCTAGGCCTTGTGCTTGCTGTGTCAAATGCATACATCATTACCAAGTTTCTACCTAACCCCAGGCCCTCTGGTTTAGACTTCTAATTAAGTCAAGTTACCCACAGCCTAAATGGGAGAAGAATTTGAGAAAGAATAGGACTTCCCTAGGTCATGTACACATTGCTATATTCAAAACGGATAACCAACAAGGACCTGCTGGATAGCACATGGAACTCTATTCCATGTTACGTGGCAGCCTGGCCGGGAGAAGGGTTTGGGAAAGAATGGATACATGTATATGTATGGCTGAGTCCCTTCATCTGTTCATCTGAAACTGCCACAACATTGTTAATCAGCTATACCCCTTTACAAACTAAAAAGTTAAAAGTCTGAAGGAGAAAAAAAGAGAATAGGACTTCCCTGGTGGTCCAGTGGTAAAGAATCTGCCTGCCAGTGCAGGAATATTGGTTCGATCTCTGGTCCAGGAATATCCCACACGCCTCATAGCAGCTGAAGAAGCCCATGCACCCTAGGGCCCGTGCTCCTCAACAATAGAAGACCCTACTCACTGCAACTAGAGAAAGCCTGCATGCAGTGATGAAAACCTAGCATAGTCAAATATACATGAGAAAAGAAATTTTTTAAAAATAAAAGGAAAAAAAAAGAATAGATTCATGTATATGTAAAAAAAAAAAAAATTTACCGAGGTGTGGCCTTTGAGGATGGAAGAATAAATTAAGTGCAAAGACTCCTCGGAAGGAAAGGGAATGTTGAAGACACTGAAGAGTGAAGTAAATCTTGGATCGACTTCGTTGCGGCCTCCTCCAGCTTTCCCCATTGCAGCAATAAAGCCAAGGTCGCGGATGCTTTTACAGTTCAGCTCCTTCCCCCGGTCGTATAAGAAGCCTTTTTCCAAGAGCAGTTTCAGCAGGGCAATTGGCTGCTGTGTGCCATATTCATCCACCTCAATTGTTTTAAAGAAAAGGAAAAACAATGTTATTGTAAAGTAGAACCCAGCAATACTTTGGCTGACCATCTCAACTAAATCCCCTAGAGAAGGGAAAGGCTACTCACTCCAGTATTCTGGCCTAGAGAATTCTATGGACTGTACAGTCCCTCGGATCACAAAGAGTCAGACGCGACTGATCGACTTACACTTTCACTTTCATTTGAGCTAAATCCCATCTCTCCTTTCACCCTCTCAGAGTGCTCTGGTTTGAGTTTCACTGGGCTTCTCAAAGTTTGCAGTTCTGTATATTCATTTGTAGTTGTTTTTTTTTTTTTTTTTAAATCTGTGTCCCTCTCTAGATTGTAAACTCCCTGAAGGCAGGAACTATAAATATTTTGTTCATCACTTCACAGCACCAGTCCCCATAGGAGATGCTCAATAAATATGTCAATTGGATGGATAGATGGATAAACAAGTGTATGGATGGATGGCTGGATTCATAGATCGATAGATGCATAGATGGATGGGTGTATGCATGGATATAAACATGGGTGAATAAATGCATGGATGGATGTATGGATAGATGGATAGATGCATGGATGGATGGAGAGATGGATGTATGCATGGATAGACAGATGGATGGATGGATGGATGGATGGATGGATGAATAGATGGAAAAATGCATGGATGCATGGAGAGATGAATGGATGCATGGATAGACGGATGGATGGATGGATGAATAGATGGAAAGATGCATGGATGGATGGAGAGATGGATGGATGCATGGATAGATGGATGGATGGATGGATAGATGGATAGATGCATGGATGGAAGGAGAGATGGATGGATGCATGGATAGACGGATGGATAGATGCATGGATGGATGGATGCATGGATGCATGGATGGATGCATGGATAGATGGATGGATGGATAGATGCATGGATGGATGGAGAGATGGATAGACACATGGATAGATGGATAGATGCATGGATGGATGGATGGATGCATGGATCCTGGCTTTGTAAACAGTCTATCTAGAAGATACATTTTTGGTAGGGGGAATGGTTCTGCAGACATGATAATAAATTTCAATCCCAGTACTAAGAAAACTTTGCACCTCTTAGGCTCTAGCCCCAGAAACAAATTCATGGTGCCTGTGAACATTTCCTTTCCTTGGTAAATCTAGAGGAATTCTTAGGAAGTACCTGCCCTTACACTTCCCATGTATGTCACTCAGTCATGTCTGACTCTTTTATGATCCCATGGGCTGTAGACTGTAAGTCTCCTCTTTCCATGGCATTCCCCAGGCGAGAATACCGGAGTAGGTTGCCACTTCCTACTCCAGGGTATCTCCCCGACCCAGGGATTGAACCCACGTCTCCTGCATCTACTGCACTGGCAGGCAGATTCTTCACCACTGCGCCTCCTGGCTTCCCAGGTATACAGGACTGAGAACAGTATTATTATCTAAAGTATAGCTCATCTGGAACCACTTACTCAAACATACACTGAACTATATACACTGAATATAGTTCAGAAGCTGCCTGCTTTAATCCTTGGAGAAACTAAGGAACCTGTCTAAGGAAAGAGTCCATCCAATTGCATGGTCCCCTAAGCTGACTCTCCATAACCTGGCCCTACAGACACTGTGAAGAATAAAAGACAGGTGCTTTCCCGTTCGCACAGCCCATTACATGGCCCCACCACTGCCCCCACCCCACCCCCTCGGCCTCACCAACCTTCGGCATGTTCATGTCATCCATGAACACCAGGAGGCGTTTCCCCATGGGTGGGCCGTAAGTGTCTTTGGTTCGTTTTTCCACGTTGGCTTCTAAATTTCTTTGGATATCCATGGACGTGGTGCGGGAGGAGAAACTGACCATTAACACAATCTGAAACAGAAAGAGATAATTCTAAAACATGGTCTTTTTTCATGGTACCTACATGAAATATTTGATTGTAAGCTACCATCTATTTTACAGAGTCACTGGTATCTGAACTAATTTTTTTTGCAACCCAATATGAGTCTGAAATTCATTGTATATCTTAACGCTAAAGCAAGAATTCCTCTTTCGTTATGGCAGGTTATAAGAGGCAATAACTAGTTGCCAGGTGAACAGTGTGGACTGGGGAGCAGTGTGGATTGGTCAGTGGGGAGGGGTACTGGCCCTACACAGTTCTAACCAGGTGACCTCAGAACCATTGCTTAAGCTTTCAGAGCTTCCTTTTTCTCATTTGAAAGATTATTTTAATGACATTTACTTGGCCTACTTCACAGAGTGATTTTTATCACATGAGATGAAATATATCAGAGTATTTTCAAAATGACAAAGCAATATTCAAATATAAATTACTATCATGCCTGCTACATCTTAATAAATCAGTCAAAGAGAGCACAAACATGGGATTAGCAGATGCAAACTGGTATATACTGACTGCATAAACAACAAAGTCCTACTATACAGCAGAGGGAACTATATTCAACATCCTGTGATCAAACCACAGTGGAAAAGAGTATTGAAAAACAAAGTGCACATATATATATATGTGTGTGTGTGTGTGTGTGTGTGTGTTTCTCTGTTAATCGCTCAGTCATGTCCGACTCTCTGCGACCCCATGGACTGTAGCCCACCAGGCTCCTCTGCCCATGGAATTTTCCAGGCAAGAATACTGGAGTGGGTTGCTATTCCCTTTTCCAGGAGATCTTTCTGACCCAGGGATCAAATCAAATCTCCTGTATTGCTGGCAGATTCTTTACCATCTAAGCCACCAGAAAAGCCTATATAAAGAAACTATACGTGTATATATATGTGTGTATATAGACACATATAAACTATATATGTGTATATAAAATGGAGTCATTTTGCTGTATAGCAGTAATTAACACAACATTGTAAATCAACTATGAAAGTGAAAGTGAAGTCGCTCAGTCATGTCCGNCTACCAGGCTCCTCCGCCCATGGGATTTTCCAGGCAAGAGTACTGGAGTGGGATGCCATTGCCTTCTCCGAATATGCTATCTAGAACACACCAAAATGCAATAAGGGCAGTTAATATAAAATCAGTTATGAAAGTCAAGAAGAACAAAAAGGAAATGTAAGTGTACTCCACTGATTCGACAGTGAATAACAATAAAAATACTGTTTATGGAATTTCAAATTTTTAGTGAAGCTATAAACATTACCTGAAAGGCTTACATTTTATAAAACAGAATATAAATGTGGCCAGTCTTGTTGATTTAAAAGTAGAATACAAAAGACAGATTGAGAGATGAATGCTTAGAAGAACTTAAGAAAAAGGCCAGGATATTAATAGTGTCACCTTATTAAGTGGAGAGTTCAGAGAGAATTGAAGATATAATCTTTGTTAGATGGGAGACCTGCGTTAGATCTCTGAGTCAGGAAGATCCCCGGGAGAAGGAAACGGCTACTCACTCCAGTATTCTTGCCTGAAGATCCCCGTGGACAGAGGAGCCTGGTGGGCTACCGTCTCTGCTGTGCTTGGTCACTCAGTCGTATCCAACTCTTTTTGACCTCATGGACTGTAGCCCGCCAGGCTCCTCTGTCCATGGGGATTTTCCAGGCAAAAATACTAGAGTGGGTTGCTATGCCTTCTTTCAGGGGATCTTCCCAACCCAGAAATCGAACCCAGGTCTCCCACATTTCAGGCAGATTCTTTACCATCTGAGCCACCAGGGAAGCCAAGAATACCAGAATGGGTAACCTATCCCTTCTCCATGGGAACTTCCTGACCCAGGAATGGAACCGGGGTCTCCCGCATTTCTGGTGGATTCTTCACCAGCTGAGCTACCAGGGCTACAGTCTATGGGGTCACAAAGAGTTGGACTTTACTGAGCAACTAACACTTTCATGGAGTGAATTGTGTCCTCCAAAAAAAGATGTGCTAGGGTCCTAACCCTCCATACCTGTGAATATTTGGAGATGAGGTCTTTATTGAGATAATGATAAATTAAATGACACCATTAAGGTGGGTTCCAATTCAAAATTACCAGTGCCCTTAGAAAAGGAGAAATTCGGACACAGACTCAATATGAACAGAAGCAAGACGATGTGAAAAGACACAGGAAAAGAGGCTCATTTATAAGCCACAGGGATATGCCTGGAACACTTTCTCCACTCACAGCCTCCAGAAAGAACCAACCTGCTGACACCTTGTTATCAGATATTTAGCCTCCAGAATGCTGAGAAAATAAAATTTTGTTGCTTTTGTTGTACATTATAGTGGCAGCCACGGCAAACTAATAGAACCATATAGGTTAAAATTATACATTTCCAGGTGGCGCTAGTGGCAAAGAATTTGCCTTCAAAATGCAGGAGACAGACAAGTCGTGGATTCAGTTCCTGGGTCAGGAAGATCCTCCAGAGTAGGAAATGACACTCCACTCCAGTATTCTTGCCTGGAAAATCCCATGGGCAGAGGAGCCTGGTGGGCAGAGGAGCCTTTGCAGTCCACGGGGCTGCAAAGAGTGGGACACAACTGAGGTACTGAGCACCATTCAATAGAGAGCCTGGAAAATATGTTAGAGTCCCGTAGTGGAGAAAGGAAGGAAAAGGAGAAAGCACGTTGTATTCACTTCATCTTTTTCTATCAAAGCAAAAAGCCAAGTGAGAATATCTAAAATTGATGAGAAAAAAAAAAAAAAAAAGCAGTTTTAAGCACACGTTTAGAGAGATGGGAATAGCTTTCTCTGTTACTAGAAACGAGCTCAATTAATTTCCACTGGAGATGGGATGGGGGTAGGAAAGGCTGCGGCAGAGAATAGTTAGTTGCTTTTCATTAAAACTCTTTCTGTAAGAATACATTTTAAATCATGGTATGTATTCATTTAACTAGTTTTTAAATGAATTAAAGATAGTATTCACTTCAGGTTTTGGGGGAGAGTCAACATTTAAGATCAAATTCTATGTAACCAAGTGTCCATCTTTGTAAATGAGATCTCTACTCTATGTACAAATAGAAGTTATATCTTTCAGTTTATCGAACTCGAAACCTCTCAGAAACTCCAAAGTATGTGATACAATTTACCCCCAAGTCAGGGAAAATCCTGGACAAGTGAGAATCTAAGGTCACAAATATCTTTAAAATGAACAGTTAGTATCATTGTTGCATGCTTAGATCTTATGAATCATAGTAAAACCAGAAGTAATCTCATAATCTCCAGTCTGCAACATGCTGAAGCTGTTAGAACAGAATAAAATGAAACAATTTGGGGGAACATGCACAGGGAGTAGATGCAGCACTATGCAATGTAAAATGGCGCAAAAAGCCAATTTCATGCATCCTGTCCTATAATTCAATCATACATTATTCAACTTCCCACCCATAGTAGAAACGCAGCCTTAAGGATTAATGGGATCAGTGTTTAAAGGTTAATGGAACTATGTCAAAAGGATGCAGGAACGGGCTTGCCGGGGTCTCCCATTGGCCAAATGCAGGAAAATATGAGCATCAAACAGAACGACAGTGGTGAATTACAATGCACATAGCTGTGTGGGAAACACAAAACAAAACATGAGTCCATTGTTATCATCAGAAAGAGGGAAAGTAGCAAGAGAAATGGCGAAGAATGTTCTTTACAGAAGAATGTGAAAAGATTTATCTTCTTTTTAAATAGAATATAAAAGGCTTATTTTGCTCTTAAATAGGAATATGTGTATAAAAGCGCCAGTTCTTCAAATCCTCATGATTTCAGTCTATGAAGAAACTGCAACTTAATACACATAGCTATGTGAATTCATAAGGGATTTGGCAACAAGGTATTGAGTTCTGTCTTGAAAAATAAGCTGATAAGGACAACCTGAATAATTCTAAAATGTGTGTGTATGTGTGTGTATGAGAAAGAGAGAGAAACTTAGATGTTTTATAAGAATACAGTGAGCAATCTATGAAACCAAATTGATTATAGAAATACACCTAAGATTTTACATATGATTAAATTTGCACTTAAAATTAGTGCAGGGAAAATAGAGTTTAGTAAGGGGAGTTAGGACAATGCCTAGCTATTAAATAAAAAAAAAAAAAACTACTGGATTTCCTACTTCATTTCTGATTTCCAAATGAACTTTTAAACATTTAAAAAGTAAATAAACCAATAATAATAATAGAATAGAATAACTGTGCTTCTTAGAAGATTAGCTGGAGCAATGTAGCCAGTGTTCTTATCTTCAAGTAATAGGAAATAAGTGATTGGCTGAAGTTATTAAAGGATGTATGAAAACATAGAAATCACCGAGTGGGCCAGAAGAGCAAGAACAGAGGAAGAGCAGATAGACAAAGCAAAGCTTGCTCACTCTACAGAGGTCTACCTGTGAGCTCTCCATTGCCCCCGCCTTGAGCATCACTGGGCTACAGGCACATGGCATGCCTTGAGCATCACTGGGCTACAGGCACATGGCATGCCCTTTCCCATGAGCACTATTGCCACAGGACTGTGAGCTACATAGTCTGCCACAGCAGCTACTTTTCCAGATTTATGTGTCTGACTTCTGATGCAACGTTATCACTGGCTTCTGATACAAAGTTCTGGGCAAGAAACTCAAATTGAATAAACCTCGATTAAGGCGATGTTACCAAGATAGCAACAGAAGCCTTTCCCAACTGAGGTCCCTCTCATAAGAGGACCGGCTTAAAACTCCCTAGACCAGGCACCCTTGTGAAAATCCTCAAACCTGGGGGTGAATCTGGAGCATGCTGCTGGACCACAGGGACAGTGAAAGACCACATTAGAAGGGAAAGAGTGGAGGTTTCACTGGTCTCATCACCCCCTTCCAGGCCAGCACAGTTAGAGAAGATGCTAATTATACTTGGTCTGAAAGGATAGTAGCAGATGACCAAGAGGGAAAACTCATCCCAAGCAAGGAAACAGCATGTACAAAATATAAAGAAATATCACTGGAGAAAAAGCAGCTAGATGTGACTTGAGGTTAGGAGATGAATGGAGTAGGAGAAAATTGGCGTGGCATCAAAGGAGACTGGAAAAAGCAATTTGTTGTTTAGGAGGCTATTTTAGCTTTTAAACCAGTGTACACAGAATCGTCTGGAGAATTTGGTGAAACACAGATTGTTGGATCCTTGTATACAGATTTAGAGCAGGTCTGGGTTAGGGCCCAAGAAATTACGTTTCCAAAGAAATACTGAAGCCGCTGTTCCAGGTGCAGATTTTGAAGCCACTGCTCTATACATTTGCAGCGCTCTAAAAGCTTACAAGGGGGTAAGGGAAGAAAATATTTGTTTCTGGAAGATTTCTCTAGTGTAGATTGTGGAAAGGATGTTCTAAGGGTATTAAGCAGAGAGATTAATTTGAAGTCCCGTGCCAATGGTCTGAATGAGAGATGATTAGGATCTGAATTTGGTCTGTTCTTGAGGGGTATATAACAGAGAATAAATTTTTGATACATATAGGAGTGAATAAAGATACGCAGACCATGACATGATGCTAAACTTGGCATGGCGATGAGAGAAAGGACACAGAAGAAAATAACCACAGGTTTCTAGGCGTCCATAACTGGGTGATTTCTATTGCCCTTAATCAGAAGATAGACAGCAACAGATGCTGTAGATAGATAGATATGAGTACATGTACATACATGAGTACACGTATACATACATGCATACATGTGTAATAGATACAACTGACGAAGAGAACGATATAGTTAGATGTGATAGGAAGGAATGCTAGAATTCTGGCCCTGTATATTTTTAGCATTTGAGCTCAGGGTACCTGTAAGATTAATTCCCATTTGTGTATGATACCCTTTAAGTCAGTTTGTCAAAAGATCGAAGAGTTATAAATTATTAACTGTGGGTGCTCAGTAAAAGGGGGCTGGGGGTAGGGAAAATGCATAGTTACCAGTTAATAGACATAAATTCTTAATTGTGAAAGACAAGTTAGATCTAGAGATCTATTCTACAACATTGACCTTGTAGTTAACAATGTTACACTGTACATCTAAAATTTTGTTAGGAAGATAGAGGTCATGTTAAGTGTTCTTACCAGGATAAAATAAAGCTAAAGAGAAAGGAAGGAAGAAAAATACTAAGAGAACAAAAGGTATAAACGGCAAGGTATAAACTGGGTAAATCAAACTATAAAGTCACCCAACCATTGAACACCAGTAAATTAATACCATAGGACAATCTTGTGAAATATCAATATCCGTTTCAGGCTTCTTGTGTTAGGGGTTGGTCCCTTCTCTCCGCCACTCCTGTCTCCCTACCCACCTCCACCCTAATTCTGGTAGAAAAGCTATATGGGCATAGATTGCTATGGAGACAGCTCAGAGCTAAGAACAAAAGACTATTGTTTAATGGAGCCATAATCAGCAATGTGAAATCAGCAAAAATGAGTTGCCTCTCATCCCCAGAAAAGTTGCTCAAAGAAGAGGCTGTGTGAAGGAGAGTGAAAGCCGCATACCTGCCCTCCCCAACTTAGTGATGATGGAGGTCTGGGGAGGAACTGGGAGGCTTTCCCTTAACGTTTGGGGAGGATGCTCAACGTGAAGCCCAGATTGCTTCATGTCTCAGGCTTGCAGAGTAGTGGGACATGCAGAGATGATCTTGTCAGTGTTGTTTGGGTCTAGGGGAGAATAGCAGAGCAGAGGAAGCTAACACGGCCAAGCGGGAGACGGCCAAGTCAGGCTCCACTTGCCATGAAGCTGGGTCTGTCACCTTTCCCCTGGCTTTCAGATCTTTCAACAGGTAAAGGGGGTGCCTCTGAAGTAGGCTAAAGTCCTGAACTAGCCCACAGCGCTTCAGGAAGCCACGGGAAGAACCCTGCTGGTGACAAGAAACAGAAGCAGCTCTTTGTCTGTGGTAGCTCCACCCAGGAAGCTGATGGGTGTCTGGCTGAGTGACCCATCATTTAAAGTCAGATGTTTTCTGGGCCATGCAAGAGAGACTACAGTGGGTGCAGGCATCTGGACAAGCCCAGGTCTCAGAGAGCTGGGAACTGAGTAGTGGAAGGAGGTAGACTCAAAAACATATGTACTTGAGGTGGAAGTTTTATCCAAGGCTATGGTCTGATACTTTGCCATTGCTGAGCTCAAATAGGTGCTTCTAAAGGAACTGAGATCTGTGAGCAAAATCGAACATTCATTATGCTGCACTTCAGACCTGTGAGAGTGTTGTGTCCTGTGACTTTTTCTCCCTTCCCATTTGGCCCTTTGAATTATTGCTTCTAACTGGAGTCATCAGCCCACCTCCTGAAAACAGGGCGATACTTTACATCTTTTTCACCTCTTGTCCTTACTGCAATGCTTACCTTGAGTTTGTTCTCAAGACATCTACTAAGTGCATGTGAAAAAGAAGTAGAACAGAGTCTAGGTGCATTCACGTCTCCACAAATGACCCAATATCTTTCCTTTTTATGACTGAGTAATATCCCATTGTACATACGTGCCATACCTTCTTTATCCATTCATCTGCCATGTGTAAAACAGCTAGTGGAAATCTGTCATATAGTGCAGGGAGCTCAGTTCAGTGCTTTGTGATGACCTAGATGGATGGGATGGGGCTGGGGTGGAAACAGGGGTGGGGGTGGGGGTATATGTGTACATACAGCTAACTCAATATTTTGTATAGCCAGAAACTAACACAACATTGTGAAGCACCTATATCCCAATTTTAATAAAAAAGAAGACTAGGTAACAAGAAAGGAAAGTCTTGTCCAAGTACAAGTTTGTACAANACGGGGGGGGGGGGGGGGGGGGGAGGGGGGGGGGGGGGGGGGGGGGGGGGAAAGGGGGGGGGGGGTGGGGGTATATGTGTACATACAGCTAACTCAATATTTTGTATAGCCAGAAACTAACACAACATTGTGAAGCACCTATATCCCAATTTTAATAAAAAAGAAGACTAGGTAACAAGAAAGGAAAGTCTTGTCCAAGTACAAGTTTGTACAAAAGCTGATTCGAAAGCTGAGTCTTATGTCTCCATTCACTGACAGGACTGACTTTGCCAGCTGAGCTGACTAGAGAAGATTTTGTCTTTCTTCCTCAGTATACTATTTATATACTTGGAAAGCTGCTCCTTATAGAAACCAAAACACTTTTTTTCTTCTCAATTAAAGAATTGTTCTTCAGTGGAGGATATGAATAAATTAATTCCCCCTGCTAGGATCTCTAAAAATCATTAGATTTTTTAAACAAGTATAATTTGAATTTAGAGCTAGTCAGAATTTGGTTGAATCAACACCTTGTTGGTTGCTGCAAATTTTAATTTTAGGAAATACCAAAAGGGTTAGTTAGTTAGGATGTGTATAAATGAATGCTTTCTCTGTAATCTGTTGAAACAAAAACATGTCCTCATGATTCACCAGTCAGATGAGACTTGCTGCAAGCCAAATAGTGTTTTGGTCTCAATAAGAAATAATTGTAATTTAGTAAAAACATCTGATAATTTAAACAAGCTGAGCACCACCGGCAAACACATGAGACCTCACTACACAGTTCTTTTTTCCAAAATATCAGATTGAGAAAATGATAAAAATGAAGTATAGAATACAAAATACTTCATCGTGTGGCTGGCGGATGTGTATCACCCAACCCACATTTACAAACAGCCCACAGAAAACACTTTCAGTGTCCTGCATTACTGAGAAAGCTTTCAAAAAATACTTTTAGAATACATTAGAAACAAAGAAATTCCAAACAGAATCCAAATATCAATAGATTCCAGCTGCTTTCATGTTGCTGGCTAATATATCAGGGATAGTAAGTTCCGGCAGTCACAGCAGGATTCTAAATTCTAATATCTGACTTGGGTTCTATCCCAGGTCTTTCCTGTGACCTAGAGTGTCATCTGGGACAAGTTATCCACCTCTCATGAGTTTCCTTATTATTTAAGAATGTCTCATGTTTATTAGTATTTTGACAATGTTAGAACTGCAAGGAAGTCTTCCACAGTCCTGGAGATGAGCCCTTCTCTTGTCTTATAAGTTGGCTCTTTCATGTACAAATTTTATTGGACATCATGTTTAACGAATCTTGGACTCTTAGAAAAGGAAGAGGTTTGGAGGCAAGGGAGTTCAGGACAAACACATCATAGATTGTTTAGAATTCTCATACTCAAAACAAGAAGCAAACTGATAAGACCAAATATTCTAGAGGCAGAGAGCTAAAGAGGAAACCAGATGTCCTAGTTCTTTCCGATATAGCTTTGTATCTTTTTGGGTTGGCGGAGGGTGTACACAATTTAACATTGAAATGGGGATAAAAGCTTAGAGTCAACTGGTCAAGTCAATCATGGTGAAACAAAACCTGTATTTACTATTTGCTAGTTCTAGAATCTTAGTCATTTAAGCTCACTGAACATCAGCCATCTTTCTTTATAAAGTAGTTATGACAGTTCTTAATTCACACAGATATTGTGAATGAGTCAATGTATATGAAAAGATTGACTTAGGGTTGCTACATGAGAAGACATAATTCATTCCTTGCATCAAAGTATTAGTTATTCTCCCTCTCTCCCTCCCCACTCACTCTAACCCATCGTTTCTCCCCGCCTCTAAGCACTTTTCCCTATTTTTACCAAAATCCTGTTGTCAATAAAGATCCAAACACTGTGTTAATATCATTAAGCTCATACTTCATATTCAATCACTATCTAAGTTCTGCAAGATTGTTTTTCTTGACTTTCCTCCACTCTGTCCTCATGAATTTAATAGAGGTGTTCATTTCATGACAGCAGCTGCGTACAGAGAAAACAAGGTCAAGAATTCAGATGTATAAGTCCAAAAAGATTATGAAACTGGTGTTGAAATCAGGAGTCAGAGTAAACCCCCAAAGCTGACAACCCAGAATGATGAACTCAAGAAGCAGCAGGACAGGAGGATTAATGAGAAGGTCACCTGGGTGAATCCTAGAGAAAAAGAGCTCATTGCAAGTGTGGATGACCTCCACTTAAAGTGCCAATAGCAAAGCACAGCAAACGGAAAGATCTTTGAAGGTTAGAATTCTGTGTATTTTATTTTCTATATCCATAGTATGTCTTTATGAAAGTGAATGGAGCTGACCCTAAGAACTGCTTAACATACTGGATTCAGGAGAACTATGGCTTTTAAACTCTGTTTCCTATTTTCCTCCTCCTTCAATAACTCATTCAATAAATATTCATTATGATATGCTAGCGTATCATTTGAAGGACTGAAAATGAGGAAAAAGAAACATGAGGCAACAGAGATCTCTTTCTTCCTAACCTTATTTTTAATGCATTTATTCCATTTTTGTTCCTAACCTTTTCATGCATGCCCTAAATTGTCAGAAAAGATGATCTTATGGTTGCTTGTGGGCATGTCCTCTGACTTATGTAGAGAGATAAGATTCCAGCTTGTGGGGTATGCTGAGAACCACAAAATCTAGAGATGGGAAACCTTCTGCCAAAGGATAGGATCCTAGGATAAATCCAGCCTAAGCCTTACCATTTCAGAGATGTAGCTTCCTGGGGCCTCTATTATTGATCTGGTGAAATATCTCAAGAATTGCCAAGCTTTCTGAAGACAAACAAGTGAGGGGAAATTGCATGCAGAGTATTCTTCCAGAAGTTAGTGCGTCCCTAAGTGGTTTTATATTGGTTTAGGCAATGTCACCCCACTCCAGTACTCTTGCCTGGAAAATCCCATGGACAGAGGAGCCTGGTGGGCTGCAGTCCATGGGGTTGCAAAGAGTCAGACACGACTGAGAGAATTCACTTTCACTTTTTACTTTCATGCATTGGAGAAGGAAATGGCAACCCACTCCAGTGTTCTTGCCTGGAGAATTCCAGGGATGGTGGAGCCTGGTGGGCTGCCATCTCTGGGGTCACATAGAGTCGGACACGACTGAAGCGACTTAGCAGCAGCAGAAGCAGGGATTCAGTATTCTTGGGCTTCCCTGGTGGCTCAGATGGTAGAGAATCTGCCTGCAATGTGGTAGACCTGGGTTTGATCCCTGGGTGGGGAAGATTCTCTGGAGAAGGGAAAGGCTATGCACTCCAGTATTCTGGCTTGGAGAATTCCATGGACAGAAGTGCCTCGCAGTCCAGGGGGTTGCAAAGAGTCAGACATGACTGGGTCACTTTCACTTTCAAGTAGTTTATTTCCTAGACTTTTAAAAAAATTTTATTTCTTTATTTTAGCTTCATCTGTGCTGGGTCTTCGTTGCTGCATTGGCTTTTGTGTGGTTGTGGTCTACTCTCTAGTTGCAGTGAGTGGGCTTCTCATTGCTGTGGCTTCTCTTGTTGTGGAGTACAGGCTCACTAGTTGTGGCACATTTTATCTTTGTGGCATGTGGNTTTGCTCAAAATAGCTATCTACCTCTCTGCCCTCATTCCTGTTTTAAGGCTAATAGTTCAATATGCCATGAACCTCTCAAAAGCCTCTGCCTTCTCTTTCAGAAGTCTCCATATTTGGCTTCACTGTCTATTGAGGAAGCACATGTAGTAAGTTAATTCACTCTTTGAGGAAACATTGAATTATAACTATTGTAAATACTGCATTCAGCCACCCACCAGTCACTAGCAGAACTCTGTTATAAATAAAACTAACCTTTGGCTGGGTTTTCATCATGAAAATTCACAAAAGCAGTCTTAACTTTAGAAGTTGTCAGATGAGGAAGTGGTTCAAAAATCAGAGAAACTCTTCTCTCTTATATTGAAGCAGAAGAAGATTTAAAAGGACCAACTGAGTGCAGAGCTGGTTTTAGAAAAGGCAGAGGAACCAGAGTTGGAAATTTTCCCTTCTGTCCCTGAAAATGTTTATTAGTGATATATTTTTTTCTTTAACAAAGTCACTTGGGCCTGGAGCTTTCTTCAATGAATTATTTGTTTTTTTCAAACCAATATTTTGTTTTTTAATGTATTATCTACAACATATGAAAAGAGTGAAAAAAAGTGTAAGTTGCTCAGTGGTGTCTGACTTTTTGTAATCCCCATGGACTGTAGCCTGCCAGGCTCCTCTGTCCATGGGATTCTCCAGGCAAAGAATACTGGAGTAGGTAGCCATTCCCTTCTGCAGGGTATCTTCCCTACCCAGGAATTGAACTGAGTCTCCTGTATTGCAGGCATATTACCACTGAGCCACGAGAATATAATTTTTCCATTTCATTTTCTATTAGTTTTATAAAGTGAATGCAATGAATTTGCTCATTTCATCTAATTGTTGAGTTTATTAGGAAAAAAGTTGTTAATAATAGCTCCTAGTTTCCTTTTATGGAGAAGGAAATGACAATCCACTCCAGTGCTCTCACAGGGACAAAGAGAATCCCAGGGACAAGGGAGCCTGGTGGGCTGCCATCTATGGGGTCGCACAGAATCGGACATGACTGAAGCGACTTAGCAGCAGCAGCAGCAGCAGTTTTCTTTTAAATATATACAATCTATAGTGAGGTCCAAGGAGATCCAACCAGTCCATTCTAAAGGAGATCAGTCTGGGTGTTCAATGGAAGGACTGATGCTAAAGCTGAAACTCCAATACTTTGGCCACCTCGTGCGAAGAGTTGTCTCATTGGAAAAGACTCTGCTACTGGGAAGGATTGGGGGCAGGAGAAGGGGACGACCAAGGATGAGATGGCTGGATGGCATCACCGACTCAATGGACATGAGTTTGGGTGAACTCCGGGAGTTGGTGATGGACAGGAAGGCCTGGCATGCTGCAATTCATGGGGTCGCAAAGAATCGGACAAGACTGAGTGACTGAACTGAACTGAAAGTGAAGTCCATCTTTCAATATAGAAAAATAAATATTTACATTGTCACTCCCTCTTCTTTGATCACTCATGCTGTATCATTAATATTTTAAAAGAATCAACTTTTGTTTTCATAGTTGTTTTATCAACTGTCATATTTATTTTCATTTAATTGCTTTTTGTTCTTATTATTATTCCCTTACTACATAAGTGTCTCTTTTTATAGCTCCATGTTGTATTTAGAAAATCAGATCACTGATTTTAGATTTATACACTTTACCATATATGCACTAAAAACCATAAACTTCCCACTAAATATTGATCTAACTGTATCCAGCAAATTTTGACATGTGTTTTCATTATCATCCATTTAAATTTTTTTTAAAGTTTCTCTTGGAATTTCTTCTTTGACCTGTGTACTATTTAGAAGTGTGTTTTTAAATTTCCAAATACTGGAAATTTTCTAGTTATCTTTTAGATTCTAGTTTCATTGGTCTTAGAATATATAACAACATTTTTTCAGTTCTTTGAAATTTGAAGGCTGCTTTATGAGCCAGCTTAAGTTGACTTTGGTGACTGTTCCATGAGCAAGTGAAAAGACTGTATACTGGATATAAAGCATTCTCTTCATGTCAGTTAGATCAATTCAGTTAAAAATTTTGTTCAGATTCTTAAGGACATTTACCTATCAATTACAGAGATATGAGTTTTTCACATATCTCCTTTAGTTCTGTCAATTACTGATTCATTTTTAATAAATGTGTTATTCAATAAATATATATTTAGAATTTTTATATTTTCTTGTTGAAGTTCCCTTTCATCACTATGAGTAACCTTTTTACGATACTGTTGCTTATCTTTAAGTCTATTTGCCTGATATTAAAATTGTTTCACCAGCTATCTTTTAATTTGTGTTTCCACGATGTATAGCCTTCTTTCATAATTTTACATTCAATGTATATATCTTTACATTGAAAATGTCTCTGCTTTAAAGAGCATATGTTTGGGTATTTTCTAATCTATCTCTTAAATCTATGCCTTCAAACTGGAGTGCTTATTTTATTTACATTTAACGTGTTTACTAGATGAGCTGAGTTACAATTTACCACCTTACTAATTTGGTCAGTGACTGCTGAGAAAGGCTTCCTCAGCAATCAATGCAAAGAAATAGAGGAAAATGATAGAATGGGAAAGTCTAGAGATATCTTCAAGAAAATTGGAGATACCAAGGGAACATTTCATGCACTTATGGGCATAATAAAGGACAGAAATGATATGGACCTAACAGAAGCAGAAGATGTTAAGAAGAGGTAGCAAGAATACATACAAAAGTTACACAAAAAAAAGATCTTCATGAACCAGATAATTATGATGGTGTGATCACCAGCCAGGAGCCAGACATCCAGGGATCTTAAGTCAAGGGGGCCTTAGGAAGCATGAATACAAACAAAGCTAGTGGAGGTGATAGAACTCCAGTCGAGGTATTTTAAATCCTAGCAGATGATGCTGTGAAAGTGCTTCACTCAGTATGCCAGCAAATTTAGAAAACTCAGCAGTGGCCACAGGACTGGAAAAGGTCAGTTTTCATTCCAATCTCAAAGAAAGGCAGTGCCAAAGAATGTTCAACTACAGCTAAGTCACTTCAGTCGTGTCTGACTCTGTGTGACCCCATAGATGGCAGCCCACCAGGCTCCCCTGTCCCTGGGATTCTCCAGGCAAGAACACTGGAGTGAGTTGCCATTTCCTTCTCCAATGCGTGAAAGTGAAAAGTGAAAGTGAAGTCGCTCAGTCGTGTCTGACTGTTAGCCACTCATGGACTGCAGCCTACCAGGCTCCTCCATCCATGGGATTTTCCAGGCAAGAGTACTGGAGTGGGGTGCCATTGCCTTCTCCGAAGAATATTCAAACTACCACACAATTGCATTCATCACAGGCTAGCAAAGTAAAGCTCAAAATTCTCCAAATCTTCAACAGTGTGTGAATCGTGAACTTCCACATGTTCAAGCTGGTTTTAGAAAAGGCAGAAGAAGCAGAGCTCAAATTGCCAACATCTGTTGGGTTATCAAAAACACAAGAGAGTTTCAGAAAAACATCTATTTCTGCTTTATTGACTATGCCAAAGCCTTTGACTGCATGGACCGCAATAAACTCTAGAAAACTCTTAGAGAAATGGGAATACCAGACCACCTGACCTGCCTCTTGAGAAATCTGTATGCAGGTCAGGATGCAACCGTGAGAACTGAACATGGAACAACAGACTGGTTCCAAATTGGGTGAGGAGTACTTCAAGGCTGTATATTGTCACCCTGCTTATTTAACTTATACACAGAGTACATCATGGGAAACGCTGGGCTGCATGAAGCACAAGCTGGAATCAAGACTGCTGGGAGAAATATCAATAACCCCAGATATGCAGATGACACCACCCTTATGACGGAAAGTGAGAACTACTAAAGAGCCTCTTGATGAAAGTTAAAGAGGAGAGAGTGAAAAAGTTGGCTTAAAGCTCAACATTCAGAAAACTAAGATCATGGCATCTGGTCCCATCATTTCATGGCAACTAGATGGGGAAACAGTGACAGATTTTATTTGGGGGGGGGGCTCCAAAATCACTCTAGATGGTGATTGCAGCCATGAAATTAAAAGATGCTTGCTCCTTGGAAGAAAAGTTATGACCAACCTAGACAGTGTATTGAAAAGCAGAGACATTACTTTGCCAACAAAGGTCCATCTAGTCAAGGCTATCGTTTTTCCAGTAGTCATGTATGGATGTGACAGTTGGACCATAAAGAAAGCTGAGTGCCAAAGAATTGCTGCTTTTGAACTGTGGTGTTGGAGAAGACCCTTGAGAGTCCCTTGGACTGCAAGGAGATCCAACCAGTCCATCCTAATGGAAATCAGTCCTGAATATTCATTGGAAGGACTGATGCTGAAGCTGAAATTCCAATACTTTGACTCTCTGATGCGAAGAACTGACTCATTTGCAAAGACCCTGATGCTGGGAAAGATTGAAGGCAGGAGGAGAAAGGAACGACAGAGGATGAGATGGTTGGATGGCATCACCAACTCAATGGACATGAGTTTGGGTGAATTCTGGGAGTTGGTGATGGACAGGAAGGCCTGGCGAGCTACAGTCCATGGGTTTGCAAAGAGTTGGACATGACAGCAACTGAACTGAACTGAATTTGGTCATTACCTTTTACATTTATTCTCTGTTCTTTTCTTCCTCCTTTCCTCTGTATTTTAGATTAATTCTGTATTTCTTCTCTATTGGCCTTTTAGCTTTACCATTCTGTGATAATTCTAATGATTCCTCTGCAGACTGCAATGCCTATTTTAGGTTATCACATTTTACCTTGAAATTATAGCAACTGTTTATATGTAAGAACTCAGAACATTCTGCTATCACTGTCATATTTTACTTCTGTATCTTTTTTAACTCCACAGCATTTTATTATTTTGCCTTAAACCATCAGTGGTCTCTTTTACATGTTAACTACAAACCTCCACCATTTCTGGTGCTCTTTGTTTCTTTCTGGAGATTCAGGTTTTCCTCTGGTATCACCTACCTTCACCCTGATTATCTTCCCTTAGTATTTCCTATAATACAGACATGTTGGCAATAAATTCTTTTAGATTGTTAGCCTGAAATGTTTCTCTTTTGCCTTCACTATGAACCCTTTTTTAGTTGTGAAATTAACAGTTCATGATTTTGTTTTTTATTTTGTACTGTCTTTTGCTTTCTGTTATTTCTGTTGAGAAACCAGCTGCCATTCTTATTGTTGTTCATCTGAACATGGTGTTACTTATTCTCGAAGATTTTAGATTTTTTTTCTTTTTTTCGTTGGCTTTCAGCAATTTTGCTTTAATGTATCTCTTTATATTTATCCTGACTTTCTATTGACCTATCTCGACTTCCTGGTCCTTTCCTCTGCTCTGCAAAATCATATAAAATCTATCCAATGATTTCTTCATTTCATATGCTTTAATTTCCAGTTCTAGAATTTCTGCTTGGTTTAATACTAGATATTTGCTTCTCTGCTGAAATTCTCCTCCTGTTCATCCATGTTCTCCATCTTTCCTCTACATGTCTTAACCATTTTGCAATAATTACTTTAAATTCCTTATCTGTTTATTACAAAATCAACGTAATCCATGAGTCAGGCTCTTGATATGGGTCACATTTCCCTAATTTTTCTCAGATATGTCACATATTTTGTATAAAGAAACAGTATAAAGGATTTTTTGTTTTGTTTTTTCCTGAGAGGAATTATTACTTTTCTCTGATGGGAAACAAAGGTAAAGGCTGATCATTTAGGTATAATTTGGGGCCAAAACTTTAATTATTTTCAATTTATATCTGGTTTCAAATGAGATTACAGTTATCCCTCAGCCTGTGCGAGGAGATTGCTTCCGCCATCCCCGTGTCTACCAAAATCAAGGAATGTTCAGACTCTTTATATAAAACTGTATAGCACACTAAGCCCTCTGTATCCACAGGTTCCACATTCACAATAGGAAGGACAAACTGTATATAAATCTCTCTTTGCCTTTTAGCCCGACTCCCGGATTTTCCTTATTGCTTTCTGAAGGGCTCATTTCTTTAATCTTATTAGAACTTGAGCTGGGAGGAAATAGGTTAGTTTCAGTTCACCTCTCGATTAAATTTCAGTCTTGTGTGTGATACAGTATCTCCTTGTGCTATCCTGATAATTTTCCACTGGGAAATCAACAAGATTCTCAGAGCATGAGAACTTTAAGAATTTATTTTGGCACTTGAGCTTCTCCAGGCTTCTATTGCACCAGGTCATGTTGTCAATCAAACTTTAACTCATTTCTCTTTGCCCAGAAAAGTCTCTCTGTTTAGGTATCTTCCTAGCTTCTGCCAGCACCAAGACTAGGCAACGGTGCCACGTATGAAGGTGGCTACCATTCTTTACTCTTTTCAGAAAGGCTTTTCTTTACCTGGAATTTAGTTCATTTAGACTTCTAGTTATCTATTGTACCTTGATGGCTTTTTTAAACTACATAATTTTTCGTTTATCTGTTGTTTTCTTGCTATTGTAATGGAAGTGATATTCATTCCGTCTAAAATGGAAATGCAATCCACTGTTGTCTTTATTATTGAAAGAGATAATATCTACTTATTGGAAGACATAACTTCTGTGAAGGAGCTATAAAACATAAAGGGGATGAGGCTGCCAATGAGGGAATATATAGAGAAATATGCATGTTATCTTTAAGGAGTGTCTGTATGAGTGCAATGAAAAATCATCAGTGTTAACAAAATAATGGAATGGATTAGGGAAAAAAATTCAGCATAAGCTTATGCTGTCAGTTAAAAACTGACAAACTTGTTGGGAGAGTATTTTCACTATAAAAGAATGGGTAAGAGAATAGATACCTGATAATAAGGAAGCATAGAGAATCTTCAGAAATATTTTCACCAACTAAACTTTGAGGAATTGCCAATGTTTTGTTCCAAAGGTTCAAAATTAGCTTGCTCCAATGTCTTTTGTCTTGAAAAATGAGCGTTCCAACAGTTACAGGCTAAATTGTGTTCTCCAAAATTCATATTCTGATATCTTAACCTCTGATATTACAGATGGTGACTGTATTTGAAGATAGTCTTTAAAGAGATGAATAAGTTGAAATGAGGGGTTTAGAGTGGGCCTTCTTCAATATGACTGGTGTCTTTATAAGAGGAGAACATTTAGAGAGATACCAGGAATGCACACACACAGAAGGAAGATCATGTGAGGGTGCTGTGAGAAGGGAGCGACCTGNGAAGGCCTGGCGAGCTACAGTCCATGGGTTTGCAAAGAGTTGGACATGACAGCAACTGAACTGAACTGAATTTGGTCATTACCTTTTACATTTATTCTCTGTTCTTTTCTTCCTCCTTTCCTCTGTATTTTAGATTAATTCTGTATTTCTTCTCTATTGGCCTTTTAGCTTTACCATTCTGTGATAATTCTAATGATTCCTCTGCAGACTGCAATGCCTATTTTAGGTTATCACATTTTACCTTGAAATTATAGCAACTGTTTATATGTAAGAACTCAGAACATTCTGCTATCACTGTCATATTTTACTTCTGTATCTTTTTTAACTCCACAGCATTTTATTATTTTGCCTTAAACCATCAGTGGTCTCTTTTACATGTTAACTACAAACCTCCACCATTTCTGGTGCTCTTTGTTTCTTTCTGGAGATTCAGGTTTTCCTCTGGTATCACCTACCTTCACCCTGATTATCTTCCCTTAGTATTTCCTATAATACAGACATGTTGGCAATAAATTCTTTTAGATTGTTAGCCTGAAATGTTTCTCTTTTGCCTTCACTATGAACCCTTTTTTAGTTGTGAAATTAACAGTTCATGATTTTGTTTTTTATTTTGTACTGTCTTTTGCTTTCTGTTATTTCTGTTGAGAAACCAGCTGCCATTCTTATTGTTGTTCATCTGAACATGGTGTTACTTATTCTCGAAGATTTTAGATTTTTTTTCTTTTTTTCGTTGGCTTTCAGCAATTTTGCTTTAATGTATCTCTTTATATTTATCCTGACTTTCTATTGACCTATCTCGACTTCCTGGTCCTTTCCTCTGCTCTGCAAAATCATATAAAATCTATCCAATGATTTCTTCATTTCATATGCTTTAATTTCCAGTTCTAGAATTTCTGCTTGGTTTAATACTAGATATTTGCTTCTCTGCTGAAATTCTCCTCCTGTTCATCCATGTTCTCCATCTTTCCTCTACATGTCTTAACCATTTTGCAATAATTACTTTAAATTCCTTATCTGTTTATTACAAAATCAACGTAATCCATGAGTCAGGCTCTTGATATGGGTCACATTTCCCTAATTTTTCTCAGATATGTCACATATTTTGTATAAAGAAACAGTATAAAGGATTTTTTGTTTTGTTTTTTCCTGAGAGGAATTATTACTTTTCTCTGATGGGAAACAAAGGTAAAGGCTGATCATTTAGGTATAATTTGGGGCCAAAACTTTAATTATTTTCAATTTATATCTGGTTTCAAATGAGATTACAGTTATCCCTCAGCCTGTGCGAGGAGATTGCTTCCGCCATCCCCGTGTCTACCAAAATCAAGGAATGTTCAGACTCTTTATATAAAACTGTATAGCACACTAAGCCCTCTGTATCCACAGGTTCCACATTCACAATAGGAAGGACAAACTGTATATAAATCTCTCTTTGCCTTTTAGCCCGACTCCCGGATTTTCCTTATTGCTTTCTGAAGGGCTCATTTCTTTAATCTTATTAGAACTTGAGCTGGGAGGAAATAGGTTAGTTTCAGTTCACCTCTCGATTAAATTTCAGTCTTGTGTGTGATACAGTATCTCCTTGTGCTATCCTGATAATTTTCCACTGGGAAATCAACAAGATTCTCAGAGCATGAGAACTTTAAGAATTTATTTTGGCACTTGAGCTTCTCCAGGCTTCTATTGCACCAGGTCATGTTGTCAATCAAACTTTAACTCATTTCTCTTTGCCCAGAAAAGTCTCTCTGTTTAGGTATCTTCCTAGCTTCTGCCAGCACCAAGACTAGGCAACGGTGCCACGTATGAAGGTGGCTACCATTCTTTACTCTTTTCAGAAAGGCTTTTCTTTACCTGGAATTTAGTTCATTTAGACTTCTAGTTATCTATTGTACCTTGATGGCTTTTTTAAACTACATAATTTTTCGTTTATCTGTTGTTTTCTTGCTATTGTAATGGAAGTGATATTCATTCCGTCTAAAATGGAAATGCAATCCACTGTTGTCTTTATTATTGAAAGAGATAATATCTACTTATTGGAAGACATAACTTCTGTGAAGGAGCTATAAAACATAAAGGGGATGAGGCTGCCAATGAGGGAATATATAGAGAAATATGCATGTTATCTTTAAGGAGTGTCTGTATGAGTGCAATGAAAAATCATCAGTGTTAACAAAATAATGGAATGGATTAGGGAAAAAAATTCAGCATAAGCTTATGCTGTCAGTTAAAAACTGACAAACTTGTTGGGAGAGTATTTTCACTATAAAAGAATGGGTAAGAGAATAGATACCTGATAATAAGGAAGCATAGAGAATCTTCAGAAATATTTTCACCAACTAAACTTTGAGGAATTGCCAATGTTTTGTTCCAAAGGTTCAAAATTAGCTTGCTCCAATGTCTTTTGTCTTGAAAAATGAGCGTTCCAACAGTTACAGGCTAAATTGTGTTCTCCAAAATTCATATTCTGATATCTTAACCTCTGATATTACAGATGGTGACTGTATTTGAAGATAGTCTTTAAAGAGATGAATAAGTTGAAATGAGGGGTTTAGAGTGGGCCTTCTTCAATATGACTGGTGTCTTTATAAGAGGAGAACATTTAGAGAGATACCAGGAATGCACACACACAGAAGGAAGATCATGTGAGGGTGCTGTGAGAAGGGAGCGACCTGCTAGCCAACTGAGAGACCTCAGAAGAACATAAACCTGCTTACACCTCACTCAGCTTTCTTCACAGTCCAACTCCACGTCCACATGTGAACACTGAAAACACCATAGCTTTGATTAGATGGATCTTTGTTGGCAAAGTAATGTCTCTGCTTTTGAATATGCTGTCTAGGTTGGTCATGGCTTTTATTCCAAGGAGCAAGCATCTTTTAATTTCATGGCTGCAGTCACCATCTGCAGTGATTTTGAAGCTCCCCCCAAATAAAGTCTGTCACTGTTTCCATTGTTTTCCCATCTATTTGCCATGAAGTGATGGGACCAGAGACCATGATCTTAGTTTTCTGAATGCTGGGTTTTAAGCCAACTTTTTCATTCTCCTCTTTCATTTTCATCAAGAGGCTCTTTAGTTCTTCACTTTTGAACTGTGGTGCTGGAAAAGACTCTTGAGAGTCCCTTGGACTGCAAGGAGATCCAACCAGTCCATCCTAAAGGAAATCAGTCCTGAACATTCATTGGAAGGACTGATGTTAAAGCAGAAACTCCAATACTTTGGCTGCCTGGTGCATAGAACTGACTCATTTGAAAAGACGCTGATGCTGGGAAAGATTGAAGGCAGTAGGAGAAGGGGACAATAGAGGATGAGATGGCATCATCTCATCCAACCACTGGTTGGATGGCATCACCAGCTCTTTGGACATGTGTTTCAGTAAGCTCTGGGAGTTGGTGATGGACAGGAAAGCCTGGCATGCTGAAGTCCATGGGGTCGCAAAGAGTTGGACACGACTGAGTGACTGAACTGAAAACACCTTGCTCATGGACTTCCACCCTTCAGAACGGTTGGAAAATACATTTCTATTGTTCTAGCCACCAAGCCCGTGGTATTTGTAATGGCAGTCCTAGATAATTAATACACCAAAAAAAGAGTAAAAAAACATCATAGCTCATTTAATCTGAAACCATAGGAACCCCCTAATGGAAATTTCAAGGGTATTTAAATAAAGAAATGGTGAAATCTCTAATTATCCTTTAACTTAGTAGGGAGACTAATTGCCACTTTTCTCCTGAGAACATGAAGTCTGCTGCTAATGGTGAAAAGAAAAAGAGAATGAGTGTCAGCTTTGTCTCACACTTATCTGGCCCAGACAAGGTGGCCCCAAGGCTGAGAGAAGGATAGCCAATATCATCTTTTAATCACAGGGGGCATAGTTTGTGCTGGCTTCAGAACCAAGAATGTAAAAACATAGCCTTCTTGCAAATGAAAATAGTAGTTACAAGCCAACTAGGATCAAGCGTGGCTTTATGCTTTCTGCCATTGTATGCACAAACTAAAGACAAAACATGTTTGTTCAGACAAGTGAAAACTGTCCCACAGTATATAATCAACACATTCAAGTAAAATTATACATTATCTAATATACGACCAGTTCTATTTCATCATATCAGCTATAACCATGATTTCTTTTTAAGGTTTTCATTTTGTCTATTTTAGAAACTACTTTCAAAGGCTGAAGGAAAAGAAAGGTATTTAGATAACCATACCCCCCCCATAATTGCATCACTTATCTTAAGTAAACCAAGAATTCAAAAAATACATATTTAAATTTTTGTAACCTAAATATGACTTTGAAATTTAATTTTGGTTTACGTATAAAGGATTTCCTTTCATACGGGAAGTTGCATGTCCTTTTTGTGTCTAGTATTTTTAGTATATATTGATATAACTTATAAAGTTCAATATGTGGTTATTATCAATATAAATGAGACATACATCTGTCTTTTGTATTTGTATCTTGCATTTTGAACGCATATTAAAAAGTAGGAAGAATAATCTCTATTATGTTTTCTGTCACCCATATCAAATTCTCCATGGATATTAATTAATGTATTCAATTAAATTAATACTTTTTTAATTGGTTAATTCTACTGTTTTCAGTTTTAAGGGGTATGGATCCAGTTATATATCAAGGATTTCATTTCCCACTACTAGGCCTTAGTGGAATTTATACGACATAGTAAAATTCCATCTTCTTTTGTCTAGGACAGTTTCGAGGTATAGTGGAAAAAATGAACCAAAAACTCAACAAACCTGGGGTTGAACCACCTCTTTTACCAGCTTAGAAACCCTGAATAAGTTAGCTAATTCCTCTGGGCCTGTTTCCCAACTTTTAATATGGAGATAATAATATTTACAAGGTCATTTTGACATTATGCACAGTGATGAACTCATGATTCTTGCCCAATAAATGTATTTTCTTCCTGGTTCCTCACATTCTGGGGTTCACCCATTCAAAACATTCCTTGTTTGTTTTGCCTTTCATATGATCTTAATTCATTCTTCTTGTTTTTTGAAGGATTTTTTTGTCTAAACATTTTTAGGATAGAAAACTCAGTAGTGTACACTTCTCAATGTGTTGGCCAGTTCTTTGGCCTTTGCCTCTTTTAGCTTGGCAATGCAAGCAACCAACTTTGGACCCAGAATGTTGCTTCCCCAGTGATGGCAGATTTCATCATATCTGTAATTGTAATTGGTCCTAATAGCTTCCATCAGCTTATCCTCAGGTTCTTTGTCTGCCAAGTTAACTCATGTGAAGTTGACGATGGTGTAATTCTTTCATGTGGACTGGATGCTCCAGCCTGGCCTTCCCTTTGCTAATGAGATAAGGAACTCGCATCTTATGATACAGGGCAGGCAGGAAGGCCCCCAACTCGGTGGGATCCACGTCACTTGAAATCACCTCCAGTGGAAACTTTTGGTCTCCACCAATGCGGTGACAGCATTAACCCCTGCCGGAAGGGTAATTGGCCTTTTTGTGGGGACATCCCCTTTGCCTGTGAGCTTTCGTCTCACCCTGAACTAACAACCGTTGCTTCTTCTCTTACTTCATGTCTGGTCTGTACTTGTGAGATATTAATCAGTTGAGTGACTGTTGGGAGTCCAAGTGAAGTCACTCAGTCATGTCCAGCTCTTTGCAACCCCAAGGGCTGTAGCCTACCAGGCTCCTCCTTCCATGGGATTTTCCAGGCAATAGTACTGGAGGGGGTTGCCATTTCCTTCTCCAGGGGATCTTACCAACCCAGGGATCGAACCTGGGTCTCCTGCATTGTAGGCAGACGCTTTACCACCTGAGCTACCAGGGAAGAATTTGAGAGTCCAAGGCCTGGGTGAACTGGTTAAGCAAGGGAGGCATTTTCAGCAACTTATAGAGACTGACTCTCTGGCCTTGAAATCAGATGCAGTGAACTCATTTGACAAAGATGGCGATGTCCCTTTTGGTCTGATATTCTGTCCTGACTCAGATGGTAAAAATCTGCCTGCAATGCAGGAGACGCGGGTTCCATCTCCAACCCACTCCAGTATTCCTGCCTGGAGAATTCCATGGAAAGAGGAGCCTGTCTAGCTACAGTTCATGGGATTGCAAAGAGTCAGACACGACTGAGCAACTAACACTTTCTGCCCTGAGAAGTAAAGTGCAACACTCTGTGTGATGGACAAGTTCCTTGTCAAGTTTGTGTTAAGAACCACATAGGAGGGTACATCTGTATTAATGATCTGAAATGAAATGAAGTGCAGTGAAGTGAAAAGTCACTCAGTCATGTCCAACTCTTTGTGACCCCATGGATTATATCGTCCATGGAATTCTAGAGGCCAGAATACTGGAATGGGTAGCCTTTCCCTTCTCCAGGGGATCCTTAGTTTAAAATGCTATTACCATTCTTAATTATTCTTACATTTTTTAGACTGAAAAAATTCCAGTGGATTTTTGAAAACTATGTCAAACACAGGCTTGCCAACTTAGACCTGCACCTCAAAATACAGGCAGACCTAACTTTATTGGACTTTGCTTTATTGAACTTTTCAGATGGTGCATTTTTTTCAACACAAATTGAAGGTTTGTGGCAAGCCTGCGTGGGGCAAGTCTGTCAGTGCCTTTTGTTGCTGTTTAGTCGCTCAGTCATGTCTGACTCTTTGCGACGCCATGGACTGCAGCATGCCAGGCTTCCCTGTCCTTCAACATCTCTTGGAGCTTGCTCGAACTCATGTCCATTGAGTCAGTGATGTCATCCAACCATCTCATCCTCTGTTGTCCCCTTTTCCTCTTGCCTTCAGTCTTTCCCAGCATCAGAGTCTTTTCGTCAGTTCTTCACATCAGGAGGTCAAACTATTGGAGCTTCAGCCTCAGCATCAATCTCTCCAATGAATATTCAGGATTGAATCCTTTCGGATTGACTGGTTTGGTCTCCTTGCAGTCAAAGGGACTCTCAAGAGTCTGCCCCAACACCACAGTTCAAAAGCAGCAATTCTTCAGCACTCAGCCTTCTTTATGTTCCAAATCTCACATCTGTACATGACTTCTGGAAGCACCATAGCTTTGACTAGACGGACGTTTGTTGGCAAAGTAATGTCTTTGCTTTTCAATACACTGTCTAGGTTTGTCATAGGTTTTCTTCCAAGAGGCAAACGCCTTTAAATTTCAGGGCTGTGGTCCCAGTCCACAGTGATTTTGGAGCCTAAGAAAAGAAAGTCTGTCATTATTTCCCTTGTTTCCCTATCTATTTGCCATGAAGTGATGTGACTGGATGCCATGATCTTCATTTTTTGAATGCTGAGTTTTAAGCCAGCTTTTTAACTCTCCTTTTTCACCTTCAACAAGAAGCTCTTTAGTTCTCTTCACTTTCTTCCATTAGGGTGGTGTCACCTGCATATCTTTTCTCCTGGCAGTCTTGATTCTAACTTGTGCTTCATCCAGTCTGGCATTTCACATGACATACTCTGCATAGAAGTTAAATAAGCAGGATGGCAATATACAGCCTTGACATATTCCTTTCCCAACTTGGAACCAGTCTGTTGTTCCATGTCCAGTTCTAACTGTTGCTTCTTGACCTGCATACCGGTTTCTCAAGAGGAAGGTAAGGTGGTAGGTTATTTGCATCTGTAAGAATTTTCCACAGTTTGTTGTGACCCACACACTCAAAAGCTTTAAAAGTGCAGTCGATGAAGCAGAAGTAGATGTTTTTCTGGAATTTTCTTGCTTTTTCTATGATCCGACAGATGTTGCCAATTTGATCTCTGGTTCCTCTGCCTTTTCTAAATTCAGCTTGAACATCTGGAATTTCTTGGTTCACATACTGTTGAAGCCTGGCTTGGACAATTCTGATGTATCTTTGAGAACTATGTTACACACACACTTCCTTACTTAGATCTGCACCTCAAAGTACAGGCAAACCTCTTTTTTTTTTGCACTTCACTTTATTGCAGTTTGCAGATAGTGCATTTTCTTTTTTAGACAAATTGAAGTTTTGTGGCAACCCTGCATGGAGCAAGTCTATCAGTGCATTTTATCAACAGCATTTGCTCATCTTGTATCTTTTTCATTAGTATTATATTCTATGATTTTCTAGATAGGAAAGTAAATTTGTACAAAGAATCAGGAATTTGAATGACTTTCTGCTACTGCTAAGTCACTTCAGTCGTGTCCGACTCCGTGCAACCCCATAGATGGCAGCCCACCAGGCTCCCCCGTCTCTGGGATTCTCCAGACAAGAACACTGGAGTGGGTTGCCATTTCCTTCTCCAATGCGTAAAAGTGAAAAGTGAAACTGAAGTCGCTCAGTGGTGTCTGACTCCTAGCAACCCCGTGGACTGCAGCCCACCAGGCTCTTCCATCCATGGGATTTTCCAGGCAAGAGTACTGGAGTGGGGTGCCATTGCCTTCTCCGTTGAATGACTTTAGGCTCCTCAATAACAACAAAAGGAACAACAAAACAATGAAATCATGACTCTACAATGCCAAAGAAAATTCCAACTGTGTATTCTCTACTCAAGCTATCTATCACCTGCTAGAGAAGTTTAAAGGATATTTTCTTAACGCAAGCTCCCAACACATTTACTTCCATTGCATTCTTGCTAAAGGGGGTACTGGAAAATGATTTCTGCCTTAAGAGGGAGCAGATCAAGAAAAGGAGATGATGAGAGATTCATAGCAGAAAAGATACTACCCAGGAGAGAAATGAGAAAAGTCTTCAAAATAGTGGGGGAGAGAGATCTCAGGGAGATGACTGTACTCCAGATGTAGATATCCCTGGACCTATGTGGCATAGGAAACAGACACGGGGAGAGCTGTCCACCCCATGCCCTCTGTGGTGATGCCATCTTTAATCTGATCAAATTACTGGAGCATATGCTCCAGACCAAGTGAGTAAACCAAGAATGTGGAAGGCCTACCCTCCAGAAAACAGAGCATCAAACTCCAGATTAGCAAATGCCAAGGACAATAATTCAGAGAAGAAAGAACACAAAGACAGCGTACAGAAAACTTGGAGCAAAACTGGCCCAGAGAGAACGAAGAACTCTTTGGGAGAGAAAAAGCCTGGGTAGATCAGTTGATCTTATTGTCCTTTTGGAAAATTGTCCTGTGGAGCTATTAGGAGGTCTGAAGAATTAGCAAGAAGCACAAAGATAGCCAAAATCAAAGCAATTACATCAGTCTCAACAAAGACAGAAACAAAAAAAGGAAACATCATAGACTACTGGCTGTTCAACTGTGAATAATATTTGCAAAGACATCAAAGAAGTGCTGGATATTCACGTAACTAACAACTATCAATCTATTCAGTCAGTTCAGTTGTTCAGTCATGTTCAGCTCTTTGTGACCAAATGGACTGCATCACACCAGGGTCTCCTGTCCATCAACAATGCCAGAGCTTGCTCAAATTCATGTCCATCAAGTGATGGACATCCAACCATTTCATCCTCTGTTCCCCTCTTCTCCTTCTGCCCTCAATCTTTCCCAGCATCAAGGTCTTTTCAAATGAGTCAGCTCTTCGCATCAGGTGGTCAAAGTATTGGAGTTTCAGCTTAAAAATCAGTCCTACCAATGAACACCCAGGACTGATCTCCTCTAGGATGGACTGGTTGGATCTCCTTGCAATCCAAGGGACTCTCAAGAGTCTTCTCCAACACCACAGTTCAAAAGCATCAATTCTTCAGTGCTCAGCTTTCTTTATAGTCTAACTCTCACATCCATACATGACTCCTGGAAAAACCATAGCTTTGACTAGACGGACCTTTGTTGGAAAAGTAATCTCTGTTTTTTAATATGTTGTCTAGGTTGGTCATATTTTTTCTTCCAAGGGACAAGCATCTTTTAATTTCATGGCTGAAGTCACCATCTGCTGTGATTTTGGAGCCCAAGAAAATAAAGTCTGTCACTGCTTCCATTGCTTCCCCATCTATTTGCCATGAAGTTATGGGGCCTTATGCCATGATTTTAGCTTTCTTAATGTTGAGTTATAAGCCAACTTTTTCACTCTCCTCTTTCACTTTCATCAAGAGGCTCTTTAGTTCTTAATTTTTTCTATAAGGATAGTGCCATCTGCATATGTGAAGTTATTGAAATTTCTCCCACAATCTTGATTCCAGCTTGTGCTTCATCTAGCTCAGCATTTTGCGTGATGTCTTCTGCATATAAGTTAAATAAATAGAGTGACAATATACAAACTTGAGGTACTGCTCTCCCTATTTGGAACCAGTCTGTTATTCTATGTTCAGCTCTAACTGTTACATCTTGACCTGCACACAGATTTCTCAGGAGGCAAGTCAGGTGGTCTGCTCTTCCCACCTCTTTAAGAATTTTCCAAAGTTTGTTTTGACATAGTCAATATAAGACAGAAGTCGATGTTCTTCTGGAACTCTCTTGCTTTTTTTGGTGATCCAACGGATGTTGGCAACTTGATCTCTGCTTCCTCTGCCTTTTCTAAAACCAGCTTGAACATCTGGAAGTTCATGGTTCACATACTGTTGAAGCCTCGCTTGGAGAATTTTGAGCTTTACTTTGCTAGCATGTGAGATGAGTGCAATTGTGCAGTAGTTAACATTCTTTGGCATTGCCTTTCTTTGGGATTGGAATGAAAACTGACCTTTTGCAGTCCTGTGGCCACTGCTGAGTTTTCCAAATTTGCTGGCATATTGAGTGAAGCACTTTCACAGCATCATCCTTCAGGATTTGAAGTAGCTCAATTGGAACTTCATCACCTCCACTAGCTTTGTTTGTAGTGATGCTTTCTAAGGCCCACNTCCTGTGGCCACTGCTGAGTTTTCCAAATTTGCTGGCATATTGAGTGAAGCACTTTCACAGCATCATCCTTCAGGATTTGAAGTAGCTCAATTGGAACTTCATCACCTCCACTAGCTTTGTTTGTAGTGATGCTTCCTAAGGCCCACGTGACTTCACATTCCAGGATGTCTGGCTCTAGGTGGGTGATCACACCATCGTGGTTATCTGGGTCATGAAGAGCTGTTTTATATAGTTCTTCTGTGTATTCTTGTCACTTCTTCTTAATATCTTCTGCTTCTGTTAGATCCATACCATTTCTGTCCTTTATTGTGCCCATCTTTGCATGAAATGTTCCCCTGATATCACTAATTTTCATGAGGAGATATCTGGTCTTTCCCATTCTATTGTTTTCTTCTATATCTTTGAACTGATCACTGAGGAAAGCTTTCTTATCTCTCCGTGATATTCTTTGGAACTCTGCAATCTATTAGGAAAAGGGTTAAAGAGATACAGGGGTGTAGCGGCAATGTAAAAGCGCTAGCATAAAAGGAAATCAATATGAGATTCCATGTACATATAATCTAGATGGACATCTCTATATTTCAACAGAGAGTAAAGGAGAGGGACTTGAAGTAGTAAGGAGAGAGAAAAACAAAGGAGAACTTGGAGCTGGCAGGCATGATATCCTCCCCTTGAACATAAACTTACAGAACATCAGTGTCCAACCAGGCTTTTCCAAACGAAAGGAAGAACTCTTCATTATCATAATTGAACACAGAGAAGACATGAGCATTGTTCAAGCCACAAAATGACCATCTTCCTGCTTCCTGCTTCATATGAGTCATTGATGTCTCTTTATCAATCAACTTCAGCTTCACTCAAGATAAAATTTATGATGATAGCCATAGGATCACCCATGCTTGCAGATAGCATCCAATCCAGAACCAAGACCCATTTCCTTAAACCTTATCTCAAATTATCTAATACAAGCTCAAATCCTATAAGTTTAATTAACACTTTCTTACTGGGACCCCACGGTGTGGGGTCTCCATCAACACAATAAATAATAAACCAACTCTATCAACCATGAATGTGTTCCTGGTGGTTTTTGTTGGGCAAGCACTTATTTATAGGAAGTACGGGGAGGAAAACTACTGGGTTTTGCTAAGTTTTTTTCGTCCTTTTGGACATGTTAAAATGCATGTACATGCCACTTGATAAAACACAAGTTAATTTTTAAAAGCTTGTCACACATTACTTCCCAAGGTGGGAAAGCATGTGCATATGCTGACTGGTTGGAGGCAGGGAGGCTGTGATTGTTTTAAGAGATATCTTCTTAAGCAGAGGGCTTCCCTGATAGCTCATTTGGTAAAGAATCTGCCTGTAATACAGGCAATACCGGTGAAATTCCTGGGTCAGGAAGACCCAGCAGAGAAGGGAAAGGCTACTCACCTCAGTATTCTGGCCTATAGAATTCCATGGACTGTATAGTCCACGGGATCACAAAGAGTTGGACATGACTGAGTGACTCACTTTCATCTTAAGCAGAAGGTCCAAAATTTCCAGTGATGCTGAAAATAACTGGAATGATGACAATCCTCCCTGGTCCATAAGGGCAACCATTTTAGACTCTGGGTTTTCCAACATCCGCTGGATCATCGAAAAAGCAAGAGAGTTCCAGAAAAACATCTATTTCTGCTTTATTGNTCGGTGCGGGAGGCGTCCCTTCCTCATCTTCCCCTTGCAGAGCCCAAGGGTTTTGCCTCTTTCCATCCGGGCGACGCCTCCTCCGCAGCCCCCCACCGCACTCCCAGTTAGGGCAGAGAATCCCAGCCTTCACCCTGCCCCCAGCGTTGTCTCGGGGATGTGTGGGGGTGTTGTCCACAGAGGCCACCCGCGCTCTGGAGTTCCTGCCCCAGTGGGCCTGACTGGGGATTGTCATCCAAGTTGCCAAGATGGGCGTCTCGGGCCAAGGGGCTTCCCCGGACCCCCTGGCTGCCCTCCCTCAAGCCAGACCCCTGCCTGGCAGGGTGAGCAAGGGTTGCAGGGCCCCAGAGGAGGAGGAAAACGGGCACGGAGGCAGCCAGGGGAGGAATGTCCCCGGAGAGGGCGCAGTAGGGAGGAAATGCCTGGAGGAGTGCTGGGCCAGCTGGGAGGGGCTACAGGGGCAGGAGATGGGGAGGGGCGGGGACCAGCCCCAAAAGGAGCAAACCACTGGGTTGCTGGGGCACTCCTACCCTGTTGGAGCACTGGGCACTAGGCTGGCATCCCTGCCCCCCCTGGGGCTGAGTTCTGGGACAGACAGACAACAACTGAAAAATAGGCTGGGAAATGCCACTTAATGGTGCCTGGCCATGGATGGAAGGAGCCAGGCCTGAGCTACTTGGACAGACAACCAAAGAGGGCAAACAGGGCAAAGCCCCGGGGGGTGAAGTTCCCAAGGTAAGGACACCCCTCCCCGGGCTCTGCAGACGACCCCGGCACCCTGAAGCAAGTAGTTCATGCAGGACTCCCCCCTCCCCAAAACCCGAAGCCTTGCCTGCCCCCTCCTCCTGTCCTCAGCACCCCTCAACCTATGAGAAGCAGAGGTTTCTACTGAAGCCCCCTCCCCATAATCCAAACCAGCTGATTCCCAAGGACGCAGAATTTCAGGAAGTGGCTTTTCTATTGGTGAGAAAGTGGAGAAAGCGGGGAAAGCCTCTTGAAAAATGCACATCCAACGTCTCCGCAGATTTTACCTCTTTTCTCACCCATTAAATGAAATGGCAAACACACGTCACACCGTCCCACGACCTTCTTAGAACACCTTCCAAAATAATTAGCAGCTTCTAGTTGAAGTTTCCCCTGGAGAAGGGAACAGCAACCCACTCCAGTATTCTTGCCTGGAGAATCCCATGAACAGAGCAGCCTGGAGGACTACAGTCCATGGGGCCGCAAAGAGACACAACTGAGCAACAAATACTTTACTACTTAGACAAAACTTAAATCTAAACCTTTGCTTGGTACTTTTAAAATTCTGGACAGGCAGCTTCAGCAACACACACTTATTTGTCTTGGTTCTGGAGGCTAGAACTCGGAGGTCAGGGAACTGGCGTGGTGGGTTCACATGAACGGGTGTCTGGCCTGCAGACACCATCTTCTGGCTGACTTGGGATGCAGAGGGGACACTAGCCCTTCCATGGTTCGGTTAGTTCAGTCTCTCAGTCGTGTCCGACTCTCTATGGCCCCATGGACTGCAGCACACCAGGCTTCCCTGTCCATCACCAGCTCTCGGAGCTTGCTCAAACTCATGTCCATCGAGTCGGTGATGCGATCTAACCATCTCATCCTCTGTTGTCCCCTTCTCCTCCTGCCTTCAATGTTTCCCAGCACCAGGGTCTTTTCAAATGAGTCAGTTCTTCTCATCAGGTGGCCAAAGTATTGGAGTTTCNCGTCCTTAATGTCTCTAGATTCTAATGATCAGCAAATTCTAAAGTCAGTTACAGAATTCATCTCCCACTTTTTTCTCCAATATTGCATACATTATTCCCACCACAGATGTAACTGCTATGTCATTTTTAAAACACATTAGAGTAACTTGAGTTTAGAGTATATTAATCAAATTATAATTGGCCTTAACATAAAATCAACATCCAACACATGCAGAGTTGAAAAGAAGAAACATTGTTTACATTTTAAGACCAAAAAGTTCACAATTTGTAATAAGACATGCACTGAAATTATCATTTAATGTGTATTTAGGGAAATTAATCATTGCAGATGGCAATTGCAGTCATGAAATTAAAAGATGCTTACTCCTTGGAAGGAAAATTATGACCAACCTAGACAGCATATTAAAAAGCAGAGAAATTACTTTGCCAACAAAGGTCCATCTAGTCAAGGGGATGGTTTTTCCAGTGGTCATGTATGGATGTGAGAGTTGGACTGTGGAGAAAGCTGAATGCCAAAGAATTGATGCTTTTGAACTGTGGTGTTGGAGAGGACTCTTGAGAGTCCCTTGGACTGCAAGGAGATCCAACCAGTCCATTCTAAAGGAGATCAGCCCTGGGTGTTCACTGGAAGGAATGATGCTAAAGCTGAAACTCCAGTACTCCTGTCTCTTATACACATCTTGAACATCTGGAAGTTCTCAGTTCACTTACTGGTTTTCCACTGGTCAAACTTATTTGGAAGCTAGAGGTTAAGCAGTCCTTTGTTTATGTAATTCTTATTGATAAGCTTCGTATGACACAGGGAACGGTGGGGAAGAATAGACAGTTCTGAAATCCCAAATGACAAATAGATTGCAGAGTCCAGCTCTTCACCCCTTTTGGTCAGTTCTCATTCTTCAAATGGGTGAAACATTTCTGTCCCTTAACACAAGGAATCTCACACGCTAGTAAAGTAATGCTCAAAATTCTCCAAGCAAGGCTTCAGCAATATGTGAACCATGAACTTCCAGATGTTCAAACTGGTTTTAAAAAAGGCAGAGGAACCAGAGATCAAATTGCCAACATCTGCTGGATCATGGAAAAAGCAAGNACAACTGAGTGACTGACCTGAACTGAACTGAACTGATGGAGTATCCTGCACAATAAATTTTAAAAAATTATTAGTAAATGCTATGGATTATTGGGCTTCCCCAGTGGCTCAGCAGTAAAGAATTCTCCTGCAATGCAGGAGACTCGGGTTCATTCCCTGAGCTGGGAAGATCCCCTGTAGAAGGCCATGGATCCAGTGTTCTTGCCTGGGGAACCTGTGAACAGAGGAGCCTGGCGGGTACAGTCCATGGGGTTGCAGAGTCAGACAGGACTGAAGTGACTGAGTCTGCACAAACTCATGGGCTGTTACTGTCCTCATACAGTTCACGTGTTGAGACCTATTTCCCCACTGGATGTGGATGTAGGGCCTTTGACAGTTGGTTAGGTCATCAAGGTGGAGCCCTCCTGAGTGTGATCAGTGCCACAATGAACAGGACCCCAGAGAGCTTCCTCAGCCTTCCACACCTGTGCAAACACAGTGAGAAAGCAGCTGTTTATGACTCAGGAAGTGCGCTCTCACCAGACACAGATCTTCCAGAGCCGGGATCATGGACTTAACTTCCAAAACTGTCAGAGATATATTTCTGCTGTTTATAAACTACCCAGTATACAAATATCTTGATATATCAGGCCAAATGAACTCAGACAGCAAACTATCTATATGCAGGTCAGGAAGCAACAGTTAGAACTGGACATGGAACAACAGACTGGTTCCAAATAGGAAAAGGAGTACGTCAAGGCTGTATACTGTCACCCTGCTTATTTAACTTCTATGCAGAATACATCATGAGAAACGCTGGACTGGAAGAAGCACAAGCTGGAATCAAGATTGCTGGGAGAAATATCAATAACCTCAGATATGCAGATGACACCACCCTTATGGCAGAAAGTGAAGAGGAGCTAAAAAGCCTCTTGATGAAAGTGAAAGAGGAGAGTGAAAAAGTTGGCTTAAAGCTCAACATTCAGAAAACGAAGATCATGGCATCTGGTCCCATCACTTCATGGGAAATAGATGAGGAAACAGTGGAAACAGTGTCAGACTTTATTTTGGGGGGCTCCAAAATCACTGCAGATGGTGACTGCAGCCGTGAAATTAAAAGACACTTACTCCTTGGAAGAAAAGTTATGACCAACCTAGACAGCATATTCAAAAGCAGAGATATTACTTTGCCAACTAAGCTCCGTCTAGTCAAGGCTATGGTTTTTCCAATGGTCATGTATGGATGTGAGAGTTGGACTGTGAAGAAGGCTGAGTGCCGAAGAATTGATGCTTTTGAACTGTGGTGTTGGAGAAGACTCTTGAGAGTCCCTTGGACTGC
>SJYA01000300.1:1840817-1961462 GCA_006410615.1 Neotragus moschatus | reverse complement strand
AAAGTTATGACCAACCTAGATAGCATATTCAAAAGCAGAGACATTACTTTGCCAACAAAGGTCCATCTAGTCAAAGCTGTGATTTTTCCAGTGGTCATGTATGGATGTGAGAGTTGGGACTATAAAGAAAGCTGAGTGCCGAAGAATTGATGCTTTTGAGCTGTGGTGTTGGAGAAGACTCTTGAGAGTTCCTTGGACTGCAAGGAGATATAACCAGTCCATCCCAAAGGACGATCAGTCCTGGGTGTTCATTGGAAGGACTGATGCTGAAGCTGAAACTCCAATACTTTGGCCACATGATGCGAAGAGCTGACTCATTGGAAAAGACCCTGATGTTGGGAGAGATTGAGGCAGGAAGAGAAGGCGACGACAGAGGATGAGATGGCTGGATGGCATCACCAACTCGATGCACATGGGTTTGGGTAAACTCCAGGAGTTGGTGATGGACAGGGAGGCCTGGCGTGCTTCCATTCATGGGGTTGCAAAGAGTCGGACATGACTGAGCGACTGAACTGAACTGAACTGAATTGAATAGGTAGAGGTTAATTTGTGTGGGAATTGAGGCAGAATCCCTTTCAATTGTTTTACTTTGTTAAGAGAAATATAACTATAGCTATTCCACAAAATTTATTCACTGCTTAAAGTAAGTCGGCACATATTTATTCACTAGTGATCCATGACACAAGTCTCCTGTATTGCAGGTAGATTCTTTACCAACTGAACTACGAGGGAAGCTCATGAAAGTGAAGTACACACCTTAAAAGCATAATCTCAGATGTCAATCATTTTTGACTTATGAAAGATGGATACATTTAAAAATTTCTTGTATGTGGCACTTTTGGTTGATCTCAAATTCAAGCTTGCTTTTAAAAAATCCATCTACCTCTGTGGCTAACGTTAATGGTTTCTTTTAATTACAGATTCTGATTCTTGGAGGTCATTAGCACAGTTGATAAATTATACCAGAAACAGAGACACCCAGCAACATAATCATAAATTAAATAATCCCTAAAAGGCTTTGTATTATAGAGGCACATAAGTCAAACCTAAAGTCACAATTTTAAAATCTGCCCTGAATGTCATAAATATACTTTAAGGGGAAACTCCCAAACATTAATTTAAATAATCAGTTTCAATAACTTTCAACAGCTTGTCAAGGCTGTTTTATTTATAACCCCCACCCATGTCCCCTACATCCCAGAATATTTAGAAGGAAATACAAGACACCATATCATTTCATCTGTAAGCATTCAGGAAAGCACCTGTAGAAAGATAAGAGCAATTCTTTTTTAATCACGAACGTATCATTTTCAAACATGTCCACTGGCTGAGTAATGGATAAGGAAGACATGGTGTATGCAGGTGGAATACTAGGCAGCCATAAACAAGAATGTAATAATGCTACTTGCATCAAAGTGGATGACTCTAGAGATTATCATACTAAGCTAGATATGTCAGAAAAAGACAGATATTCACATGTGGAATCTAATTTTTTAAAAAGATACAAATGAACTTAATTACAAAACAGAATCAGACTGACAGATATCAAAAGCAAACTTATGGCTACTGAAGGGGAAACACTGAGGGAAGGGATAAATCAGGAACTTGGGATAAAAACACAAACACTACTACATACTAGATAGATGAATAATTGGGACTAGATAGATAAATAATATAGCACAGAGGCCTCTACCCAATATTCTGTGATAATTTAGAAAAGAATCTAAAAAAGAATGAATATATGTATATGTATAACTCAATCACTTTTCTGTAGCACAATTTTCTGTAGTGTAGAGGAGAGTGAAAAAGATGGCTTAAAACTCAACATTCAAAAACCTAAGATCATGGCAATCAGCCCTATCACATCATGGCAAATAGATGGGGAAATAATGGAAATAGTGACAGAATTTATTTTCTTGGGCTCCAAAATCACTTCAGATGTGACTGCAGCCATGAAATTAAAAGACACTTGCCCCTTGGAAGAAAAGCTATGACCAATCTAGACAGCANAACCTAAGATCATGGCAATCAGCCCTATCACATCATGGCAAATAGATGGGGAAATAATGGAAATAGTGACAGAATTTATTTTCTTGGGCTCCAAAATCACTTCAGATGTGACTGCAGCCATGAAATTAAAAGACACTTGCCCCTTGGAAGAAAAGCTATGACCAATCTAGACAGCATATTAAAAAGCAGAGACATTACTTTTCTGACAAAGGTCCATCTAGTCAAAGCAATAGTTTTTCCAGTATTCATGCATGGATGTGAAAGTTGGACCATAAAGAAAGCTGAGTGCTAAATAATTGATGCTTTTGAGCTGTGTTGTTGGAGAAGACTCTTGAGAGTCTCTTGGACTGCAGAGATCAAATTAGTCAATCCTAAAGGAAATCAGTCCTGAACATCCATTGGAAGGACTGCTGCTGAAGCCAAAGCTCCAAAACTTTGGCCACCTGATGCAAAGAAATGACTCACTAGAAAAAACCATGATGCTGGGAAAAATTAAAGACAAGAGGAGAAGGGGACAATAGAGGATGAGATGACTAGATGACATTACCATCTGGATGGACATGAGTTTGAGAAAACTCCAGGAGTTGCTGATGGACAGGGAAGCCTGGCATGCTGCAGCCCATGGGGTTGCAAAGAGTCACACACGACTGAGCAACTGAACTCAACTAACTGAATACTTATTGCAAATATATCACTGAAAATGCTAATTGACTTTCTATTTTATGAAAGTTCTTATGAAGTCATAAATAAAATAAAACTGATTAGCAAGAGGGCAGAGAAAAAACTTCAGCAGCATAAACACTGGTGCCTGATTTCAGGAAACCTAGAGAAATAAATATTGTGTGTCACTGATTCTACTTTTCATTTTTAATGATTTCCACTTTTCCAATATTTCCTTTTATATATCTATTTTGTTACATAGACTTATTTGTGTACTCTACTAAGTGGCCAGTTTATGTCTCCAGAGTTGTGGAAGTTTCACTAAGCAGCACAGTAACCAGACACTGGCTTTTTCTTTTCCACTCTTTCTTGCTAGATACAATGGAGCAGCGTAGATAAAAGGTAACACCAGGGATACCTTGATAAGTTTAAAGTAGCTGACAGATCTCTAACATGAGAACAAACACCACCGAAAGCCCTCAGCCTCGTTTTTATATATTTACATTTGCACTCTCTTATCATTTGATTTTTTACTACTCAACACTTGTCAGTGTTACTGCTTAATTTCAATCCATGGCTTCAGTTTCCAGACCTGGAAAAAGTGAACGAAATTAAGTTTGGAAGTCACTGGCGTTCAACTTTAATATTAAGCTGACCTCTTACGAAATTGTCAGAAATGATGTTTCCTATAGAACAGGAACCATTCTATTCATCCATGTAATAGAACGAGAGTCAGCTTCTGTTCATATCTTTAATGAAGTGTGTTCTCTTCTTCCAGACTGACAAATACAAAAAGGGAAAAAACAGAAATCCGATCGTGCAGATGAGAGCAGTAGAGTGCTTTTTGAAACATTAGCCAAGCCATGGAATTTCTGTGGTTAAAGTCATAAACAGTCCCTAGAGAAGCCATTGATAATCACCATTTGGCCTGAATGGAGTCCTTTAGTCAATGCATGCTGTTTTCGTTTTTCCTTTTTATTTTTTTAATTACTTGATTCACTGTTTTTGTTGTGGTCTCCCGAGGCTTTGCCTTCTCCTGTGGAATTTTCTTAACTAGAATCCCATGAGATGACATTTCTTCTAATTAGATTTCTTGGCTGTTAGAGATTATTATGCTAGAAAACACACATTCCTTCCTGCTTCCCTTTTCCGATATTTCTATCCTGCTCTTGTGTTTTTATTTATGCAAGATGCAAGCCAGATGTTATATTAATAAGAGAGCTGACTTTCCTCAAGGAGCTATTCATCAGCCCAGAAGTAGACCCTGTTGCAATTTCTGGGAATTCTTCAAATTCTTTCCTTATTTTTTTTTTTTTTTCACTTTAAGTAGCAAATTTTGGAAGATACACTTGAAAGCAATATTACTGTAAGTATAGAATTACTTCGGTTTACTGGGAATGTTGATGGAGATGGGAAGTTTTCACAGTTAAATTTTAAAGTTAAGGAAGAAACAACTGAAATTAGGAACTATATCTTACAAATGTAAGTAGCATATCACATTTGATGTGTATAAACTTTTTGAAAACTTAATTGCTGTTGTTCAGTGGCAGTCGTGTCCAGGTCTTGGTCATTCCATGGACTGCAGGATTCCAGGCTTCCCAGTCCTTCACTATCTCCCAGAGTTTGCTCATACTCATTAAATTCATTTCATTAAAAACTTAAATAGAATAAAGATGCCATATCAGAGCAAGGGAGTATCTTACACAGTGAAGTCCAGATTCTTTGTTATTTGAAATGTGTATGTTAAAATATAAAGAATTTAATATTTCATTTCTGCCACAAATATAACTCTATAAAATGAAACATATTAAAGCAAAACAGAAAGAGCTTCTTATACTCTTCAGATGAATACCTCTTCCAGGGCATAAAAATATTTTTTTAACAACCACAGTTAAATTCATTATGATTCCAAAAATAATCTCTTAAAACAGACATGAGATCCTTAAACTAGCAAACATCCCAGGAACACTCAACAAAAGTTTTGGAAATCTTTTTTACATCCTCAGAAGGCTTATTCTGTGTCTTCTTTCCTTGCTGGTTTTGATTCTTAAATTAACTGATCAGACAAAAGAGGTCATCTGAAGTCCGTGACCGTGTGTAAGACTTGAACCTGGGGAACAATGCAATACTTCTACCTTTCAACATGTTGTCCAGGCACTCATAACCTGTGTGTATTATTCATAAATTGGAGCATAATTTTTATTTTTATTTATACCATATTTTTAAATCAAAATGTATGGACAGCCCCAGCAACACTGCTGGCTCGCCTAGCACTATAGCAAGTAGGAGTTGATAACTCACCCTTGATTTCACTAAGCTAGTTCTGGTAGTAGTTGTCTGCAGCTAAAAATCAAGTCCTCACTGTCTCAAGAACTCCCAGACCTTTTATTTTATATCTGTTGTGCTAGCATCCATAGAGATAGTGTGGACACTCTTTGCTCATCGTTGGCCTTCTGTAACATTATTCCTTGCTTGTGTTAGTTGCCCAGTCATGTCCAACTCTTTGCAACCTAATGGATTGTAGTCTGCCAGGCTTCTCTGTCCATGGGATTTTTCAGGCAAGAATACTGGAGTGGGTAGCTATTCCTTTCTCCAGGGGATCTTCCTGACTCAGGGATCGAACCCAGGTCTCCTGCACTGCAGACAGAGTCTTTATAGTCTGAACCACCAAGGAAGCCCATCCTTTGTCATCATTAAAAACCTCAGCTTTCATCTCATATCTGTCCTCCTTAAACACTGCTTTCCAGAATTCTAAACTCTGCTGTCCTCCACACTTCACTGGCTGCTCCATCTCCATCTCTTTTGCTGATTTGTCTTCATCTGTCTGACCTCTTATTATTAGAGTTCCCCAGGTTTCAGGTCTTGTACATATACTCTAACTACTACATTCCTTTGGTACCATCACCCAAGCCTGTATGCCACACTGATTCCAAGATATAAATCTTCGCTCTGTTTTTCTCTCTTTAACTCCAGACTTTTATATCCCATTGGCCTCTCCACACTGCCACTCCAGTGTCTAGAGGTGTTGCAATAGCATGCATTAGATATCGCCTGACTGCTAGCACTTCTCACTCCTCCACTGGTACCACCCAAGTTCTAGCTATGACTATCTCTCCCTTGGACAATTAAAGTAGACTCCAAACCCATCTCCTTGAGGATCCATTTCTGTCCTACAGTCTGTTCTTGACACCATGACCAAACTGATCCTGATTTTTAAAAAAAGATAAATCAAGTCACTCAACAGCTCAATATCTTCCCAGCTCACTCAGAGTGAAGCCCAGTGTGTTTACATTGACCATGGAGGCCTGACCTCATTCATTAGGTTTTTGTTGACTTGAGCTTCTGTCCTCTCACCCCTCACTTGACCTCAGTCACATGATGTTATCCAGATGCTCCTTGCCAGGGACTCTCCCACTTCAAGTCTTTTGCACATGCTTCTTTGTCTACCTGAAATGTTTCTCTGCAAATGCCTATGTGGGCTGCCTACTCATCACCATTCCATCCTAGTTCATTTCTCTTTATCACACTTGCTGCCATGTGGTGTTTGAGATGCTCAGATGTTTTATTTACTTATTTTATTTATTGCCTGTCACCAGCCCTTGGTGGCTCAGGTGATGAAGAATCTGCCTGCAATGCAAGAGACCTGGGCTCGATCCCTGTGTTGGGACGATCCTCTGGAGAAGGGAATGGCAATCCACTCCAGTCTTCTTGCCTGGAGAATCCCACGGACAGAGGATCCTGGTAGGTTACAGTTCATAGGTTGCAAAGAGTTGGACATGACTGAATAACTAACATTTTCACTTTTCACCACCCTCATTCAAAAAAATTTAAACTCTACAAGTGCAAGAATTTTTTATCTTTGTTGTTCACTGATTTCTCCTTGTCCCCTAAAATAGTGCCTGGCAATACAGTGCTTACTCAGTAAACAAGTGTTGAGTGAATGAATTTCAGATAGTCTTGAAATCAAAGATATGCTCTATCTGATGGCAAACATAAAATGACAGCCTACAGCATTCATGGTTGTGTGTTCGGTGCTACAGTGGAAAAATGTAAAGGGTATCTGCCTTCAAAAGAATTTTAAGAGTTATATTCCTGGGTTCCCTGGTGGTCCATTGGTTAAGAACCCACCTGCCTATGCAGGGGACACAGGTTCGATCCCTGGTCAGGGAAGATCCCACATGCTGCTGCAGAGCAATGCAGCCCATGCACCACCAACTACTGAGCCCACAAGCTGCAACTACTGAAGTCCATGCTCCTACAGCCCATGCTCCCCAATAAGAGAAGCCACTGCAATAAGAAACCCACACCCCAGTGTTCATCATAGCACTGTTTACAATAGCCAGGACATAGAAGCCACCTAGATGTCCATCGGCAGATGAATGGATAAGAAAGCTGTGGTACCTATACACAATGGAATCTTACTCAGCTGTTAAAAAGAATGCATTTGGATCAGTTCTAATGAGATGGATGAATATTATACAGAATGAAGTAAGTCAGGAAGAAAAACAATACAGTATATTAACACATATATATGGAATTTAGAAAGACAGTAATGATGACCCTATATGCGAGACAGCAAAAGAGACACAGATGTAAAGAACAGACTTTTGGACTCCATGGGAGAAGGCAAGGGTGGGATGATTTGAGAGAATAGCATTAGAATATGTATATTATCATATGTGAAATAGATTGCCAGTCCAGGTTTGATGCATGAGGCAGGGTGCTCAGGGCTGGTGCACTGGGATGAACCTGAGGGATGGGATGGGGAGGGAAGTGGGAGGGAGGGTCAGGATAGGGACACAGGTATATCCCTGGCTGATTCATGTCAGTGTATGGCAAAAACCACCACAATATTATAATTAGCCTCCAATTAAAATAGGGGGAAAAAAAAGAAAGAAACCCACACAGCAACTAGAGAGTAGCCCCTCTTGCTGCAACTAGAGAAAGCCCACAGGTGGCAGGGAAGACACAGCACAGCCAAAGAAATTAAATAAATAAACAATTTTTTAAGTTATACTCCATTGTGGGATTTTAGACACATCTTTATAGAACACAAGTAACCCAACATAGCACAGAACAATAGCATATAAGAATCACAGTTGTCTATATATCACTGCTATCTTTTGAAACAAGACATAAATATATCACTCTAAACTCTATTTTTTGAAAGCAAGTCCCAACTCTATTCATTTATCAGAAACAAATTCACATGTCAACATACAAGATGACCACACAATAAATATTTAATTAAATTTCATTTATTCAAATATTTATTTGAGAAATAGATTCTGTGAGCCTTTCATGTACAAGACAGAGCTCCAAAGACATAGGCTCTGACTGTGGAGGAGAAGGGCCAGGAACTTGCACTTACAGACCCGATCATGGTTTACTTGGGCTTTGACCCAACTAACCGATGAGGGAAAACTGAAACATTTTCCTTGTTCTTGTTCATCACAGAAGCACACTTCCCTTTAAAACTGGAGTATCTTCAAAGTCTACTTGTCAAATATTGTGAGTTATATGAGGAAGCAGAATATGGGTACAAGGGCAGTGAAAGGCAGCTCCCTATTTCATGAAAAGTTGAATATATACTTACAAACATAACCTACAAGCTTCACTCCAATAGAAATGAACAGCAACCATAGGAAGACTAGCACCTGAATATTCAGAACAGCTAAATTAGTAATATCCAAACGCTGAAAATAATCCAGTGTCCCTCAGCAGTACAATGAGTAAACAAATTGTGGTATATCCACACAATGAGATAATAATGAGTAATGCAAAGAGCAAACTACTGATGCATGCAACAATTTGGGTGGATCTCAGAAGTGTCAGCTAAATGGGGAGAAAGATACAAAGAGAATGATGTAACTCCACGTATATAAATTCCAGAAAGTGCAAATGAATCCATAGGAAGAGAAAGCAGATCAGTCATTGCCTGGAAACATGAAAAAAGGAAAATGAGGATTGCGAAAGGGATCAAGGGACCTTTTAAGAGTAATAGAAATATTTGTTATCCTCATTGTGGTGCTCTTTCATGAGAGTATTCACCTACTAATATTAATCACATTATGCCCTTTAAATATGTGCATTTTCTTGTACAAAAGTTATACTTCAATAATGCTATTTTTAAAATATACATACCATCCAAAAATTATCAAAAAAAAAAAAAAGAATTTTAAAAACACACTTCTCCCCAAGAAAAAGCACTGGCTGAAAAGCCTAGCAGTGTTTGGTACATATTGGTGCTAAATACATCATCGTTGAAAAATACACATCTGTAAATAACTGCTAGCACTTACATAATGCTTACCATCTATCAGTAACATTTGTTAATTTAATTAATATAAATTCTATAAAGCAAATTTTATTATTACAACAATTTAAAAAAATAGTGTGCAACTGTCTTCTATGTTAGGTTAGGACACTAAGAGCCTAGTCTTCAAGGTTATCCAGTCGGTAAATTGCAGAACTGAGACTTCCACACATGCAGTCTGTCTCCAGATGCATGTCTTTAACTCCTACAACATACCATCATAAAAGAAACAAAAGAAGAAATTAAAGAATCCAGAAAAGAGGCTTCTCTGTGTGCTTGGCAGTCAGGGAAGTCTTTTTTAAAAGACCGGATGCTTGCTGAGCTTCGAAAGGTAGGGAAATTTTGGAAAAAAAGAAGAGCAAAAGTGTATCTCAGACAAAGTTGATGCTGTCAGGCATGAAAGAACCCAAGAAGGTATTTGTCCAGTCTTTGGTGACATTCCTTACAGCATGAGTTAGATCAAAGTCCACTGACATTTTATCTTATAAATATTGCATGCAGGATATAAATACCCAGATCAGTGGGGGAGAAGAGCAAGAGGAGCTGATTTCTCCCATGGCAGGAAAGGAAGAGAAGATGAAGCTAGCGTTGGCTGTTCAATGATGAATGTGGCAATCCTTTTATTTCATGTACGGTATGACTGAGAACAGGGGAAATGATGAGCCTTGGCAGCTCACACTGACAAGGACAAGGAAATATTGCTTTCACGGGGTCACATGCCCACACCAAAATTGGTTGCCAGAATTAGCAATTAAGAAGAACAAAAATACTACTCTTGGGGTTTGACCATGGTGGTGAAGATGATGTTAACCAGACATCCAGGAGGATAAATACAGTGCATATATTCATGTCTAAAGAAACCAAGAGACGTCTTTCATGAGAGCAAACTACAAGGAAAGGGGAGCCAAAGGAAGGGAAGGTCACGCAAGGTGCCTGAAGAAGCAGAGAAGACCAGGTGCAACTCTTGGGAAAGCTTGCAAAGCAAGGCTAACAAGTGAGGCATGAAAAGAGGTGATCAGACTTGTGGCAGAGGCTGAATCAGTGCTGATAGGAAGAGGACTGAAAAAAAAAGTGGACATTAAGAGACATCATGTGGACGTACTCTGCTTGTAGGAAGCGATCTGCCAATGGACAGGTGAAAAGAGACACACTCCACATGACGGACAAGGTGGCTGCTACCAATCTGAGTAGTTGGGAAGAGTAGCACCAAGATAAGTTCATTCTCACATAAAACTGTGCATTGTAAAATTATTTCTGCTAGTCTAAAATACAATCCACGGTTTCCACCAAGCCTCCTAAGAGGAATTTAACGTTTTGCAAATACGTGCAGTGAAAATCTACCCTCTTAAAAGTGTATTCAGAATAACTCTTGGGACTTCCTTGGTGGTCCAGGGGTTAAGACTTCTTCCAACACTGGGAGCATGGGTTCAATCCCTAGTCAGGGCACTAAGATCCCACATGCCTCACAGCCAGAAATACAAACATGAAAACAGAAGCAATATTGTAACAATTTCAGTAGAGATTTTAAAAATGGCCACATAAAAACAATCTTAAAAAAATTAAATCTCAATAGACTATTAGCAAGTGAAATTCAGCAGTACATTAAGAATATAATAATAATAAATAATCTAGTAATCTTCATTGTATAAGAATGGATTACTGATAAATATATATTAATGTAATTCACTATAATAATTGTTCAAAAGTAACAAATTGCAACACCCATTCTTTATGAGAAAAAAATTAAACAATGGTAACTTAAGGATAAGCCTTTAATATGTCTTTATCAAACTAAGGGCCCAAATTATACAAAATAAGAAGCAGTGGAAATTTTCCTCTTAAAAACTGAGATGACTGTTACAAATGAAAAAAGAATTGAGGTATGTAAATTGGAAAAGACAGAGATTTTTTTCGCAGGTAATATGATCATTTACTCAGAAAACTCAAGAAACTCAGAAAGCCATTAGAATAAAAGAAATCAGTAAAATTTATGTGTCTGTAGGAAATGGCAACCCACTCCAGTGTTCTTGCCTGGAGAATCCCAGGGATGGGGGAGCCTGGTGGGCTGCCGTCTCTGGGGTCGCACAGAGTCGGACACAACTGATGCGACTTAGCAGCAGCAGCAGAAGCTATATCTATATCAGGTATTAAAACAAGTTGGTATAATGAAAGAAACAATTACAAAGAAGAAAGTAAATTATCAAAGACCAACTGTTTTATGCAAAATCCATATTAAGAAAACTTAACATACCATTTAGGTACCCAAAAGACTTAAAGAAAATATATATCATAGTCTTAAACAAGAAAACTCAAATGTAATTAATCTAATTTAACCTGTAAATTTGTAACGTTCCCAAGAAAATGACTAGGCCTTAAAAAACAGGCACGCCAATTCTAAAGCTGACATAGAAAATCAACAAGAAAATATATCCATATAATATTTGAGTGAGTTTAATGAATTGCATTAGAAAGTGTAATTGATTACTATACTGTCTATTGTGAATACATAGATATATAAATAGACCCAAAGATATGAGCAATTTTGTTTTAGGATATTTCTACCAGTACATATAATAGGGATTATTTAGTAAATGGATATGAGGCAATTGGTTAGCCATCTAACCAACACTGAATTACTATTTCACTCTGCAATAAAGTTCATATTTATAGTTTAGTACAGTGCATGACTTATGGCCATCACATTCTTTCTAGTGAAAGTGCTTGTAAAGAGTGAAATGGCCAACTGTTCACACATAGGCAAAGAGAGAAGCCTTGAGACTAATGGCTGTTAGCAGCACTTTAGCTTTCCCCAGTAGAACACAGCCAACACAGAGCAGGCTTTAGAGTAGACAGTGAGAAAACACTGCCCAGGTGCTAGAAATCTCAGTGCCCCGCTTGAAGTTGGTCATAGTACTCCCTTAACCCTTAAGTTGACTCATTCGGGTTTTCCTTCTTCCCTTGGTTCTCACTTTCTATTATATTTATTTCAATGCTGTTTCCTATGCTGCAAACTACAAATTGGCAAAGAGTATATTCATTGGAAAAGACCTTGATGCTGGGGAAGTCTGAAGACAGGAGAAGTGGGTGGCAGAGAATGAGATGGTTAGATAACATCACGGAACCAATGTACATGAATTGGAGCAAACTCCAGGAGATGCAGAGGACTGGAGAGCCTGGTATGCTGTAGCTCATGGGGTATCAAATAGTCAGACACAACCTAGCAACTGAACAATAACAGCAACAAACCAACCATTTTGGAGTAAATGATAGACTGTTCATAGTTAGCATATGTTAATACAAGTTGTCATTGTTATTTAGTCACTAAGTCACGTCTGACTCCTTTACAAACACATAGTTTTAAATGTTTGCTTACCAAAGTGTTTCCATAAGACAGAACATGAAAATTCATTGCTCTTCCCAGGCATCAATACTCAAGCTGTCCATTCAACTTGGTGAAATCATTCATCTATAATAGTCTGTAATTTGCTATTTTTACCAAAGCATTTTGTTTGTTTCCAGTGTTTGTGAAATAGTAAATCAATTCATCTCTCTGAACGTGAACTCTAAATGGTCAACCAGTGTGCTCCTTAAAGCTTACCTGGGAAATGATCATCACTTTCTAAAACCACCACACGATAACAAGATTCTGCCTTAATGCAAAGGCTGAAATGTAGCGAAGGCTTCGTGGTACTGTTTATGAATTGTTTAACCTTCTGTCGCCAGCCTGAGTTTCATGCATTCTCAGGCTGCTGAATTATATCTTTGTACACTGTAAGAAAGCTCACCTAACATTTTTTTACATAAGGGAGATAAACCCTGTTTGTGAGCTCTGCTGTGAAGGAGACTGAACACAATACTTGCTCATGGTCCCCAAGACTGTTCACCAAGCCTGAAATGTTATCAAATAATTACATGGTAGCAGCAGAAGCTGCAGTGTGCTTTCTGTGCTATTTTCCTTTCAGTCGCTCAGTGGTGTCCTACTCTCGGCAACCCCACCGATTGCAGCATGTCAGGCTTTCCTGTCCTTCACTATCTCCCGAAGTTTGCTCAAACTCATGTCCATTGAGTCAATGATGCCATCCAACCATCTCATCCTCTGTCGCCCCTTCTCCCCCTTCTCCTTCTGTGCTATTGGCTCAAGTCAATTATAACTTCATGCAAACTGCTCCATCAACTTCTGCTAATTGTAGCGTATATCTCCATGACAGAAGGGAAGCTCATCCTTCATTTACATTGCACTTTTCCCAAAGCCTAAGCATAGCAAATTCTGTCTTGACTAATTATAAATATCCTTCCCCTCAGAATATGACTGAGAGACCGAAGGATGTCTGCTTTCCTCCCTTTTCATTAAAAGGGAGTTGCCTTTCGACTAAATTGAATTTTCCTTTCATTCTCTGTGGATGAGTTTGCTTAATATCTCTGCAGACACATAAATCTTATGCATCCAGCTATTGCCTGTCAGGCAGCTCAGGGCAGCTCTGTCCTTTTACCAACCAAGTGGGAAGCTTTGGGACCAACCCAGGACAGAGTCAACATATGCAGAGCTTTGTCAGTTCCCCTTGACTCCTTCTACTTCCTAATCACTAGGAAGCTTATTCCAGGACTGATTCAGGCTTGGATCATCTAGATCATTCCATATCCATTAAAACTTACCAGTCTTGTTGCTCAATCTTTCAGATTTACTAGACTTTCACAACCCTGATGCTGGGAAAAATAGAGCAAAAGGAGAGGGCAGAGGATGAGATGGTTAGATAGCATCCCTGACTCAATTTAGATGAACTTGAGGAAACTCTGGGAGATAGTGGAGGATGGGGAAACCTGCAGTGCTGCCATGGTTCACAAACATGGGGTCACAGAGAATCAGACATGACTTAGCTACTGAACAACAACAAGCAGCAACTCATTCCATTCTGGCCAAAGTTAAAGAAAGGAGTTCTTGCTTATGGACTATACTATCCTGACTTCCTGAAATGCTTACCACTTATCATCACCCCAGCTCCCTTGGTAAGATTAGACGGCCTTCAGTCTCCGTTCTTCCTCCCATAGCATCTTGTGACTACACGTCAATTTGTATCGCCGTTTTCTGTTTCCAAGTCAATCTTCGCAGTGAACTGAGCTCTTTAAGGAAACAGGCTATGGCAATTATATATGTTTTAATGTTATTCATCTTTTTATTCCTAGTACTTAGAAGAGTGTCCAGTAAATAATAGGTATCCAAAAATTACTTGATGAATAAATGAATGAATGAATCATTCACTCACTGCTCAGCCTACCTAGATTCGGACCCCTGGAAAAAAATTCTGCTGATATCGTTCTTCCTAAAGTGAAAAGCTATCCAATCTGCTCTTGAATGGGTGTGACCAAGCATCAGGTATCCTAATCAAAAGAAAAAACTGGATGGTCACTTTTTTCACCTAGATGTGACAGTATATTCTAAGAAACACTTTCTAATACACCCTTAAAATCTGTTCAATCAAAGCAGAAAAAGAAATCTAGTGCCAGCTGCAAGGACAAACTCTACTAAGTTGCCACAGTTCAGCTGTGCACTATATAAGGCTATTGTAGCACTGTCAAATTTCTAGAATCTAATGATGACACACATCTTCTAATATATTTATGTCTGCACGTCTATTCCTAGAGACTTCTTTATCACTTTTGAATTGAGTTCCTCATGTACACCATGGCTCAATGTTCTAATATAAAATGAAAACACTAATAGAGCCTGTTAGAAGTCTTAACAGGGAGGGTCTGAGGAAGAAGACAGTGATAAAAGTGAGACGTTCAAAACAGCCCAATGAACAATAAACAAAATCTAAATGTGATTATATTAAAATATTTTACATTAGTTTCAGTTCAGTCACACAGTCATGTCCGACTCTTTGCGACCCCATGGACTGCAACAAGCCAGGCTTGCCTGTCCATAACCAACTCCCAGAGTCATGTCCAAAGTCGGTCATGCCATCAAACTATCTCGTCCTCTGTCATCCCCTTCTCCTCTTGCCTTTAATCTTTCCCAGCATCAGGGTCTTTTCCAGTGAGTCAGTTCTTCACATTAGGTGGCCAAAGTATTGGAGTTTCAGCTTCAACATCAGTCCTTCCAATGAATATTCAGGACTGATTCCTTGAGGATGGACTGGTTGGATTTCCTTGCAGTCCAAGGGACTCTCAAGAGTCTTCTCCAATACCATAGTTCAAAAGCATCAATTCTTCCATGCTCAGCTTTCTTTATGGTCCAACTCTCACATCCGTACATGACAATTGGAAAAACAGGTGTGTAAATAAGTGATTCTTGTAAACATTGGAAAATTCCTCTAAGAACTGAAGAAACTTACTTTAAAAATAAACATTGAATTTTTTCCATTCCTTCATGCATTTTGGACAATGTATCAGAAAATGCACTCTCTGAATTAAGCAGTGAGATAGGAGGTCTTCCTTTTTATGAATATTTCAGTCAACCAATAACCCCCTAATAGCTTACTCTTTTATTCTTTCTTTCTCCTATTCTTCTTCCATTTTCTCTCTTATATTTCCACCCCACATACTAGTGCAGAACTAAACTCCTGTGTGATCAAGAACATAAGAAAAGTGTTGGGTTGGAAACTCTTACATGCTGCTTCTTGCTAGTACATCCTTTCTCCTCCACCCTCTCCCTGCCTCCACCCCCAGCCCCACCTCCAACTAAATCATTCCCTGATCTCCAGCTGCCACCTTGACAAAAACTGAGCCTCAGAGCCTCACATGTAGACCTATAATTTGTCATTTTATTTTTCGATCACAGCAGGGAGCTCCCTGTTGCCAAGGATTTCCCACCTTGAAATGAAAGAAGAAATAGACACCTGCAGAATTCTCTGACAGTTGGTCCCTCATCCATGCGAAGAGCCTGAATAGGACAGCAGAAAAGGCTTACAGGATGATGGGGGATAATATTCAGTGCTAGGAGGAACTCCTGAGGTGATGCCAAGATGACTGTTTTGTTTAAAGGGCAGTCAGTCGGGTCCCCTGGAGGAAAGGAAAGAGAACAATGGTTTTTCTAAGAAAAAAAGATTTTACTTTGGAGTCTTTTTTCAGTTTATTTGGCCAGGCCAACTTTCTTCCGTTTTTTAATTTATTTAATTTGTTTTCTGAGAGATCTGATTGATCTAGGATTACAACACATTCAACTATACAGTTTGAAGTTCAGATTGGTACAGAAGTAACAATTCAATTGTTCATGAGACTCAATCTCAGAATAAAATAGCTCTTCACCTAAAGTTTTTCGATACACAAAGCACCTACTTTCTCTCAGTGCCTCAATTCCATTCAAACCCAGTCACAACTGGCCTTTGTTTATTTCTGCATCAAATTCACAATCAAAGTACTAAAATTCTTTCTTTTTATCACCAGATAATGTTTCTAGGCTCAAACACGGGCAGAAGATGCACCAAATGATATCAAAACAGACTATTATACCACAAGCAGTACTGAAGCAAATCACCCATCTATCAAGAAAGTTACCATTACACAGTCATTTTGCCTGATTAAAGATATATTAAATGTGTCTCAAGGAAATGGTTTTTGGTCATTTGTAACACAAGAACTTCTCCTCAAAGACATTACAGTACTTGTTAACCTCCCTTCCCACCATCCATGTATTTCCAATGTTTTCTCTTTTTGGTTGTTTTTTCACACCAATAACAGAACGCAGAAACCAAAGTAAGCTGCTCTCAGGTTGTTTCAGAAGGGAACGTAGGAAAAAGTTGGGGGGAGGAAGTTTTTCTTAAATATACCCTTTTACTCATTTATTCATTCAGTAAATATTTATGGAGGGCTTACTGTGCCAAGTGTGCTAAGAAGTACTGGTTTATAATGGAGAAGAAGGCAGACCTGATTCCACTTTATGAAATATTCATTTGTCAGCAGAAGGGGATGGGACAATAAACAAGTCCAAGTAAACATCAGATTTTAGATGATAGATTCTCGTAGACAATAATAAGCACCACGAAGAAAATAAGACCTAGTGATGTGATGTGGGGGCAAAGGGAAGGGAGAGGAGCTCTCGATTAGGATGGTCAGCTCTCCCTGAGATAATGTCCAGCTGAGACGAAGCTTAAGAAGGAGCCAAACGCGCAAGACCCAGGCACAGAGTGTTCCCAGTGGAAGGGACAGCGAGTAACAAGCTCTGAGAAAAGAAAGCTCTTGGCCATGGGGCCTGGAGCAGAGCCAGCTTCGTGGGAGCTGTGTGAGAAGAAATCTGAGAAGTGGCCAGGGGCCGACTAGCACAGCCCAAGGGAAGAACAGGGCCATCCCTTTCCCTGTTTGTGAAAGGGTGGGCGGGCAGAAAATTCAGCAGGAATAGGGACTGTAGCCTGAAGGTGTGTGAAGGTCACTGTCAGCAATGCAGAGGGTAAATGAGGTCATCAGAAGCAGCTCTCTCGAAAAATAGGAGGTTACTGCCTTGAGCAAAGTCAGTTAGCAAACCTGAACTCTCTGAACCCACGTAGATATCACCTTCTCCTTGCTCAGGTGTACTGGAAAGACTATCCTAAAATACTATTTGAAAATAATATGTTCACTGTGGTTATAATGCGTAAACTATACAGCTGTAAAGCCAAGAGTGGAAGAGACGTGCCAAATGAAATATTTCGTTCAGATGATACCATAAGGAAATACTTGGTTGTCTCTTCAATGTTATAATAGCGTTTTTAGAGTAAAGCAAATCCATTTTGGGCTTTTAGGGTATCAAAGCATATATTTGCGACTAGGAAGAAATGCCTCAATACTTGTAAAATAGAAAGCAACTTTGATTTTTATTCAAAATAAAGCACCATGAGATATAACGTCGGCAATTTGAATTAATAGGTTATCGCTTTACAGAAGTCTAAGAGATTTCAGGAGAGCAGACAGGATTAAATGAGCATCCAGCTGTTCATCAGTTAATTGAGCTTTTTTTTTTTTTTAATATTCAATAAGTGATAGAAACTGTTATAAAGACTCTCAGTATGAACCAATCACAGAGAAATAGCAAGACACCCGCTTTATGAATTTTGAGCTCAGCATGATTTCCAACTGGCTTATATTCCTTAGGAGATAAGTTGTTCCCCAAATAATTAAGCACTTACATCTTTAATGCGTTTTTGCAATCTGGCCTGATGATATGACAGAGGGGATGGTCAGAGTGTCATATGGCCTACGGGTACAAAAATTTCCCAAGTGGCCAGCTGGCTTTCTGTCAAAACGACTCTAAATTGTTTACCAACTTGTGTGTTTAGTTTGTCAGTTTCTGGAACTCTGAATTATTCTAGAAATGTGTTTTAACGTTTCTATCAAGGGTAGGAGTTCTCCATAGGTATAAATCTTTGAACAATGGTCTCTTAGATATGATATCAAAAGGACAAGCAACAAATGAAAACATCGTCAAAATTCAACTTTTTGTCATTGCAAGTATAGCATTACCAAAACGATGAGACAGTCTTTAGTCTAAAACATTTTCAAATTATACATCTGATAAGGGACTTGTATGTTGAATATATAAAGAACTCTCACAACCCAATAATAAAAAGATAACCTATTTGAAAATGAATAAAGAATATGAATAGACGTTTCTCTAAAGAAGATTTACAAATAGCCAACAACCACATGGAAATATTCTCAATATTCTTCACATTAAGGAAACACAAATCAAAACCATAATGAGATGCCACTTTCCACTGGGGGAGTGGTTATTACCAAAAAGATGGATAATAGCAAGTGTTGTCAGGGAGTGGAGTATAAGAACCCTCACATACTTCTGGTAGGAATGTAAAACGGGCCAGCTTCTTTGGAAATAGTCTAGTAATTCCTCAAAATGTTAGACATAGAGGGGACTTCCCTGGCGGTCCAGTGGTTAAGACTCCATGTTTCCAGTGGATGAGTTTGGGGTTTGATCCCTGGTCAGGGAACCAAGATCCCACATACTCCATGGCATGGCCAAAAAAATATGTTAAACATCTAGTTATAATGTGACCTAACAGTTTCACTTCTAGGTATCTGAGAAAAACAAAACACGTCCACACAGAAACACATTTGTATGTTCATAGCAGTATTATTCGGAGAAGGCAATGGCACCCCACTCCAGTACTCTTGCCTGGAAAATCCCATGGGTGGAGGAGTTTGGTAGGCTGCAGTCCATGGGGTCACAAAGAGTCAGGCACGACTGAGCGACTTCACTTTCACTTTTCACCTTCATGCATTGGAGAAGGAAATGGCAACCCACTCCAGTGTTCTTGCCTGGAGAATCCCAGGGACGGCGGAGCCTGTTGAGCTGCCGTCTATGGGGTTTTACAGAGTCGGACACGACTGAAGCGACTTGGCAGCAGCAGCAGCAGTACTATTCCTAATAGCCAGAAATGAAAACAGTCCTAATGAGCATCAGCAGATAAATAGATAAACGGATATATCATTTATCCATATGGTATATCCATATGATTCAACAATATTTGGTAATAAAAAGAAATAAAATACTGATTCATGCCATAATATGGGTAAACCTTGGAGATATCACGCTTAATGAAAGCAGTCAGTCACAGGGATCACATACTGCATGATGTCTTTTATAGGAAATGTAGGCAAATCTAGGGGCACAAAAGGAGATTAGTGGTTGCCTAGGGAGGGGGATGGAGCGATATGAGGAGAAATGAGAGTGATTACTGAATGGGTATGCAGTTTCTTTTTGAGATGATGGTATGTTTTTAAAACTGAGTGTGGTAATGGAGACAAACCTCTGTGAATATACCTTAAACCAGTCATTGTAGACTTTACAAGGGTGACTTATATGATTATATATGGCATTAAATTATATCTCAAAAAAGCTATTTGCTCCACATTATTTTTACCTTGTAAAAAACTACCTATTTTATCAGACTATAGTGAGAAATTTTATTTATTTATTTGCCACACTGCAGAGTGTGTAGGATCTTACTTCCCTGACCAGGGATCGAGCCTGCACTCTCTGCTTTGCAAGCGGGGAGTCTTAACCTCTGGACCTCCAGGGAAGTCCCAGAACCACAACTTATTTTTCAAGGAAAGGTACTTAACAGAGATTAGTGCACTATATGATTCCTATCTCTGTATATTTTTTCCCACAATGAAAGACTTCTAACATACTAAGAAGGAAATGGTCAAGTACTTAGACCAGAATAAACTGATTTCTCATTGAGCTACACAGTATATTTCCAAACAATACAATGGTGGCAACAGTGAACTCACTCTTTCAGTATATGAACACAATTACTATGTTTACTAGAATTCTAGAATTACAGCTTCAGAGGACACAAGTATTCACCTCGTCAAACTTTCACTTTGTAAATTAAGGAAGCAGAGGTCAGAAAAGTTCAATCTTTGGCCTTTAGGCATAGAATAAGAGAGAGAACAAAGAATAAAAGACCTTCTGAATTCCAATTCAGTAGAAAATCAATTAGATAATGTATTTAGAGCATAAGGATCTTAGATAACAGGTTCAGCTATTCTTTTAAAAGGAAAAAGGAAATACATCTTTCTTAAAATAGTGATTTATGTTAACGACAAAGGCTAGATTTAACGCATGCCTGGTCAGTGGCTTCAGCAATGCCCGACTTTTTGTGACACTACGGACTGAAGCCCACCAGGTTCCTCTGTCCGTGGGATTCTCCAGGCAAGAATACTGGAGTGGGTTGCCGTGCCCTCCTCCAGGGGATCTTCCCCACTCAGAGGTCAAACCCTCATCTCCTGCATCTTCTGCATTGCAGCCAGATGTTTTACCCACTGAGCCACCTGGGAAGCCCAGATCTCATGCATATATTAAATTTAGTGTGTCATATTAAAAGAAAAACCAGAATTCTTTTCCACTGGGAGTGATCAGGAGGATTATCCTGGTGGATTGTGGCACATGGGATTATAGCCAAGGGCAAAAATTTATGTCCCCAGACTATGTAAGAGATAAGAAATGGGCTGTGAGTATCCTTATGGAGAGTTCCTTGGGTCTTGGCAAATCATCACTAATGATCCATTCATAAACTTCAAGATGGCATAGATGTCAAATGAGGCAGGGCAGGAAAGCCACAAAGAAAGTAAGAAATTTGATAAAAGAGAAAAGTTCTTTTGCCTACTTTGGGATTAGAGTGAGAGCTGGGAAAGACAGCTGCAGGTAAGCCTCTGGTTCTCCTCTTCCCAATTTTCTAGATTGTTACTCAAAGTAAAGGACAGCATGACCATGTTAGAAAAGCAGGCTTCAACCCCATCTCACCCCAGACGAACCAGAATCTGCATGCTCACAGGATTCCTAGATGATAGGCTGGGCTATGTCGCTATAGTCGTGTCCAACTCTTTTTGACCCCATGGGCTCCTCTGTCCATGGAATTCTCCAGGCAAGAATATTGGAGTGGGTTGTCATTTCCTCCACAAGGAGATCATGCCAACCCCTGGTATGGAACCTGCCTCTCCTGCACTGCAGGTGGGTCCTTTACTGTCTGAGCCACCAGAGATAGGGGCCGCACATTTAAAATGAAGAAGACCTGGGAATCCAGGTGGTCTCCATCAGCTGTTTCTCTGAAGCACTTCTCAGGTGTCTGCATCTTGGGGACCCAGATGTCCACTGAGGCTTAGACAATTGGTTAGCAGCTCTACACCTTTGGGAAGCTCTAGCTTCTGGATTCACGTGAAAGTCATCCACATTGGCTCCAACCGGAAAAGAAGCCCTGCTTATAGTTAGAAGTGCATGTCAACTGCCTACTAAATCAACTTCCAGTTCTGAGTAACTTTCCAGTTTTCTCCCTCTCTATGTCTAAAAGCTTCTAACAAGTTCCTATAAGAATCTCTGTGAAGGCAGTTTCATTCCACTTCCATGCCGTCATCGATGGAAAATAGCAAAGTTCTCCTTTCTCAGAAATGAATGTCATATCTCCCGTCAAAGTCTTCGTCTTCACAAGTTCAAACTAATTAGAGCTGCAGATGGTACCTCTAAATAAACTTCTCTATTGTGGACACTTAATCAAATCAGTATACCCAATAGAAATGTCTGTCTTATGGCAAAACCTGTAGCTGTAGGTTAGTTGAGATTTTTTAAGTTATGTTAAGGAATTCTTTATCCTAATTTAATTCCTAGCCAAAGATTGCTATGGAAACTCATGTGCAGGCTTACAAATACCTCTTTAGTATTTCTTTTGTCTCAATGGCAAAGAAAATGCTGACATCACATTAGCATCTGAACACTTCATGGCTTGTGCAGAGGAGCAAAAAGCAGAGAGTGTAAAATCAAGTCCAAGTTCAGCTGACCAGTCACTGTATGGATGCTCACATTTCCCCATCTACAGACAATCTAGAACTCTCCTTCCAACTACTAAACTGTCTTGTGACAATCTTATTACCCTCCAGCATCTCCAACAGAGGGTAAATGGCTCAGAAAAAAGAAAATAAATAGAAAATAAAAATAAGAAATAAAATGTGAAGAAAAAAAATAAAACCAGTTATAGTTCTTCGTGAAAAATTGCCTTTCTGAGTCATGTCTTACTGTAGAAGGTTAAACCCAAGGGATAAAATGTGTCTTTAGGTGATCACAGATTCTCCAGGTTTCTTTGTTCACCTAGGCAATAAAAATCTGTCTTCTATGACTAAAAAAAAAAAAAAAAAAAAAAGGCATCAATGACACTAAATTGTATCATATTTCAGGAAAAGACATGAAGAACTTGTTTGTTGGTGGGTTTTTGTCCACATTGTGCAGTTTGTGGGATCTTAGTTCCCTGACCAGGGATCAAACCTGTGCCCCCTGTGGTGGAAGCATGGAGTCCTAACCACTGGAGCAACACAGAAGTCCCAAGACTTATATTTTAGTGGTATCTGATTAACAAGGAGAGAAACAAACTTCTGTACCAACCTCCTGGCAGTTCTGTACAAGAAAATGTCCAGAATATTCAACATAGACAAATAATTTCCAGTTCTGAAGTACCTTCTCAGAGCCTTATTTTCAATGGAATAAATTTAGATTATGGTGAAATTAAAAGATGCTTACTCCTTGGAAGGAAAGTTATGACCAACCTAGATAGCATATTCAAAAGCAGAGACATTACTTTGCCAACAAAGGTCCATCTAGTCAAGGCTGTGATTTTTCCAGTGGTCATGTATGGATGTGAGATTTGGGACTATAAAGAAAGCTGAGTGCTGAAGAATTGATGCTTTTGAGCTGTGGTGTTGGAGAAGACTCTTGAGAGTTCCTTGGACTGCAAGGAGATCTAACCAGTCCATCCCAAAGGAGATCAGTCCTGGGTGTTCATTGGAAGGACTGATGCTAAAGCTGAAAGTCCAATACTTTGGCCACATGATGAGAAGAGCTAACTCATTGGAAAAGACCCTGATGTTGGGAAAGACTAAGGGCAGGAGGAGAAGGGGATGACAGAGGATGAGATGGTTGAATGGCATCACTGACTCAATGGACATGGGTTTGGGTGATCTCTGGGAGCTGGCGATGGTAGGGAGGCCTGGCGTGCTGCAGTTCATGGGGTTACAAAGAGTGAGACACGACTGAGCAACTGAACTGAACTGAACTGATGTGAGAAGTAAGCAGTAAGCTTAGATGGGACTCTAAGCCAATATGAAGATCTGCATTATGGGCCCCAGTCAAGGGTGGTCTCTCTCGTAACTGAGTAACCACTTACTTGCTGGCTACCCCGTGTATACCAGCTACCTTTACACATTCTCATTCTCCATAGGATGGTGCAAGCCTGCTAGATGTGGGAGTGTGTAAGTCCAAGTAATGTTTAGTTTATCATGCTAGATCTTGGTGTTTTTTCCCCCTGGTAGTTAAAAGAAAAATAACAATGCCAAACATGGAGCAGTCTGTATTCTGTCTCATTCAATGAGAATAAAGCTCGCTGGCTTTCATTTCATTTCTACCACTTCCTCATCAGTTGAATTTTTAAACAGCACTCATCTCTCTGAGCTTCAGTTTCCTGTTCTACAAAATGAAGCCAAGCATTGTAGAAGAAGCAGCCCTGCCTGCCTTTGGAGACAGCCTTGTTCCTGGGGACATCTGCCCTCAAGCATCAGCTCTGATCAAGTCACCGAATTGCTCTGAATTTCCACTACAATATAAAATAATTATGACATTTATGGAAAATATTTGCTGTGTTCTTTTAGCCAAGATAGCAGTTTCTAGCAGTTAAACCCTTTACATGGATTTCCTTTTAAGTGAGCCTGAAAGTTCTGCACCCTCACTATGCTCTGCAAATAGGTTGTCTTATACTAAGGACATAGTAGTAGTAGTGAGTAATGAAAGTTGCTCAGTTGTGTCCAGCTCTTTGGGACCCCATGGACTATAAGGTCCATGGAATTATTTAGGCCAGAATACTAGAGTGGGTAGCTTTTCCCTTCTCCCGGGGATCTTCCCAACCCAGGGATCTAACCCACGTCTCCAGCATTGCAGATGAATTCTTTACGAGCTTAGCCACAAGGAAGCCCAAGAATATTGGTATGAGTAGTCTTTCCCTGGGAGAAGGCAATGGCACCCACTCCAGTACTCTTGCCTGGAAAATCCCATGGGCGGAGGAGCTTGGTAGGCTACAGTCCATGGGGTCACTAGGAGTCGGACACGACTGGGCGACTTCACTTTCACTTTTCACTTTCATGCATTGGAGAAGGAAATGGCAACCCACTCTAGTGTTCTTGCCTGGAGAATCCCAGGGACAGGGGAGCCTTTGGGGCTGCCGTCTATGGGGTCGCACAGAGTCAGACACGGCTGACGCAGCTTAGCAGCAGCACCAGCAGTCATCTTTCCAACCCAGGAAATGAATCAGAGTTTCCTGCATCGCAGGCAGATTCTTTACGAGCTGAGCTATCAGGGAAGTCCATACTATGGACATAAATTTGTGGAAAAGAAATGGATTTGCCTTCATACAGGTGCATGAATGAAAATAAAATGTTTTGTTGCACCAAAAAAAAAAAATGTGTAGCCTTAGGAGAAATATCTATATCCATGCTACCTTTATCCCTGTCTCTATCCTTACCCCCATGTGCATCTCTGTGATTTGTCTCCGTCTACAGCTATGCTTACTTAAATCATGCCAATCATGCTACCCATCCAGATTTGTTCTTTTCTGATAAAGACTCTTCCTGGAAAACTAAACTTTAAAAACACAGAAAACACTTATGCAGAAACATTCATCACTGCTGTTAAACTAGTTTCAAAATAAAGCCTTGATAAGAAATATAATTAACCATTTAATATGAAATGTGTTTCTTATTCAAATATAACAAAGTTGCTGATGATTTACAATTGAACTAACATTTGTCCTTGTTATGAAAATATGGTTTCTGTTTCTTCTATTTGGCAGATTGACCTGGTCTTGAAGGTTGAGGGCCAAGATGGGATGATCTTTTACATATGTGGTCTATATAGATCTAGACACAGACATAGCCAGCAAAGTTTCAACTTAAAAGAATATTAGAACAATATTGGAAAAGCATATTTTCATGGATAGGCATTATGGACTGAGCTGTGTCCTTCCACACAAATTTATATGTTGAAGACTTAACCACCCTTTAAACAGGTTCAGTTTGGTTCAGTTCAGTCTCTCAGTCGTGTCCGACTCTTTGCAACCCCATGAACCACAGCATGCCAGGCCTCCCTGTCCATCACCAACTCCCGGAGTTTACCCAAACTCATGTCCATCAAGTCGGTAATGCCATCCAGCCATCTCATCCTCCGTCGTCCCCTTCTCCTCTTGCCCCAAATCCCTCCCAGCATCAGAGTCTTTTCCAATGAGTCAACTCTTCACATGAGGTGGCCAAAGTATTGGAGTTTCAGCTTTAGCATCAGTCCTTCCAATGAACACCCAGGACTGATCTCTTTTAGAATGGACTGGTTGGACCTCCTCGCTGTCCAAGGGACTCTAAAGAGCCTTCTCCAACACCACAGGTCAAAAGCGTCAATTCTTTGCCACTCAGCTTTCTTCACAGTCCAGCTCTTTTACATCCACACATGACCATTGGAGAAACCACAGCCTTGACTAGACAGACCTTTGTTGGCAAAGTAATGTCTCTGCTTTTCAGTGTGCTATCTAGGTTTGTCATAACTTTCCTTCCAAGGAGTAAGCATCTCTTAATATCAAAGCTGCAGTCACCATCTGCAGTGATTTTGGAGCCCCCCAAAATAAAGTCTGCCACTGTTTCCCCACCTATTTCCCATGAAGCAATGGGACCAGATGCCATGATCGTAGTTTTCTGAATGTTGAGCTTTAAGCCAATTTTTTCACTCTCCTCTTTCACTTTCAAGAGGCTTTTTAGTTCCTCTTCACTTTCTACCATAAGAGTGGTGTCATCTGCATATCTGAGGTTATTGATATTTCTCCCGGCAACCTTGATTCCAGCTTGTGCTTCTTCCAGTCCAGCATTTCTCATGATGTACTCTGCAAATAAGTTAAATAAGCAAGGTGGCAATATACAGCCTTGACGTACTCCTTTTCCTATTTGGAACCAGTCTGTTGTTCGATGTCCAGTTCTAACTGTTGCTTTCTGACCTGCATACAGGTTTCTCAAGAGGCAGGTCAGGTGGTCTGGTATTCCCATCTCTCTCAGAATTTTCCACAGTTTATTGTGATCCACACAGTCAAAGGCTTTGGCATAGGTAGTTAAGGTTAAATTATCAGGATGGTGCCTGAATCTGATAGGGCCCCGTGACCTTGTAGGCAGGGAAGAGATAATACTGACATGGATGTACTTCAGAATACCCATGTGAGGACACAGTGAAAAGCATCCATCTGCAAGCCAAAGAGAGAAGCTGCAGGAGGAAGCCAACCTGGTCACCACCTTGACTTTAGATTTCTAGCCTCCAGAAGTATGAGAAAACCCACTTCTGTTGTCTATGCCCTTACTCTATAATACTCTGTTATAGAATCCCTAACAAACTAACAGTAGGTTATCATCAACGTGGAGTAGAGGGAAAAAGGGAGTCCTTCGTCCATTACAGAATCACGGAATGATACCTTTGTGACCTTGAGTAAGTCTCATATGCTTATCAATGAAATTAAAACCTTGGACTAAGAGAACTCTGACATTTATTCTTGCTCTTGTTTTATTTTGTCCAATAATGATGGTAATAAGAGTAACCTTTGTTTGAAGCATTCTCTGAGCATGGCGGTCTTCTCTCAGTGCCTTCGGACACAAGGATGCTAAAACAATTGTCTGTTAGAGCTCTCCTAGACTGCAACTCTGCAATATCTGTTTACATTTTGTTACAGTCTCTGCAGAAATATTTTATTTACATAATTTTATGTATTCCTTTCAACAGCTGTACAGTGTTTCTAATCATCTACCCTTCAAAGAGCACCAAGAGATAAAAGTCTGAATACTGTCATGGCATGACTTGAAATTTCCTAAGTTCCCAACTGTACACACATACAACTTCCTGATGTTGTATAAACATGCTTTTGTGATATATTTTGAAAAAAATAGTCTAAATCTATTCATAAGCATAAGAGCTAATATTTTATGCACTGGAAACTTTGTTAAATGACTTACATGCATCATCAGTTCTTTGAATTTTCCTAAACTGTGTGATAGGAAGTCTCAATTTCATTTTAAACAGGAGAAACCAATGATTAAATAGCATGATTCAGGAGAAATTTAGCTAGCAAAAGGCAGAACAAGGACCTGAACTGGAAGAATCTGCTTCCAAAGCATGCATGTTTAATAAGTTATGCAATTCTGCTTCTCTGGAAAACTTCTAATTTCTGGGATGGACCACTTTTGGTTAATATGTAGAGACAAATCTTCAACAACAATAAAACTCAGTAAGTTCTGTTCCAAACATCATTTCTTCCAAAAGAATGTTTAAGCAAATGATTTTCCAAGCTTTGACAGTTATCCTTTAAGAATCTAAATAAGTTTGCATACAGTTCTTTGTATATCCTCTACATACAAAGCCAAGCTCTCCCTGTTCTGATTTCCAACAAAACCTCAAGCTGACAGCTGCATTTAGAACTTAATCTCCATCTAAATAACATTGGCCCTGCTGGAACTTCCAATGCAACCAGGTCCAGAATTTGCCATGGAAAGCAGAAATCACACTTCTCTAACCAACCCTGGGAGCAGCCAGTGAAGTTCATGTTCTTGGTAAAATTGATACCTGAGCTTTTGCCCCAGAGAGCTGCCTATTCAGGCCTTGGCTTCACAGAAAGAAACTAATGCCTGTGATATGCAGTGTGTCCCATGTTAGTATGTGGGCCATTCGAGGGAAATTAGGTCTCTTCCAGGTTCGAGAAGGACACGTTTGACTACATATAGTAGCACAACCAATCAGAATGCTCCGTTTCTTTTGAAAGAGTCATAAAATTATTTTAAATCTACATTGTTGTCGTTTTGTCACGAAATCATGTCCAACTCTTTGTGACCCCATGGACGCTAGCTTGGCAGGCTCCTCTGTCCATGCGATTTTCCAGGCAAGAATACTGGAGTGGGTTGCCGTTTCGTTCTCCAGCAGAGCTTCCTTACCCAGGAATCGAACCTGTGAACCTGAGTCTTCGGCATCAGCAGCTAGATTCTTTTACCGCTGAGCCACCAGGGAACCCCAAATATATACAGGACCTTTTTAATCTGCACAGTAAAATCATCTAATTTACCTGAATAGTGATATTCCCTTAACACTATTACCTTAGATTTCATCTTTAATTAAAGTAATATTTTCATATTCTTTAAAAAGCCAAATGGTATTAATAGAGAAATAATTTTATAAGATAAATAGAAGCATCTTTTTTAAAGATTTTTAGTTTTAGTTTTTTAAACTTCACTTATTTATTTTTTAACACTGAAACATTTTGTATAAGAATATAGCTGATTAACAGTGCTGTGATAGTTTCAGGTGAACAGTGAAGGGATTCAGCCATATTTTATCAGATTCCATTCTACTCCCATTTTGCACTCTATTAAGGAAATTGCACCCAGCCTCTTGCCATCTCTTTCAAGTAACACTTTCATATTCCTTCTATTTCTTTTATTTGTTATCATACAGGATTTTCAGCTGTCAACTCACAGCACCACTACTGTTCTCATTTAAGGTCAAGAGTTATGTTCTCCAAGGTCATCTATCTTTTGTGGTATAGGTTAGAGCTTGACATCACATGAGATTTGGAAATGTACCAGAGACACGGAAATAGAGAAACAAACATATAGTTACCAAAGAGGAAGGCAGGGTGGGAGATACATTAGGAGTTTAACACATACACCCTGGCGGCTCAGATGGCAAAGAATCTGCCTGCAATGTGGCTACCCACCCGTTCTCTCCCCTGGAGAAGGGAACGGCTACCCACTCCAGTATTCTTGCCTGGAGAATTCCATGGACAGAGGAGCCTGGCAGGCTACTTACTGTCCACAAGATCACAACTGAAGTGATTTTCATCATCATCATCATATACAAATAAGAGATAACAAACAAGGACCTACTCTATAGCACAGGGAGCTATACTCAATGAATTGTAATAACATTAGAGGGAAAATAATCTGAAAAAGAATGAATATATGCATATGTGTCACTGAATCACTTTGCTGTACACTTGAAACAAACGCAACGTTGAAAAGTAACTATATTTCAATTAAAAATAAAAAAAAAAAAAAATAAGAGATGCACCAGAATCAATTGTTCTGGGAAGGCGGAATGGTCAGATGTGTGTCCAGACACTAGCATTAGGGTGGTCCCTGACGTGTATCAAAGGCGTCAGATGTCACTGTGCTGCTTCAGACATACCTTGCCTGTCATATCCCCACCCTGCTGCAGCTGCTCTCTGAAGCTTAGTAGCAGTTTCGCTGATGACCATTCTCTCTCATCCATTCCAGCTCTCCCCTCCCTACCACAACCTCCGAATTCTATACAAACATTCTAGGTCCAGAATTCAGAGAAAAGTTTCTGTTACTCTGACCGAACCCTGACTGGTATGGTTGTTGGTAATGGAGTTGATTCCAGGGAAATAAAAACTTAAGGACAAGAATCTGAATCTGACAGAACTAGATTCTAAAATAAAAAACAGCAGTGACCTATGTCCTGTAGCAAATGGGAAGTCATATGTTCTGCAGAGGCAATTTGATTGTAACTTAGCACCTCTAGTCACCAGGAGTGAAAAGCCTATAGAAGGCTTTCATCTCTAAAAGATAAAAATGGCTAAAGTTAATATTGGTAATTAGAGTGTAAAACTGTAAGATTGGTTGATGGCTTCTGAGTGAGCCAATGAATAGAGAATAAGAAAAGGATGAGCTTGGAACTGAAAATTTCCAGGCCATGGCTCAGATAAAGAACCAAAGCTCTCCTATAACTTTCCTAAATAAATTCCTCATCTCCTGTCGCTATGCAGCCACAATATCTGTAAAACAAATTTAACATATGATCCTACTGGTGGACAAACTAAATCCAAATCTTGTGGTGCTTCTTGTGTTGAAGCCGGAAAGGGATGAGATTCTGAAAATTGAAAAGTGGTACATGAAAATTATAATGAGCTATATCAAGATAGACCTTGAACACCCAAATCCACGTGGCCAGGCTTGATGGGAGGAACAGTCTTTCCTTTTTTATCTGAGAATATCAGCCCCTCTCATCTAAAAATTCATATTAAGCTGTCCTAATGTAGCTGACTAGTAGGGAGCTTAACGATCCTCAAGACTCACCCTCATCAGCATTCATTGTTTCAAGACTTAAACCAGACTCAAGTCCCAGCAAGGTCCAACAAAATAGGAATGAGCTAGCTGGTGGTCTCATGAACATGAAAACAATATAACCTTTCCACTGTTTGTGCTGAAAGAAACCTGAAAAATGTATATGAGAATGGATCCTAAAGATAGACTATGATAGAAAATTGAAAATATTGGATTCAGGTGAATTAGTTGATATGGTATACAACCCAGGGAGTCTAGATGCAATGAGATAGTTTGAGTTGCAAAGTGAATCTAACGCTTTTCTTGAACACAGTAGTGGCCTTGACTAAATGAAGGTGAAGTACCCCAAATTCCTTGATATGCTCAAGGTTTAGAAAAGGGATCTAAGGCTTCAAGAAGCTAGCTAAAAGCTTAGGGAAATAAGAATGTTAGAGTAATATTATTATCATCTACTTATTTAAGCTTTAACCACAATTAAACTTTAACCAGGATATTCCAGAAGTTACTTCCCTTCACCAGAGTTTTGAGATACATTTGTGAGGAGAATGCCAAACTCCGTGATAAGTTTTCTAGTGAATAATATCTTTAAACTAGGAAAAAGAGTGAGATATTGATATAAAAATGAGGTTTGTGATGGGATTCCAGAATGATAGGATGTAAGGGATGGGGCTTAATTTATAGAGGCAGGGTAGGCATGGTTCCTGTAATAGGTACCAGGCCTGAAGCTGGAGTCAGAATGCTTTGATTTGCAAAGTTATTAGGGGTATTCCTAGGACAGAAATTCATAATCTACAGAAGCTTTCTTCAATTTAACTCTGGTGGTTGGATGGCATTACTGCCTCAATGGACATAAGTTTGAGTAAGCTCAGGGAGTTGGTGATGGACAGGGAAGCCTGGCACGCTGCAGTCCATGGGGTCACAAAGAGTCAGACATGACTGATCGACTAAACTAAACTGAACGGAAGCTTTACTTGACTTCTCCAAGTGATGAACTCTTACCCTTGTGAACAGAAATCTGACTTGAATCATCACAAAAGAATCAAGATGTCTTAGCCAATTTCTAGACATGACCCAGTTCATTGGCTCAGAGTCCGCTGAATGGAAGCCTGGCTTCCCTTAAAGAAATATATGATAAAATGCCAAAATGTTACACTGTATATTTTCTTCTTAGTCCTTTCCAATGGGACCCAGAGTAACTTAACAGAGCAGTAAATTGAATAAAAGAAAATACTCAGAAACTGAGGGGATTACTAGACACTGACTTAACTGACTAGACTACACTTAATTACAAGGCTTAACTGATGCTGATTCCTAGGGACTCAAAGAAGATTAAGGTCAAATAAGATTAAAGCCTATTAAGATCCAGGATAGGAGCTTATGAAATCCATGTGATTAATGGAGTTTGCCTATGATGTAGTTCACAACAAGTCTTGTAGGTTCCTAAACACACTGCATGGTTATTTTTCAAGTCCTGGAAAGCAACATTGGAAAAGACATTCTCAGCAACTGGCAGAATCCCCATATCACTTCCCTGACATACAAAATGAGAACTATTGTAGGAAAAGCCATGTGGAAGCCTCTAGAACTGCCTCTGCCTGTCAAAATAGTAAATCAAAATTAAAACTGCTTTTCTGGAAAATTTCAGAGATCTCAACCACTTCCTAATTACCCCAGTTAGTCTATGTGCAAGAGGAGTGAAATGGATTACAGAAAAATTAATCAGATGGCAACTTAAATTGAATACGATGTTCTGGATGTGGTTTCTTTGCTGGAACAAATCAACCCAGTCTCTATTACAAAATATGCAGCTATTGGTCTGAGTGCTTTCATCCTCTGTGTTCAAACAGACTCTGACAAGTAGTTTGCTTTCACCTGACAAAGACAGTAGTGCTCTTTCCCTGTACTACTCTGGGAATGCATCAGATCTGTGGCCCTATGTTAAAATCCAGTCCAGAGACACTTGATCATCCTGCATTGCACAAGAGATGATGTCAGTTCATCATACTGATGGTGGTATGCTGACTGAATGTGCCGAGGAGGAAGTACAAATATCCTGGCAAAACACATGCATACCGGAGAGTGAGAAATAAACCCAACAACATTTAAGCAGCCTGCCACTTCAGTGAAATCTCTGGGCTCTAGAGGTCGAAGGCAAGTTGAGATACATCCTCCAAATGAATATTAGATGACAAGTTATTGCATCTAGTATCTTTTTTCACTAAGAAGGAGGCACAATATTTAAAAGACTGAATTCTGGAAGCAACACACACTCATATAATGACTATGAAGCAAGTCCACTTACCACGTACTCTGTAAGGCTGCTAGTTCAGAATGTTCTAATAAGGCCCAGAGTAAGAGAAGTCTTATGGCAGGGCCACACAACTGTGTAAGCTGCCCAGCCATTTGCATTGTAAGACCCAGCAAATGTAATAGAACGTGATTGGCTCAACTCAAATTTTGTGAACATGATAACTAGAGAGTTGGCCTTAGCTTCGATGTATGAGATCTGTTATTTCCTTATTATAGAACTCTGGATAAATTACTTGACCTTTCTTTGAACCTCACGTTTCTCTTATCTAAAGAACAACTGAAGTACTTGGCAAAAAGAAAGCTGATATGAGAATTAATATAAGATAATGCACACAACATTTCTTATCCATACTAGTCTCTCAAGTTGGTAGAACTTATGGAGTCTTTGGAATAAATAAGAAATGGCCAGCATCACCACTGAGGTGGTACAAAAGAGAACAAAAGTTCTCCTTGTTGGTTGGGTACACATCCTGGAAAATACCTAGTGAAGAACCCTAGGATGTGGAAAGCACCTTATCATTACTGTTAGTCCTTAGAATGAGAGCACCAGCAGCAAGCAGAGATCCACCAGCAATCCCCAGAAGACTCAAACTGTGAGTCCAAACAAAGGGGCCCAAGCCTTCTTGGCTTACAAATACTTTTCAGATAATAGCGGTGAATGCCAAAAAGAGAGAGGTGTTTTAAAGCCAGAAGGTCAGTAGGGTGCCAGCAAATGGAAATTTTATTTTTTGAAAATAAAATATTAAATGTTGAGGAAAATTCTCTTAGCACTGATACTATACTTAGGGAGACCCAAAGCATCGCTGCCCAATTTGATACTGCAGGATACATTGTGTAAAAGCTTCATGGATATGTTTTCAGTACAGTCTAAATTTTTTTTTTTAAAGTTTGAAAAATGAAAGACAACTGATGCATTCAAATCTATTGTTAGAAAAAAAAAAAAACAGCTGCTGACAATCTGATAAATTATTCGCCCAAGAGTTTCAATAATCTTAAACAACTTCTCCCACATATGTTGACAGGGGAAGATCTAGCAAAAATGATGAAACAGGATAATTTTAGGGTATTTCAAAAATGATTAGAAAATCTGTTTGTCTTTTAAACTTCATTTGTTCTAAATTCTATACTGAAATGATTGAACATTTCTGACAAGAACTTGATGTAGCTTTAAAAAATATTTGTTATACACAATAATACTATTTCAGCAGCACAGCAGAATTTAACATACATTGCAGTGATTTTTTGTTACAGATATAGAAAATCTGAACGACTTAGCAGAATATGATCATGATATTGCCTTAACTGACATTTAGGGGAAAAGGAACTTGTGAAAGTGAAGTCACTCAGTCGTGTCCAACTCTTTGCGACCCCATGGACTGTAGCCTATCTTGTAGAAACTCAATAAACACAGAGTTTCACAGTTCAGGTCCCCTATAATGAAGGACATCCTGTCACGTCCTGAAGAAAGCCACTAGGTCCTGGCCACACACTTCACATGCTGGCCCAGGTCCAGTGACTGATGAGAAAGAATTACAAAGGCTGGGCCATTTCACTCTAACATAGGACAATCCTGACAGGCCATTTCAGCTTCAGAGCTCCCTGTAGGTTTGGCTAAGTTTATCATAGAATATATATCCCGGCTCAATTCTCCCTGGACCCAATCCCACTTCCTCCTCCTCCCCTCCAAGGATACCCCCTAATAAACATCTGCACACTAAACTCCATCTTCTAATCTGCCTCCCAGCAAATGATCTGCAACAGGGAGCAAAGAGCAGAAGAGAAAAATCAACTTTTTTATCAGTCAGTAACTTGACAAGCGCTAATTGAGTGCCAGTAATAGCGCAAATTAAACTGCAATTGTTTGCAAGGAGGGAAAGGGTCCCTGCCCCAACAACTCTGCAGTCCAATGAGGATGACTGAATTACAATGGAAACTGTGAATCACCACAAAACAAGTGCTGCTGAAATCAGCCCAGGCAATCCTAGAGGAAATCAACCCTGAGTGTTCACTGGAAGGACTGATGCTGAAGCTGAAGCGCCAACATTCGGCCACGTGATGCAAAAAGCTGACTGTGTGCAAAGATCTTGATGCTGGGAAAGACTGAAGGCAACAGGAGAAGGAAGCAGTTGAGGCTGGGATGGTTAGATAGCATCACTGACTCAACAGACATGAATGGGAGAAAAACTCTGGGAGACAGTGAAGGACAGAGGAGCCCGGCGTGCTGCAGTCCATAAGGGTAGCAAAGAGTCAGATGTGACTGAGAGACTGAACAACAGCAACATGAAGGCTATGAAAAGGTCTGTTAAGAATCTCAACTGTATGTGGAAAGATCTCTAAAGAATGGATGAACTTCAAAAACGTGCTAGGTGAAAACAGCGTGACGCAGTAGCCTGGATTCATTCACATGATATGTCTAGAAAAGGCAGATCTATAGAGAAAGAGAGTAGACCAGTGGTTGCCTGGGGTTGAGTGTGGGCATGAGGATCAACTGGAATTGGGGTTTTTTCTGGAATGACAGTTATGTTTGAAAACTGATTGCAACAATGGTTGTACAGCTGTACGAAATTACGAAGATTCATTGGTTCCTGCTCTTAACATGGGTGAATTTTATGATATATAAATAGTACTTCATGGAGTTGCTAAAAAACGGTATTTGGCATTTTTATACAGCATGATGCAATAAGTCAGACGACTTACAAATGATTTCTCAATTCCTTTATCCAATCCTCAAAAAATGATCAGAAGAAAAACCTATTTATTCCAAAGGATGACCTGATATGGTCATGGTCTGGGACATCTAACAAGAAAAAGAGCCAGAATTATGAGTTAATTTGAGAAGTCCCTTTGCCTAAAACTTTTGAGCATGTAATTTACAGAGAGCTAATTTTCAATTAGGAGAAAAGACAGCTTTAACATGGTCCAAACATGAAAACAGGCATGCTGTCCTCCCAGATTAGTTCTTGAACAGAGATTGCTTATTCATTCATTTCAGCTGCCGTGTCTTTCAATGTCTCATTTAAGACCACATGTACAAACAGCCTGTGTCTTCCATGAAGAAGTTTTAAATGAAAAAATTAAACCTGAAATATTAATTCACCTCACTAGTAATCATTCAGGATTCCCTGGGTGCCTGTAATTTAAATCTAATTTAAATCCAATGATGGCTCAAAGAAGAGAGAACACTCTTGTATCTTTAGTTGTCAGACATTTTGTTACTAGACTTGAAAATAGCTTCAGGGACACAAGGATAGATTTTATCACAATACAAAGAAATGTTCGTGCTATCTAGGATGTGGCTTTGTCTGATAAATTCTCCTTTTCTCTCTCCCCCTCTCTCTCTTTCTTGCTCCCCTCTACTTTTTCCCTTCCTCTCTCTCATAAATACTATTTAACAGACCAGCATTGATATATTAAATTACTTCAAAATATTTACTGCACTCCTACTATATGTGAGGTCATTTAATACTGAAAACTTAACAAGATACCTCTGACTTCAAGGACTTTTCAATGTAATGATTTAAGTTTTAACCCACACATTGCTAGAAAAGGTTCCTGGAGAATGCAGGTAAAACAAGTCAATTTGAAATGCATATTCATAGGAAAGTGATAAATGATTTTTCATGTTGCTGCATTTATAGGAAAATCCAAAGATTTTATATATATATATATATATATATATATCTCCATGCTATTTTTATTGAAAAAATGTTTCTACTTTGTTTTGTATATATTTTATCATTAATAATATTTGACATCAGTATTATAGATTCTTTTCATATTGCAAGAGGATTTAATAGCACTTATATTGCAAAAGGTGGTTTTTTTTTTTTTTTAATATTTTTCGGATGAAGAAGCTGAGGCTCCAGGAATTAGTGTCTCAAGCCTTGTCCTCTTCCAAGGACTCTGCTGCTCTCCACTATTACATATGTTCTATGCCTTCTTCACTCTCGGTTGATGACATGAAAAACTGAAGCAATCATTTAAGCAACTGGGAAAGAATGTTGACAGATTCCACCACCACATCTGCAGGCTTTTCAGCATCTGTCCTCAAGAACTCACCATCCCTCTGTTATCACAGATGAACTACCCATGAGCCTACTTAAAGCAAATCCCCCAACTCAGGCACTTGATTTCATCCCTTCTCGCCATCCCAAGCATGTTGTTCTAGAAGTTCTCTTACTTTTCTATGGTATCTCTCTTTACCTCTCTACTCGATCATTCCATCAGTACTCAAACATCCTACCATTTTTTTCATTATTAAAAAAAGAAATCTTTCTACTTAACTTCTTTTCCAAAATATCATTCCATTTCTCTGCTCCCCTTCGCAGCAACTCCAAAATATAGTTAAATATCTAATACACTGGGGCTTTCTAGGTGGCGCTAGTGGTAAAGAACCCGCCTGACAATACAGGAGACATAAGGGACTCAGGTTCCATCCCTGAGTTGGGAAGATCTGGAGGAGGAAGCGGCAACCCACCCCAGTATTCTTGCCTGGAAAATCCCATGGACAGAGGAGACTGGAGGGCTATGGTCAAGGGTCGCAGAGTCAGACATGACAGCAGTGACTTAGACACGTCTAATATATTATTGTACATACTTCTTATACATAATACAATATACTTTATAGACTCTATATTATTGTATATACTTAAATATCTAATTTTTCTACTCCAAATCGCTCTTTATTGTCCTCATAGATCCACTAAAACCCCTTCAATCAAGACAATCAAGGATATGTCCACATTGATATGTCCACCAGTGACATATCACTAAGCCAACAAATTCTTGGTTTGAAGCCAACTTGATCTTTTACATTTTATGCAGTTGAGAAACAGCTCTTCTTGGAAGCACTTTATTTACCAGGATGTCAAGGATGGATGTACATTTAGTTTTCCTTCTGCCCTGCTGACTGTTCCTTCTATGTTTCCTTTGCCTCCATCCTCCCTCATCTCCCACATGGACTCTCCCACGGCAGGGGGCACTCTCTACACTAACTCTTTGGTTGTTTATTTCCAGGCTCCCACCTTCAAGCTATTCTTTGGTACCGGACTTTGTGATACAGAGCTTGGGATTCTGCAGACCACCTTCTCCTTTGCCAGTCGGTCCCATTTAGATTCTGCCAGTGGGGGAAAGGGCCTTCCGAGGTGTCTGTGTAGTAAAGAGTCTGCCTGCCAATGCAGGAGAGGCAGGTTTGATTCCTGGGTCAGGAAGGTCCCCAGGAGTAAGAAATAGTAACTCACTCCAGTACTCTTGCCTTGGAAATTCCATGGATAGAGGAGCCTGGCCAGCTACAGTCCACAGGGTTGCAAAGACTCAGACACAACTGAGCATGCACAACACACACACACAGTTAGGGAGAAGAAACATGAATGGCCATGGAAGAGACAGACCCTGGAAGAACAGCTGATTCCAGCTACAGCAATCTGTCCCAGTTTTTAGAGTTCCCTCCACATCCTCAGGATCAGTCCTTTCTGACATACCAAGCAAATGACGCCACCTCCTCAGACTGAGTCTGAGCACCATGGGCCCCTCTTTCAAGGCTTTACACTCAATTATTCCCAACCTCTTCCCTTTGCATCCCCAGCAAAGGAATGGTAACTGCTTCCTGATACTGTGTCTTCTTGCTGTCTTTTCAGCTCTCTGATACCTGGCTACCATCTCTTTATAACACACCTTCTTGTTAAGAACATTCATGTGGTTTCTGATTCCTGATTGAACCCTGACTTATACAGTGATCTAATCTAGTCATGTAGCTTGAAATATTACCTTTATACTGATGGTTTCCAGAACTTTTTTCCAAACTCCAGACTTGTATGAGGTCCAACTGTACCACCTTCACCGTTGTACCTGTTTGAATATCAGCAATTTCATATGATCCAATGTTAACATAAGACTAACAGGCCCCTCAATTTTAACAATTTCATAACAGAATTTCTTCCCATTATCTTCCAGGGACTCCTTCATCTCAGTCTGATGCTGCATTTACACTTTCGACTAATCAGGCCTAAATCCTTGCCTGACCTCCTCTCTTTGTCTATATCCTGCTTTCAAATTTAAAGCAAATACTGTTGGTCCTGCTCTAAAAATGCATGCAAAATCTAGTTATTTATCACTACCTCCAACCTTAGTCCAGGCTGATTCCTACGGAGAATTCCCTGGTGGTCCTGTAGTTAGGACTCTGCGCTTTCACTGCCAAGGGTGTGGGTTTGTTCTCTGGTCATGAAAATAAGATCCTGCAGGCTATAGGGAATGTCCAAAAAAAAAAAAAAAAATACAGACTGAGTCCTTATCAACCCTCATCTAGTAGTTTACTGTGATAACCTCCCAGCTAGGTCTATCCTTACAGCTCTTCTCATCAAAGCTGCCAGAATGATCCTTTCAAACCAATCTCACTCTTCTGATTGTAACCCTACACTGGCTTTGACTTTACCCAGAATAAAAACTTTACCACCAGCTATCTCCCAGGTATGACTTGAACATGCCAGGTACACTCCTACTTTACAACCATCATGCTAAAATTAGTGCAAAGCTCTTCCTCAAGGTATCAACCTGAATAATTCCCTCCCTTCTTTCAAGACTGAAATAACACCCTCCCAATAAGGGACCTACCCTAACCACACTTTTAAAATAGCAATGACCTCACATTTGGGGCATTCCATGTCCATTGACCTTGCTCTGTTTTCCAATTTATTTTTCTCTTTGTAATGAATAATTTTAAGCATGTTGCTGCTGCTGCTGCTAAGTTGCTTCAGTCGTGTCTGACTCTGTGTGACCCCATAGACGAAAACCCACCAGGCTCCCCCGTCCCTGGCATTCTCCAGGCAAGAATACTGGAGTGGGTTGCCATTTCCTTCTCCAATGCATGCAAGTGAAGAGTGAAAGTGAAGTCGCTCAGTCATGTCCTACACTTAGCAACCCCATGGACTGCAGCCTACCAGGCTCCTCCATCCATAGGATTTTCCAGGCAAAAGTACTGGAGTGGGATGCCATCGCCTTCTCTACCAGACTGCAGTACAAGTAAAGCCAAATGTATCTAAGAGCCAAACAATAAATTTTATATGTCACACATGAAACAGACGAGAGCAATATTTCTTATTAGAGGGAAGTTCGTTTTTTTTTTTTTAATTATAATTCAGTGGTTGGCTACTTCTATTCTGTGGTTCCATTATCTGCTAGGGACCTGCTCTTTTTATGATTCAATCAACAGAAGATAATATATAGGAGTATATGAAAGGCTGTATCTACCTTGGCCAAAAAATGACACACATCACTTTGTATGTATCATGTAGGCAAGAACTTAGCCATATAAGCACACTTTGCAAGGGCATCTTGCTGCCCAGAAAAGATGGATAATAGAATTCTGGTGGTGAGCAGCTAACAGTGTCTGCCACAGCTAGCTAATTTCTTAGGCATATTACTCAATATTTGTTCCCCTTATTACTTGGAAGCGTTTTCCTGGTGACTCAGATAGGAAAATAATCCACCTGTAATGCTGGACACCTGGATTCGATCCCTGGGTCTCGAAGATTCCCCTGCAGGAGGGCATGGCAACCCACTCCAATATTCTTGCCTGGAGAATCCCCATGGACCGAGGAGCCTGGCTAGCTACAGTCCATGGGGTTGCAGGGTTGGACACAACTGAGCGACTAAGCACAGCACAGCACTAACCTGAAATATCCATGAGGGCAAGAGATTTTGTTAATTCCATTTATTGATTTATCCCATGAATATAGACTGTGCCTGACTCAGAGTAGTCACTTGAAATATTTGTGTAATAAGTGAATGAAGACAGCTTGTTTCATGAGACAGAAAAAAAGAAGGGATTGTCTATAAAAGTGGAGAATTTGTTCTCTTTGTGGGGGTAAAACATTCCTATAAGTATACAAAAAAAAAGATGAAAAGCACAAATTGACAAGTAGTCATGGAACATACTGTATCCATAAAGGCTGAGAGAATGTACAGCCAGGGGAAAAGTCCAACTTTGGCTTGGGTCAGAAAAGGGATGTTGAACTTTGGTTTAGATTACCTGAAAAATATAAATGTTACCATGTGGTCTTCAAATTGCTCTGAAGAATTCCAGGGCTCATAAGAGACTACTTTTTAGGTTCCTAAAATTATAAAATATTTCTATAAAATATATTTAAAAGCTTCTATTTCTAAGTATTATATAAGAAAGAGTCTTAAATGATTTTTATATATTATGTCACTTAATCCTTAAAAAATCCTATAAAATTAGTATATTTATTTCCTTTTTACCTATGAATTTGAGAAAATAGAACCTTCAACTGCAGCCATAAAGTTCTATAATTCTCTCAATGAAGATTTGTAAGGATTTATTGCTAGATACCTCACTATTGGTATTGTAAATTAGACCTTTTTGTACAGCAGTTACATTTTAAATTCAGCTACGTAAAAGGGCATATGTGTCCTACATATGTATATTGATTTTGTATCCAGAAGCTTTTTATGCCAGTTTATGCATTATATTAATTTGGCAATATATCCTCTAACATTTTTCATGCAAATGATCATATATCACAAAAAATAACATTTTTGTCTCTAGCCAATCCTTCTATTTCATTTCAAATGCGTTTCATTTCAGATATAGGATGAGAATATTCGTTGAAATATTTAATACAAGTGAAAAGAGCTGGTTGTCATTCTTGATTAGCTTCCTCAATGCACATTTTAAGACACTAAGAATTTTGCAGGATTAAGTTTATCATGTTAATTTCCTTTTTTTCCCCCATTTTTTAAAGTGATTTTCATTGTTGTTACTTTTACTCAGGACTTAGAGTTGAATTTCATTCACTTCTTGCTGTAACTACTAAATTAATTTCACATTTTCCTCCATATGTGTTAACACTGCAGGCTATACCCAAGCCATTATTCCAGGTCTACCTTGTTGTTGTTTAGTCTCTAAGTCATGTCTACTTATTTGCAGCCCCATGGACCATAGCCCGCCAGGCTCCTCTGTCCTTTGGCTTCTCCAGGCAAGAATACTGGAGTGGGTTGCCATTTCCTTCTCCAGGGCATCTTCCTGAATCAGGGATTGAACCTGTGCCTCTCATGACTTCTGCTTTAGCAAGTGGGTTCTTTACCACTAGCACCACCTCCTACCATGAATTTTGATTATTACTCAAACTATAGTAAATCTATTATCTCTCCCAGTGGTTGATTTAAACATGGCAGAGTGATGCAACTGTAGCCAATAACACATAAAACATATTCTGCTTGGGGTACTGGCAAAAGGGCATGACAGGGACTCACCTTACTTTTCTTCTTTTTTTTTTTTAATGTTAGGTTTTTTTTTTAAGATTTATTTTATTTTTTTTTTAATTTTTTTCCGTCTCAGGTGTACATGAGTTCCCCCCTCACCTTACTTTTCTGAATATTCTTAGTATTTCTACTACCATCTTGTATCTATGCAGAAAACCATCCACATATTGAACGTTGCAGAGAGAAAAGATGAGCGGAATCTAATTACAATGGTGCTCCAGAATTAACCCTGAAACTGTTCAACCTCTGTATCTCATGTTTTGTGAAATCATACTTGCTACATTTTGTTGGCTTCTTTGTTACTTGAAGCCAAATGCATCATGACATGTGTTGATATACTTTTCTGGGTTTCCTAATGTTAAACCTTTGCGACCCCGTGGACTGTAGCCCACCAGGCTCCTCCGTCCATGGGTTTCTCCAGGCAAGAATACTGGAGTGAGTTGCCATTTCCTTCTCCAGGGGATCTTCCCAACCCAGGTCTCCCACACTGCAGGCAGACGCTTTAACTGCTGAGCCACTAGGGAAAGACCAATGTTAAATCATTCTTGCATCTCAGAACACACCCTACCTAATCTTGATGTGTTTTATTTATTTTATATCATCCAAAATGCAGGTTGACTTAACTTTATTTAAGCTCTTAGATCTATATTCCATAGTAAGATTGCCCTATATTTTCTCTTTTTATACAGTCAATATCCAAAGACACAGTAGCGTCATAAAAGGAGATGGAAAAAATCTCTCTCACTATTTTTTGAAGAGTTTGTAGCAAACTGAATTGCTTATTCCTTGAACATCTGCCGTAACTTGGCTTGCTGTCTGGGGCTGCTGTTTCCTTTGTTTGTTGTGTTAGCTAATGTGTGTATTTTTGTGCCTGCATTTCACAGGAGGAGGAATAGGTGTTGCTTTGAATGCTAATATAATTTTTTAACGGGTTATGATACTATTACAGTTTCTATGCTCTCCTGAATCACTTGTGGTGGTAATGTATTTTAATATTTTTTAAGAAAAATATTGCTTTCTTCCAAATGCTGAATGCATTGACAAAGAACGCTCTAGTATATGCTCATAATAGTAAAACATTTCTATATTAACTCCTGTAATGTCTTATGTTCCTAATATTCTTAATTGTCTATAGCTCAATCTTGTCATACATGGTTGCATTTTATCCACATTTTAATACACTCACTTTGAGCTTTGCTGATCCTCTCTATTTTTTATTTGTTTCTATTTCACTAATGTTTGCTCTTATTTTTTATAATTACCTTTTTTCTTTTCTCCAGAGTTTTGCTGTTATTTTTTGACTTGGATTCTTAAATTATTAACTTTTAATCTTTCTTTCTAATACATAGATTGAAGACTAGAAATTTCTGCCTGCGTAGCACTTCGGATGCATTCTGCTCAATTTGATATGCAGTGTTTACATTTGCATTCATTTTTAAGCATAGTGTGTTCCACATTCCATTATGCTATCTACTTTGACCAATAAGCCACTGAGAAGTTTGATTTCTTGTTGATCTTAATATTAGATTGAGCCAATAAGTGGCAATTGGGTTTTGGACCCAGTTTTCTGGCCCAGAGTCTGTGTTCTTAACCATCAGACATACTTCCTCTCTATCATTCTGGCTTTGCTTCTATCCTAATCTATGAAATACTGGGCTTCTATTTCTTTCCTTGAGATGAGATTTGCAGATATTTTTGTTATAACTTATCTAGCATTTCTATATGTATGGAGTGGCAGATAAACTCCTGTTAACTCATGCACCATGGTGAACGAAACTAGAAAACAAAAATAGGTTCTGTTAACTCATTCACTACAGTGCATGAAACTAGAAAACTAGAAACTAGAACTTTCACCCAATGTATATCTTGCATACTAATTTTTCTGTGATTTGCAGAACTTACTACAATTCTAGATGATCAAATATTGATAACACTCTATGATACTCTTGTCTTGAGATAAATTAGACAGACTCAGTGGAAATCCTGAGTAAAACATGGAGACACTGATCGTCACCTTCCATTTTGTTTGGATTTCCCTGGAATCTAGGCTATCTTTCTGTAAACTGGTGTTTCAACCTAGTGTGGTTGAAACTCAAAAAAGGAAGATGACCTAGGTAAGTGTGCGAAGGCTCAAGGCCAGTTTTGCAGGTCAAATATAATTTATTGGATCCACTGTTTTTAAAAAAAAAAATCCATAAGATTGATTTCAGATGACCATTCTTTTCTTCCAGGAAATTAAAATATGCCTACAGACCATCTCATTTCCCTTTAGAATTTTTCTGTAAGAAGGCACTTTTCCCACTCTATTTTGAAAGAATCTGAAGCTCAGTATCTGAAACCTACTCCTTGATGAAGAATCCAAGGTGCCATTTAATATGCAGCTAAATATATGGAAAATATCTTTCCAATACTGTGTTTTGTTTCGTTTTGGTTTTTTATGAAACAAAACATTCTTCAGAGATACATATGTGAAGAGGCAGCCTATTTCTGGAGCAAAATTTGAGCCTCCTTCTGGTTTAATTCCTTCTTCAAATAAGATGCAAGTTTAGCACAAGCCTAGAGAAATGTGTAGCCCTTTCATCCTTTCATCTCACTCTACACCATATCTTTCTGTAAGTAGTTGGGTTTTTTTTCCATGTACATTTATGTATCTATTGGAGTATAGTTGCTTTACAATGTGGTGTTAGTTTCTGCTGTAAACCAAAATGAGTCAGACATACGTAAATAGTTTTAATGGACATTGTTGGTAGTCACACAGACAGAATCTAGAATGATGAATATATTTTTCCTCTTAAATATTTTCTCTTCCATTTTTACCATGAGGGTGAAATCTTCTTCTGTTACAAATAGGAACAATTATATACTCAGAGGAAGTAGTTTCCAGGTGGCTCAGTAGCAAAAACAAATTCTGCCAATGCAGAAGATGCAGGAGACATTGGTTCAATACCTGAGTTGGGAAGATCCCCTGGAGAAGGAAATGGCAACCCACTCCAGTATTGTTGAGGGGAAATCCCATGGACAGAGGAGCCTAGCAGGCTTCAGTCTGTGGAGCCACAATGAGTTCAGTTCAGTTCAGTCACTCAGTCGTGTCCAACTCTTTGCGAGCCCATGATCGCAGCACACCAGGCCTCCCTGTCCATCATCAACTCCCGGAGTTCACTCAGACTCACATCCGTCGAGTCAGTGATGCCATCCAGCCATCTCATCCTCGGNTTCTTCCAGTCCAGCATTTCTCATGATGTACTCTGCATAGAAGTTAAATAAGCAGGGTGACCATATACAGCCTTGACGTACTCCTTTTCCTATTTGGAACCAGTCTGTTGTTCCATGTCCAGTTCTGACTGTTGCTTCCTGACCTGCATACAGGTTTCTCAAGAGGCAGAATGAGTTAGATACAACTGAGCAGCTGAGCACACTCACAGACACACGTAGAGAGATAAAGTAGAATAATGGCCTAACTTCATTTTCAATATAGCAAAATCTCTGTTTTATTGCCTATATGTAGAGAATTTGACAAATCGACAGTACCTAGCCTGATGCTTCTTATTCCCAATGAATCAGGAACAGTTTTCATAAATAAGATGCAAACTTTATGTGGAAATAACATTTCAAACCTGCAGGAAAGCATGCTGCTTTCAAATGCTAAACACATATATAATTGACACTCTAGTTGTTAAGTTGATCAGTTCAAAATTTACTCCTTTAGAACTATGGTAGTCTGGATTTGACTTTATGGCTATATTTAGAAGCAAATAATTGGAAGTGCATTGAAATATACTATACTTCATTTGTCTTTTGAATTTTAACTGACGGTAAGTTTGTGAGCTTATATTGTATTAGACATTTTCTTTCAAAAAGTGGCTATTCCTTGACTTCTCATTGCTCAAGAGCTCATTTGGGGGAAGCTAAAGAAAGCTTGGGCCCTCACCCATTACCTTCCTCCAGCTTCTCTTCTGTCTTCTCTCTACACAGGGTTCAGAATCAATATCTAATTAGATCTAGTCAAGTCAGCAAAATGGCAAACACATCATTTCTGCCTTCTTGCATCAAAATGACTCTAAGTGCTCTGCAAAAAAAATAAACTATCATCTTCTCCATTACTTTAAGGATCTGTTCCCCAAAAATCAATATCTATTACTAAGGTCTTCATACTCATGAATCTTTTAATTACCTCTGGAATGTGTAAATACTCTTAAAATAAAAATGCTTTGCTCCTTATGTGTGAGTCTGCTATGTCTCCTACGACTTCTTTTTGGCAAGACTCTGGCTTTTCAATAGAATTTCACATAAAGAACAATTTTAAAATATGAACCATTTGCAGCCTTTGCAAAGAATGCTACAAACCACAGAGCTGCTGGGATTTGGGAGTGATCTTTTGTGGCATAAGAATAGAGCAGAGTTTTTCATGCTAGTATGCTTTTTGGACACATGGCTTATGCCAGGCGGTGCTGAATAAATAAATCAACACCATTGACAAGAGAAAGATTATCACGACTAAAATCTCACACTAGTGGAACTGCTATACCTCAGCACAGTGGAGTCAGTCTATTCTGAGTATTAGTAATGTCCATGTATCAGTCAACTTGACTATTATTCTTGTAACTTCAAGCACTGTTTCAGGAATTACGGAAGGAACAGTTAGTGGATGTATTTATTGATCTGCTTAGATGACTCATTAGGAGGCCATTTATAAGACAACTGCAAGGAAGAAATCTCAGTCCCAGACAGCAAAGAGTATCAATGTGCCACTTTGTGTTCTAATCATTTGCACAACTGTTTTCTCTTTTTAAAAATGTTTAAATGAAGTACTCTTGTTTTTTTAATTGAGTATAATTCCTTTACAATGTTGTGTTAGTTTCTGCTGTACAACAACATGAATCAGCCATGCTGCTGCTGCTGCTGCTAAGTCGCTTCAGTCGTGTCCGACTCTGTGCGACCCCATAGATGGCAGCCCACCAGGCTCCCCTGCCCCTGGGAAGGTCATCACAGAACACTGAGCTGAGCTCCCTGGACTAAACAGCAGCTTCCCGCTAGTTATCTGTTATACACATGGTAGTATATATCTGGCATTGCTACTTTCCCAACTCTTCCCACCCACTCCTTCCCCACCCCCAGTGTCTACATGTTCATTCTCTATGTGTGCATCTCTATTCCTGCAAATGGGTTAAATGAAGCTAGTAGGCTTTTAATAAATCTCTCCCCTTTTAAAACATCCACTGTTCACATTTATCTACTGGATTTATATTCTCACAACTCAAAGAAATTCAAGTCATGTGCACACTCAACCAGCGGTACTGCAAAAAGAGAAACATCGAATTTGACTCACCCAGCCAAAGTGACGGTTGCAGTTTTCTGGAAAATATGTATGTTTCCCAGTGTATGGGTTGGGTTGCTTTCATTTGACATTCTTAGTCTAACAAGAGTCATGGATAGATTAAGCTATATAACTGTAGGAGAAAAAAACAAGGGAAAAATGATCCTTTGTTTCCTGTGTCATAACACAAAAAGTTTGATACCTTTCACATTCATCCATAGAAGAGAAAGAAGAGGCAGTTCTCTATCATCACTGGAACTACTGTTACCACCGGAGGAAGTCATGGAGGGCAGGGCTATTTGCTTGAGTGAACGAGTCACTCTTCCTCTGGGAAAGAAAAAAAAAAAAAGCCACAGCATTGCATCTGTACACAACTCCCATCCCCAACCACAGATTGATTTGGAAAGCCTATTCAAAATCATTAAAATGAAGGAGAATATAGAGGAGAAATCACATAAAGCAACACACACACCAAAAAAAGAAGTCGAGACGCATTTAATGATAAATTAGAAGCATTTGTTAACTGGGATGAAGAACTGAGGAGGAAAGAAAGGGGCGCCTACTGCACGAAGAGCAGCGTGGATCACCTCTCTAATGACTAGTTTCCTAGACTGTAAAGTGGGGATGACTGATACCTCTTCTGCTATCACTCACCCACTGCTGAATATGGCAACCACTCCCTGTCTCAGGCTTATTATGCTTTTATTCCCCCCTATATTTTCTTCAATTAATGCCCAGATCTCTCCCTTTCCTGAATTCCAAATTTGTTTTTTCTCCGTAAGATTATACATCTATTTTAGTTGCCTGTTTTCTCCACTAGAACATGGGGACCAACGGGACATGGACTTAATATATTCATTGTCGGAGCATCATATGTATGCTTGGTAGCTGTGTGCATGAATGAATGAAAGGCTAACGGGTGAATGAATGAATGAGAAGAGAGTTGTAGAAGAGGAGAGAGTAACTGCTCCGAAGCCTGAAGAAATCAAACTATACAGGCTGTGTAGATCAAGTCATGGAATTTATCTTTCATCCCCAAAACAGAGGGATGCAATTCCCAAGGGTTGTTTGAAGATTAAGTGACAGAGGAAAAGCAATTTAGCATGGAATCAAAAACATCTTTACTCAATTCATATCGATTACTTATATATTATTAAGGAATGGCCCAATTAATACTTTGGCCATCTGATGTGAAGAGCTGACTTATTTGAAAAGACTCTGATGCTGGGAAGGATTGAGGACAGGAGGAGAAGGGGACGACAGAGGATGAGATGGTTGGATGGCATCACCGACTCAATGGACATGGATTTGGGTGGACTCTGGGAGTTGGTGATGGACAGGGAGGCCTGGCGTGCTGCGGTTCATGGGGTCACAAAGAATCGGGCACAACTGAGCGACTGAACCAAACTGAACAATTAACCTGTGGCACAACGGAATCTCCATTCAAGTGTTTATGGGAGTTGTTGCTCTCCCTCCCAGAACTTGACAGTTTTCATGAGAAAACAGTACGGAATCTTCAGGTCAGTTGCCATACATAATGATTACCCAGACTCAGTCTTCTGGACCAGCTCACTGGAAAAACAGTTTTATAAAATCTGCCATCCAGGGTGCATAAACTCTCATATGTCATGGTCAGTTAAAAGGATTCTCCAAACATGAAAAGACTGTCACCTTATTCTCTTTCTTGATAGAACAGAGTCTGGCAGCTTGAATATGTGAATCAGGGACCATTAATGGCTCATTTACTACGTGTCTGCCACCGTGTTAAGCATTTATATAGAGTATTTGATTAATAAACATAAGCCTTACAAAGACCCTATAAGATAAGCAGTGTTTTTATCTGTACATTAGAGATGAGGAAACCAAGGGCCAGGGAGTCTCAACGAAACAATTTGCCCACGGTGCCACAGCTAGCCATGGTACAAGGCAAACACAGGCTTTTAAGGTGGGCTCTGTGCTTTAGTGCCAGCATTCATGAGTCCTCTATTATTTTGTCTCTAAGTTCAAGAAAGTGAGGATCAGAGGAGTTAAGGAAGCTGTTGAAATCACACAGCTGTCAAGAGATGGAGCCTAAAATTAAGCCCAATATGCTATACCCAAGCCCATGTTGCCAGATCATCTCCTGACTAGCCTTGTGTGTTCTTCATTAATATTTCATGATTTGGATGCATTTGTTGGCAATCCCTCCCACTTCAACGCAAATCAAGATGTGTCGCCTTTCAGAGTTGTACAACGTGCAAATCTGTCTACAGATGGACTATAGGGTCAGAGAGCTATGAATAAACTTTTGACTTGTATAATCTAGCAGGATTTCAAGTTCTGCTTCCTCTCACATGATATAAGGGCTTCCCAGGTGGTCCAGGGGTAAAAATCCACCTTCCAGTGCAGGAGACACAGGAGACGCAGGTTAAATCCCTGGGTCAGAAAGATCCCCTGGAGAAGGAAATGGCAACCCACTCCAGTGTTCTCGCCTGGAAAGTCCCATGGACAGAGGAGGCTGGTGGGCTACAGACAGTCCATAGAAACACAAAGAGTTGGACAGGGCTGAGCACACATGTACCTGATATAAGGCTTGGACATACATTCACAGTGCAGCTTATGAAACACTCATTAGTGCTTCATAAGGTGGCCTTTCTGCCTTGAATGTGGTAATTGTAATTAATCATTAGCACCGTCTTACAGAGCACCAATGGAGCATGAAAAGAGAAAGGAAAATGCCACTACTGAGTGACAGAAACTATTAACTCGAGCAGGTCTTTTATTCTTGGAATGAGAAACCTCGAACCTTTGAGACACTTATTTAAATGAGCTACGTAATACAGCATTTTCAACGCTACCTTGCTAGCATGTGAAATGAGCACAACTATGCCATCATCTGAGCCTTCTTTTGCACTGCCCTTATTTGAGGTTGAAATGAAAACTGACATTTTCCAGTCCTGTGGCCACTGCTGAGTTTTTCAAATTTGCTGGCATACTGAGTGCAGCACTTTAACAGCATCATCTTTTAAGAGCTAGATAGCTCAGCTGGAATTCCATCCCCTCCATGAGTCTGACACAAGTCACCAAAGAGTCGGACACGACTGAGCAACTGAACAACAACAGCAACAACATAACAGCATTTAGGGATCTAGGATGAGAAGTTCCCTTGGAACTTATCTAGTTAAAAAGAGAAAAATTGCAAGGATCTAGTTTCTTCGAGAAATTTCTTAATGCGAGAATTGGCTCAAAAACATGATAATTGTGGTTCTGTCGTCTCAAGCCAACAGAAATGGCTTATAATCTTAGTATCAGCTTCTCAAACACATGTGTTTTCAGCTTGCTTCATCAGCCCCATCTGGTCCCTATTGGATAAGGTATATCCAATCCCTACGATGAAGCATCCTAGAATTTAAAAAAAAAATTTTTTTAATATATATATATATATAAAGCCAAGAAGAAAGGATTCTAGTCATTTTTTAAATGACACATTACCTCTCCTTTTGATATAACTTTCTAGGCTCCCATCAAGGATTATTAAACCAATATCAAACCACACCAAGACCTCAGAAATTTCCCAGCCATAGGCTAACAATGAAGAACTGGTCCCCTTATTGCAAACAACTGCCACTACCTCATCCTTGTCCTAAACAGAATGTTGTCTCTTCCTTTGATTAGAATAGTGTCAAGTATCCTAGTCCAGCAGACAACACAGTCTTTTCACTCTATCAACTGAGGTAATTCTCCGCTAAAGAGAGTTTGATTCAGATCCGCAAAGCTTTGATATATGTAGCCACCATTGAACCACACAGCCAAGATGCCATTTGTATTTTGAGCTACAGAGACCCTCTGTCAACCTCTCAATATCTCAGCTTTCCCCATTACACCCTGAATACTGTGGGCGGTTCGTGGTAGCAGAAATGAAGCGAATATGGAGGCATTCTCCATGCATTCTCTCAAGCATAAGGGCATGTTTTACTTTCTTGCTAAAAAGATCTTTCCACACTCTTAAAAAGAGGAACGTGAACAAAGGAGCTGAGCTCTAATTTTTCTTTTTGGGAAAATCTGGAATTCTGGACTGTTTTTCAAAAATGGATATTCCATCAACCTTAATGACTGTTGGAAATGATTCTATTGGAACTACTTGGTAATTCAATACAGTTCTTTCCAGACCACCAGTTCAGAATTGGCTCCAATGAGAAAGAATTCTGAGTTATTATCAGATGCCGTCTGCCTGCCAGGATGAGTGAGATTAGGAGAATGGATCAGTCTCCATATAAGGGTGAGTGTGATTCCACTCCATGTGAATCAAATGTCATTAGTATCAATCCTTCATCACCCGTCCCCTCCCCTTCACCTCCCACTGCCTTCAGCAGCACCAAAGCCAAGAAATGGGTTGATATAAAGACTAAATCATTATTTTTGTTTCATGTGTGGCCCTATCTTTCAGAGATGTCTTCAAGGCCAAGAGAACTAGTGTTAACAGTTATCATTGATATGTAAGTCCCAAGAATTTACTTCTGCCAAGCCAGTATATTGGTACATGGAAAGGTCAGATGTTTATATCTCTGGATCTTTAGAGAGTTTAAGAACTGAAAATTTTACGTTGCCACGCACACACATAGTGATCAAAATGAAAACAGACTAAACTATGAAAACAAAGGAAGTTTAATAAAACAAAACTGAAACATTTTGTGGCTATTTAGTCACTAAGTCATGTCTAATTCTTTGCGGCCCTGTAGACTGCAGCAAGCCAGGCTTCTCTGTCCTTCACCATCCCCTGGAATTTGCTCAAACTCATGTCTATTGAGTCAGTGATGCCATCCAACCATCTCATGGCCCTCTTCTCCTTCTGTCACCCCCTTTTCCTTCTGCCATCAATCTTTCTTAGTATCGGGGTCTTCTACAATAAGTTGGCTCTTTACATCAAAGAGCCAAAGTATTGGAGCTTCAGCATCAGTCAAAAATATTTATTTCCCCATATTTTTCTCATTTATGGGGGATTCCTGCTTTGCTACTGCCTCAGACATGTGCATAGACTGCCTGATGGATATTACAGCAAAAGGTGTGAGACAGCACACTGGGAAAGTTCAGAATATGCAGTCCAGAGAGCTGTGTTCAAGGTTTGACTCTATAGGTCTAGAAATAGGGGCCTTGGGCAAGTGAATGGACTTCATGACACCTCTATTTTCCAATACCTAAACTATTGATAATATATATCTCTTAGGATGGTGGGAATATGACGTTACTTGCCATAGGGCACATTATTTGTATATAGTATGAAGAAGTGAAGTCTTTCAGTCGTGTCTGACTCTTTGTGACCCCATGGACTGTAGCCTACCAGGCTCCTCATTCCATGGAATTTTCCAGGCAAGAGTACTGGAGTGTGTTGCCATTTCCTTCTCCAGGGGCTCTTCCCAACCCAGGGATCGAACTCGGGTCTCCCACACTACAGGCAGACGCTTTACCATCCAAGCCATAGTGACATACAAATGTTATGTCAATATTTTAGTTAGAATTTAGGTCCTTCTCTGTCTTATTTTGTAATAATTTAAAAAAAGATTCTGTTATTTTCCTGTTCATTTAAGTATAAAATTGCAAACTATGTTCAGCCATTTTGTCAATAAACTTTTGCTAGATTCACTTTAGTATAACTCACTAATAAAATATTATTATTGAATATTATAAATATTATTAATGAAAGTTAATTTAATGTACACTCTAATACTTAGTTGACTGTGTGCTGTGAAGTATTCTCAGTTCGTTACTTATGACAACTCATGTGATTCTCATAAAAACACTACAAGGTAAATATTATAGCTATTTTTTTAATATAAGAAAATCAAAGTTCAAGATTGAACCTAAGATTATGTAACTAGTAAATGGCAGACCTTGGATTTCAAATCAAGCTACTTGTTTCAGAATATATATTGATTACTCAATTGTACTGACTTTCCATAAAGTGTGATTTTTTTCTTTAAAATAAAGTTGGGGAGACAATGCTATTTCAAGTTTTCATTTTAATGTTTTCATCCATTTATTCAGTTTTGCACTATGCCAACACTGAAGATACACAGTCACATTATCTTTAGTGAAAGAGGCAGACTAAAAATATTTTTTTTTAAAAAAGCAGCAGCAGCAGCAAGAAAACAAAAGATGTTACCAGGAAAATGAATCCAAATTAAAAGAGTGATTTTTTAGTAAGGAAGATGTCTTTAAAATAATGACATTTGATCCAAGGTTAGAGTGTCAAAGACAAGTCTACCATGTGAAGAGATGAATATTCCAGGAAGAGAGAACTTCAAGGGCAAAGCCCTTGAGTTGAGAATGAGCTTGAAAAATAATCTCCAATGTAAGTAGAAGTGATTCAGGGCTGAATGCTTGCATCCCCCCACAATTTCTGTATTGAAAACCTAATCCCAAGTCTGATCATCCTTTGAGGTAGGGACTTTGGGAGGTAAGCAACCTATGAATGAGACTGTACCCTTGTAGAACAGTCCCTGAGAACCCCTGCATCATCCACCACATGAGGTTATAATGAAAAAACATGGTCAGTGTTGAAGCTGGTCCTCACCAGGCAATGAATCTGCCAGTAACTTGATCTTAGATTTCTCAGCTTCCAGAACTATGAGAAGTAAGTTTCCATAGTTTACAAGTCACCTAGTTTATGATAATTTGTTATAGCAGCCTGAATGGACTAAAACAGTAGGGAAAGGAGGAAATTAAAGGGAAATAAGGAATAAGAATACAGGCTGTATGCCTGGAGAGTAAGAGTGAGGATAAGAAGAGGTTGTAAAGGCAGACAGAGACAGACAAGGCAGAGCCTTTAAGGTCCTGACTAGTCCTGAAGATCGATGGATGGCCAAAGTAGTGTTCGTAGTATTTAGATAATACAATCAGATATTTCTGATGTGTTTTGAAAACTTACTCTGACTGCCCAGAAGATAAACACATGGGAATCATAAGAATGAGAGAAGGAAGAGTAGTCTGGGGATTATTTCAAGTAGCAAGAGATGGTTTCCTGGTTTCCTTGACTAGAGTGGGTGGTGATGGACATAGTAAAACATAGATGGCTTTAAAATATATTTTGGGTTTCCCTGGTGGCTCAGCTTGTAAAGAATCTGCCTGCAGTGCAGGAGACCTAGATTTGATCCCTGAGTTGGGAAGATCTCCTGGAGAAGGGGAAGGCTACCCACTCCAGTATTCTGGCCTGGAGAATTCCATGGACTGTATGGTCCATGGGGTCATAAAGAGTCAGACACTACTAAACAACTTTCACTTTCACCTTCTTTTTGAGGCAAAATTGATAAGACTTGGCATAAATGAGAAGAAGGTATTAAAGATGACTTCCAAGTTTCTAGTTTTTATTATGGAATTCTCTGAGTATACCAAATTGGGTTGAAAAATTTTGAGTTTCACTGTGGACCTCTGAGGTTAAGAAATGTACATTACTGAAGGATAAAAACTAAAACATCTAAAGAGTTTGGTAAATACTTGTTGAATGATTACAGTAATTTTCTCTCCAATTTTTCTGACCATGGATTGGCATCATCATACGTGCACATGCAAAATTTTGACACTGGAAATGTTGTGGATGGAATGTCTGTGTTCTCCTCAACCTGACAATCCATATATTGGAGATTTAAGCCCCATGTGATGGTATTTGGGTTGGGGCTTTTAGGCGATAATAAGGGTTAGAGGAGGTCATGAGGGTGGAGCCTTCATGACAGGCTTGGTGCTTATAAAAATGTAAGAGATACAAGACTTGTTCTCCCTCTTTCTGTCCACACAGAAATAAGAGATCATGTGAGCACTGATGAAGTTAAGGGAAGAGGCCTCAAAATGAAACCTAACTCTCTGACCCTTGATCTTGGATTTTGGCCCCCAGAACCATAACAATAATTTTTTGTTGCTTAAGCTACCCATCCTATGGAATTCTGTCATGGCAGCTGAAGCTGACTAAGATATAAAGTTAACTTGTGAAGTGGAATTTAATGAATTGACAAACTCCAGGAGCCAAGTCAGTTCTGATTCATCCTCAGGTGCTTTTATTGAAAATATCATCTGAAACCCCATAGAAGTATCTCTACATGGCAATATTCAGAAAACTTCTTCTGCCAGTCCATTGGTCCCTAGTTCTGGAAATGTCTCAGAACAGAATTTGTTTCTGAAATAAGAGTGTGAGAAAGAACAAAAATTCACCATAATGAATTGATCTCAGTTTACCCAGATAAATCTAAAGATAGATTACCTGTAAGATACATTCCCATGTCAGTTACCTCTGCTGACTCAGACTATTAATCAACTGCTTCTTCCTGGTCTTATTTACTAGTTACCTATTACTCAATTGAATAAGAAGATCTTCCTAATAGAAGAGCAGTCAGAAAACTTTTTCTGTAAAGGACCAGAGAGTAAATATTTTTGGCTTTGTAAGCTAAACAGTCTCTATCTCAGCTACTCAATCTGTTGTATGTAGAATAAAAGCAGCCACAGACAGTAACGGAAAGGGTGTGGCCATGTTCCAATATGACTTTACTCGCTAAAACAGGCAAAGAGTTAGGTCTGGCCCATGAGCTATAGTTTGCCAGTCCCTATAATTGAACTCTGATTTGGTCACATATGTTTTCAGATACTTTCACAATTACTTTATACATATCACATGTACAAAGAACAAAAGCTGAAGTCATAAGTGCCTTTGTACTCATTATAGGACCCAGCATGTATATATAAATATGAGACTGTCTGTTAATATCACTCCCAGAGTGTCATTTGCTGTTCATCTGCGAAAAGTCCAGTCTGCCTTTGGGATACCACTTCTTTCTATTACGTGGCTCCTGAAGTGGTTCTCACAGTTTGCCTTCATAAGCAATCTATTAATACATAGGCTAATTAAAGCACCCCATTCTACTAATAAAAAAAAATTAGCTCAAAGACAAGAGGAAAAAAAAAAAAGAGCAAGTTACAAAACTGAGTATGTATGCACAGGGGGAGCGATAACATTGTTCTTCCTCTGAGACATGAGGCCATAAAGATGATGTAACTTGGGACTCTTTAGAATTATCTTCCAAAGCTACATGAAAGAAATCATCAATGGTATCAGCAAATGAGATCAGTGAAATCAAAGGACAGAACTATCCAGCATTGCAATGACAGAATCTGAGGCCCAGGATCATGCCTTTGGTTACAAAAACAATAAATCCCTCTTTTTAATATCTACAGGAAATTGGATTCCCAATGATTGTAAACAAATGGATTTGGAAAATAAAGTTTCACTGCAAAGATGACAAAATCACAATGAAGTGAGGCAATTTCAGAGTAAAACACACCAGTATCATAAATGTAGCAATTGTTAACTTGATTAAGAAAGAAATAAGGAACAATTTGTGGACACAGGCTTGCCAGAAAAATTACAGAATGTTAAGCTACTAGGAAAAAATTTCAACATGTTATGACATTGCATCTGAATTAATATTTAAAAGCACAGAATACTTCATAAACACTATGGATCTTAGATATATGGATCATTCCCTAGTGTAGTATAACTTTATGGACAGGCATAGAATGAAAGCTTTGGAAGGATTAGTGAAGTATGCAAAACATAAAGAAAAATAAAAGTGCAAATGCATTTTAAGAATACAGAAGGATCTCAGATACCAATGTCTCCACGGTAGCCTGATTGATTTTACTGACAGGTTTAAAAGAAGAATGTTTTATCAATAGGGAAATATGTTAAGCCTTGGAAGCAAAGTAAATGAAAATAGCAGAGGGAAAACACTGTCAGCTTCCACTGAAGGACAATATAGAGAGAAGGAAGATTTACCATTGTCAGGACCATGTTCAGATCCTTTCAGCAGGCATTGCAAATACTGAGACAGTGACAAGGAGCTATGGCCCAGGGACAGTGTAAAACCACCCCTATTATGACGTAATGAGATGAAGCCTAAAGTCACTGTGTACTCAGTCCGTCTAATTAATTCCAATCAATCTCACAATATATTTTTCTTCTGTTTTGGCTTACTAGGGAGACTTCCAGAAAAACACAAGAGAATCCCAGAAAAACATCTGCTTTATTGACTATAGCAAAGCCCTTGACTGTATGGATCACAACAAACTGTGAAAAATTCTGAAAGAGATGGGAATACCAGACCACCTTACCTTCCTCCTAAGAAATCTGTATGTAGGTCAAGAAGCAACAGTTAGAACCAGGATTGGAACAACGAACTGATTCCAAATTGGGAAAGGAGTGTGTTAAGGCTGTATATTGTAACCTTGCTTATTTAGCATATGTGAAGAGTACATCATGTGAAATGCCAGGCTGGATGAAGCAAAGCTGGAATCAAGACTGCAGGGAGAAATATCAAAACCTCAGATATGCAGACTGCCCTTATGGCAGAAAGTGAAGAGGAATTAAAGAGCCTCTTGATGAAAGTGAAAGAGGAGAGTGAAAAAGCTGACATAGAACTCAACATTCAAAAGTCTAAGATCATGGCAACTGGTTCCATCACGTCATGGAAAATAGATGGGGAAACAATGGAAACAGTGACAGACTGTATTTTCTTGGGCTCCAAAATCACTGCAGATGGTGACTTCAGCCATGAAAATAAAAGACACTTGAAAAAGACACTCCCTGAAAGAAAAGCTGTGGCAGACCTAGATAGCATATGAAAAAGCAGAGACATTACTTTATTGACAAGGTAAAGGTAAAGTCGCTCAGTCGTGTCCAACTCTTTGTGATCCCATGGACTGTAGCCTACCAGGCTCCTCTGTCCATGGGATTTTCCAGGCAATAGTACTGGAGTGGATTGCCATTTCCTTCTCCAGGGAATCTTCCCGACTCAAGGATCGAACCCGGGTCTCCCACATTGTAGACAGATGCTTAACCGTCTGAGCCACCAGGGAAGTCCAAAATTATTGACAAAGGTCTATATAATCAAAGCTATGGTTTTTCCAGTAGTCGTTTATGGATTTGCGAGTTGGACCATAAAGAAGGCTGAGAAACAAAAAACTAATTCCTTTCATTCCTTTGGAGAAGACTCTTGAGAGTCCCTTGGACTGCAAGGAAATCAACCCAGTCAATCCTAAAGGAAATCAACCTGGAATATTCTTTGGAAGTACAACTGCTGAAGCTGAACCTCCAGTACTCTGGCTACTTGACACTAAGAGCCGACTCACTGGAAAAGACCTGATGATAGGAAAGACTGAAGGAGAAAGGAGAAAGGAGCAGCAGAGGATGAGATGGTTAGATAATATCACTAATTCAATGCACATGAATTTAAGCAAACTCCAGAAAATAGTGAAGGACAGAGGAGCCTGGTTTGCTACAGTCCACAGTGTTGCAGAGTCAGACATGACTGAGCTACTGAACAACAGTAGCGTTTCTGCCAATATAATTTCTTTAAAACTTTGTGGATGTTCTATGAATTATCTTTTGGTGTTCAAGCCACTTGAAAAAAACTTGATATCCACAGATCTCTTTGAGATAGCTTTTGTTTTTCCACGGCCCCTCATGTGGCTGCAATGGGATAATTTCCTTAAATTGTTTAACAGAGAGTGTCTGTAAAGTATGCCTTTAGAAGCCTAGGAGTCTGAAGCTGTATGAACGGACCCCTGAGGCATTATTTCAGATCCTTTCTATAGTTTACAAAATGTTTTACAGCCACACCATTAGCCATTAGCTTCATCCTTACTCCAAGACTATATTTTCCCAACAGTGCTCTGAATTTGATCTTTGCCCTGATGTCTTTTCTTTGAGAATCTTTTGTCATTTGGAGAGACTGGGAATTAAAATCAGTTAAATTTTTCAGCCCAAAAGTCATGGGTTTTATTTTTTTGTTCATTTGTTTGAACATTTTTACTAAATTTTGCTTGAAAACTATATATTTCCTTTTTAACCTTATCTCTCTCTTTCCCTACATCTTATAATGTACTTATAATGTACTAAGAGAAGCAAGTCGGTAATTCTGCTTGGAAATTTCATTAAGAAACCCACCAATTTATTAGGCTTATTTTCTATTTTCTATATCACCACATGATAACTTGAATACTCAACTTGTCCAACTTTTTTTTTTGCAATTTCCTTTTAATAATTATTTTACTAAGCTTTCAGCATTTGTTAATACTCTCTTTGACATCCTTCCAAATTTTCTTAGCAGAAGCTGCAAAATCCTTTCATTTTCCACTTGCAATCTCATCTTAAAGACAGCGATAAGTTTTTAAGTTTTTGTTATGGGAACACTCTGTTCTTGGGTGAATTCTGTTACAATTATCTATTGTGACATTAAAACCGGTCATAGAACACTGTAGTATAAAGCAAGAACCATTTGATATGCTCATGGATTCTGTGGTCATGAATACAGAAAGGGCAGTGAAGTGATGATTTTTTACTTCTCATGATGTCTGGGCCACAGTGGAGAATATTCAGTTGACCAGGCGTGACTCAAATGGCCAAGCACAAGAATCATTTGAAAGTTACTATGCAGGAGTGACCAGAAGCCTGGCCTCAGTTGCAATTTTGTTTACCAGAACACTTATACATGTTCTCTCCATGTGACTGAGGCTTCATGAAACAGAAGCTAGGTTTCAACAAGAAACTTCAAGAGAGGAAACATTTCAAGAGACCCAAATGGAAGCCCTAAGACTTTTCTGACCTAGTCTTAAGAGACATTGAGTCTTACTTCCACCATGTCCTGTTGTCCATTGTGATCTTCAGTTTAGTTCAGTTCAGCCACTCAGTTGTGTCAGACTCTTAGTGACCCTATGGATTGCAGCGCATCAGGCCTCCCTGTTTATCACCAACTCTCAGAGTTTACTCAAACTCATGTGCATTGAATCAGTGATGCCATCCAACCATCTCATCCTCTGTTGTCCCCTTCTCCTCCCACCTTCAGTCTTTCTCAGCATCAGTGTCTTTTCAAAGGAGTCAGCTCTTCGCATCAGGTGGCCAAAGTGTTGGAGTTTCAGCTTCAGCATCAATCCTTCCAATGAATATTCAGGACTGATTCCCTTTAGGATGGACTGGTTGGATCTCCTTGCAATCTTAGATCTCATATATTTTGCTGATATTTTTTTCTGTAAATAGAATTTAGAGTGAATCTCTGAGCTCAGTCCAATTTCAAGGGGAATGGATTTTGAGTCCACTCATTAATGCAAAAGCAAGAAGCTTTCATCACCAAAGAGGAGATCAAATGGAGATATTTTAGACCTTCTTTGGAACTATATCATAGGCCATTTAATCAAATGAATAAGGAGGAAAATATGAGAAAAGTAATATAAATGCCATAAGCTTATGAAGAAAAGAAAAGCTACTATAGAAACTAAAATGAAGCTTAGCATTTTTGGAGAATCACATTCCCTATATCTTGCCACAATATTCCATCCTTAGGGAACAAAGTGAAATAACATACTACTGCCACCACAGGATAATGTTTGATACCTTATTTCCCACAAGTCTAAATATATTTTGCCTTCAACAAGAGATAAGGAAATGTAAATTGAGCTGAGTCAACTCTTTGTTTTCTCTCCTGTTACTTGTGTGATAAGAGGAGACTGGTTTATCTTCCATTCAAATGGCACATCACATTTCAAGCAAGATCAGGATGAAGTCCTTGAAAGAAAGGAAAATTAATTTGGTTCATCGGGCACAAGTCTGGTTAAAATGCTACATAATAAAGATAAAACAATTCAGTGGAAAACACTGGGGAGAGCATTCCAGATGGTACTAGCGGTAAAGAATGCTTCTGCCAACGCAGGAGATGTAAGAGATACGAATTCAATCCCTGGGTCAGGAAGATCCTCTGGAGGAGGACATGGCAACCCATTCCAGTATTCTTGCCGGGAGAATCCCACGGACAGAGGAGCCTGGCAAGCTATAGTCCATGGGGTTGCAAAGAGTTGGACATGACTGAAGCCACTTAGCATACAAGGACTGGGGAAATGTTGGAAATGACCATCAATCATGGCAAGACTCAAATCTATGGGAACACATAGACATTTAGATTAAAAATTGCTTATAATGCCTTCCTCATTGGTGCTCTTAAGAGCTTTAAAGATGCTAACCATATGGCAAATGAGTACAGAGGAGAGGCAAAAAATTCCTAGGATTGGAGAAGTTTGCCACCATGTGTCTCTTGTAACTGTAGCGTAGTGTTTATTTAATTATTCAGTTGTTTATTATTAATTATTCAGTTTGTTATTAATTATTCAGTTGTTTAGTATTAATTATTCAGTTTCCCAACTTGGTATTTCCACTGAGCAAAAAGGGTAAAAGTTGGATTATCCATGAAGATCAGAAGGTTCCTCTAAATCTAGACCCACATTATATCTGAAGAAGGAAGCTTGACTAGTAAAAGACTGGTCAAGCTTTTAGTCCTTGAGTTTTGTGTTTAATAACTCTAAATAATGAAATCTGAACTCAAACTCATTCAGTTTCATGCCCACTTGGTCAGAACTTCCACCAGTAACTATTTCTCCCCTGTTTATCCCGCAATATAGCTCTCACTCTACTCTTTATATTAACAAGTTGATGACCAGAGCAATGCCACAGATGAATGAAGATTTAGCATGGAAATCTGAAATTGTATGTTTTTTGTGGATATTCACTTAAATAACCAGAATTTGAAAGACACTACTTGCCATAATACTCTGTTTCTTTTTCCATTACATCTCTGAGATTACAATTGGATTTTTTTGTTTGTTTGTTTTATTCTGATGCCAAAACAGAAATGCTTTACAAAAGAGCCTAGCAAAGTATGCTAGATAGATAAGTTAGCTGAGTTCACAAGTTCAACAGCACACAAGCGTGACTACGCCAAAGACGATGTTTAAAAAATTACACAGGACTGCCCAAAAGCTATTAACCTCATAAATGTGCAGAAGATGAAAGGCATTCTCACCAATAAACTAATTATAAATAATCTGTTCTCTGTTATGAGGGAAAAAATTGGTTTGTTCCTGACAGCATCAACCAGGCATCAAGAATTATATTAAGAAAATGGTTATTACTTCCACAAGGTACTCACTACTATTTTTAGGATGCATGTGTTTCCATATAAACACCAGTGCTCATTGGAGTAGGTTCATATGAAAAAGAAAAAGGCATAGAAGAGTGTACTGCTATAAGGACCATACCATTCGAGCACGTATGATTGATGTAAGTCCACACAGATGGAGATACTGACCAGTGAACAACACTTTATTCTGAGTTCTAGTATTCATGATCAGTTTATAAGTGGCTGTCCTCCCCGGATCCAACATCATTTTTGCCTTTGCTAAAAAATAGTCTCTAATGAATGTTTTAACTAAATAAATAAAATGTCTCACCTCTAAGGTAATAATGATGGTTCGAGGTTATTAATATTGGCAAGGTTTCAATGGAAATGAAAAATCCTTCTTAGTTACAAACCATCTTGTTACCAAGCCACAGATATAAAGAATCAAAGATACAAAAGAGAAATGTCCAGAGACTCTTTTTAAAATCATGATCAAGATGCTTATGTTTTCTAGATGTGTCCTTAAATCCTTTTGATAAGGTAGTCCATAAATATCAGTTTGAAAAGTTGACAAGCCTAAAGAGTAGCAAAACTTCAGCCACATCACCTATGAAAATGAGGCAAAAGCAGAGAGCTAGACCATGTGGCATGGTATGTTTTAGCAAAGTTATGGCTTTTACTCTGAATAAAATGAAAGCATTCAAGAGACACTCCATAATATGTCAAGTTGTTGAAAAGACACCCTTGATACACCATGTCATTTCCAGAGAATAAAATAGAATAAGCCATTTCCTTGGCTTTGGGAAGGACAAAAGCTGGTTGGGAGAGAAACTTGTTGAGAGGCTATGAAATAAAACAGGTAAAGTAGAACTCATAGGATTTGCTGATAGATTTTATATGAGCCATGATAGAGAGAATTAAAGGATGACTCCAAAGCTTTTTGTCTAGGCAACTGGCAGGTTGGAGGTATCAGCAACCATGTGAGGAAGGACATGAGTGGAGCAAATGTGAGGGGATCAGGAACCAGGAATTTAGTTTAGGGCATTTTGAGCTCCATTCATTCATTAGACATTCAAGCAGAGATAATGAGTAGGATGACATTGAGTAAGATTGAACTGTATTGTATTTTATCTTTTCATAGTCGTTAGTGCTCAGAAACATAGCTCAAAATGTCTTTAATGATATTTAAACTTTCTCAGGAGTAAAGAAACAGTTAACTTGGTTTGTACTCCTACTGCTGAACAAAAGCATTGGGAAACCTTATCCTAAAGATAACATTGCTACTAACAACAATAATGGTAATTAACCATGATCTTAAAAACACACACTGTGTACATTCCATAGTGAAAGTGTTAGTCACTCAACTATGTCCGACTCTCTGCAACCCCACAGACTGCAGCCTGCCAGGCTCCTCTGTCCATGGAATTTCCCAGGCAAGAATGCTAGAGTGGGTAGCCATTCCCTTCTCAGTAGATCTTCCCAACCCAGGGATAGAACCTGGGTCTCCTGCATTGTAGGTGGATTCTTCACCACTGAGCCCTACATGTCATAGACATCATGTCTAATTCAACAGTTCCTCAGGAAAGTATTAAGATGGAGAAAGTAAGTTACTAATCTTGCCCAAAGACACAAAACTAAATGAGTGGTCAAGCCACAGTTTGAAACATGATGCCATGAAACATTTTCCAAGGCCCCAGCAGCACTGAAATACATTTGAGAAGCTTGCATTTAGGCTAGAATCTTCCGTCACTCACTTGACAGGTCTTGGCCAAAAGTGAACTTTTAGACACTATAATCTAAATCCTCAGCAATAAGTATGGTGCTGCTCTGCTAAGTCACTTCAGTTGTGTCCGACTCTGTGCAAACCCATAGACGGCAGCCCACCAGGTTCCCCCATCCCTGGGATTCTCCAGGCAAGAACACTGGGGTGGGTTGCCATTTCCTTAGTTGTGTCTGACTCTTCGTGACCCCACGGACTGCAGCCCACCAGGCTCCTCCATCCATGGGATTTTCCAGGCAAGAGTACTGGAGTGGGGTGCCATTGCCCTCTTCCAGCAATAGGTATAAAAATAAGTAATTCACTGATTTTTCTGGAGACTGTTTGTTAAACATAAAGAAACTGCTTTGACTTGATTTTTAGCGCTACTCATGTCCAAACTACATTCACTGAACTCATTGACCTAAACAGCATTGCCTTGGGTAATGCCAACAGCAAGACACTTCTCTGTTGAAAATTCTGTCTCTGCTGACACAACAGCTCTGTGTTGTAAGGGAAAAAAACTTAAGGACAGCCAGAAACCTTTTTTTTTTTTTTTCCATTTTATATAGTGAATAATGATGAATAACAAACAGAAACCAAGACAAAGTTTAGGGAAAAGAGAAAGCTTAGCAGAAAGACTGAAGACAATCTGCTGATTGAAGCATAAAATTAAGTATAAAGTAATAACCTATTTCAGGAAAAATACATTGATTTTCAGAGAAAGATTTACACCAATTTAAAAATTACCAAGAGAAATATTTAGGCTACTGAAGATTTGAAAATTAAAGGAAACTGGAAACCAAATGTTACAAAGTTAACATACCAGAGCAACCTTAAACCCAGTGAACCAGCAATGTGAAAGAAAAATTAAGAAAATAAAATAAAAAGTGGTTCTTAGCCTTGAAAAATGGTCAAGAAGAAGAAAAGAGAAAAGTTTTAAATCAAGAGAGAATTTAAAAAAAGATAAAATTAGAATAATAATTAGAGGCTTCCCTGGTGTCTCAGATGGTAAAGAATCTGCCTGCAATGCAGGAGACCCAGGTTGGGAAGATCCTCTGGAGAAGGAAATGGCAACCCACTCCAGTATTCTTGTCTGGAGAATTCTGTGGATAGAGGAGACTGGTGGGCTACAGTCCATGGAGTTGTAAAGAGTCAGACACAACCAAGCAACTAACACGAATGACTATTTCCCAAAGCATATGTGGTTTAAAACATTATTTTAAATAATGATTTAAATAATTTGCTCTTTAAACAGCTCTTAGTGTTTATCTGGTGATTCTTTTTGAAAGTACTTCAAGCATGTCCAGGGACTGTGGAAGACTTTGCTTACAAGCCTAGCTCCCACACCCATCTCCTGTGGACACTGAACCTCTGGGCGTCTGCCAAAGAGGATTCCATCTGACATTTGGTTGTATGGTTTTAACTTTTTTTTTTTTTTTTTTTTTCTAAGTAAAACGCAAATAAATCATCTCTTGAGTATGACAGGCCTCCTAGGATAAATTTGGCCTATTATACACTTAATTGATTCAATTTGCCTTTGATTATTTGGCTGGCATTTTCACAGAAAACAAGTCTAGTGCACAGATGACCCAGTTCTAAAAGAACTCTTGCCACTTAACATAGAGCAAGCTGACAGAAGCCATGCTTTCAAAAGGCCCACATTGTGGTAAAATGGTAGAAAATTTAGAAAAGTGGTTATTGTTAGCTTCACATTGTTATTTGATGATGGTTGTGATAACTTTGCTAGTATCTGTTGGGCTGAACCAACCCCTTCCATCTTGTCTAATACTATGGTGCACAACTGCTCTTTTCTGCTTACTCATGGATGAAGTTAAATCTCAGATGTCTACAGGCATCTCTGTGAAAGGTGACCTAAGTATAGCAGGCAATTAACTTTTTTAGCAATTCTGTTATAAAAAACGGAAGTCAGCACTGGCTAATTTAAACAGAAAAGTAAGTTACTGAAATGCTCTCAGGATATTCTTTTAGTCAGATAGAAAGTTGTACAACTAGTTCTGGGAAAATCAGGTCCCACCCAGAGTGGCCTAGAGGTCTAATTCTTAAAGTCTTAGGAAGAGGATGTACATGGCCAAGACTGGGTTGTGTGGCCAAAACCAGGTTGTATGCCCAACTGCAGAGGAGGGTCAGGAAAGGGTACTGGTTCTGGAATGCTCCTCCAATCTGTTCCTCATTCATTGTTAGGATGTTCTTTTTCAACTGAAAATCTCATTTTATCACTTTTTCAAACTCTTTTAAACATTCTCTACAGAGGGGATGAAGCCCAGTTTCCTTAGATAGCACAATCAGACCCTGACTAGCTCTCCAGACTTGCCCTTCCTAGAATAAGACTTCATGCAGAGCTTGAAGTCTGCATTTGAATCTACTCAACATAATTTTCTGTAGGAAAAGGAGGCTGTGTTCATTACCTAGCTAGAATTGCTCTGATGGTGACATTCATGTGTGATCAGTATCTTCAGCTGTGTTGACTCCTTGCGACCCTATGGACTATAGCTTGCCAGGCTCCTCTGTCCATGGGATTCTCCAGGCAAGAATACTGGAGTGGGCTGCCATGCCCTCCTCCAGGGGGCCCTTCCCAGCCCAGGGATCGAAACTAGGTCTCCTGCATTGCAGGTGGATTCTTTACCACTAAGCCACAGGGGAAGCCCCTGATGGAGACACGCCCTATGAAAGTCTCTAATCCATCCTGAGATTTCACACTGCCTCTGACAAGCCAGTGACGATTATGCAAACTAATCAGAGACTCAAATCACCCAAACGAAAAACACAAAGGGAAAAAACAAAAGCAAAGCATCTTAAGTATCTCTTCAACACAGATTACCTGCCATACACTGGTACAAAGACAACCATGTTCTGGGACAGCTCTGAAATGGGGTTATTGAATATCACTCTAAACTCCATGCTCGCAGCTGAGGTCTGGGCTTTGCTTGTCAGAAGAAATTTCCATTATCGTGGTATTGACCGTGCTATAATTTGATTTGTGCTGTGTGAACAGGATACTTAGGTTACAGGAATTGCTTGATAAAGACTTGTTGGCTAGTGACTGATATAAGCAAATAGTGTCTCATGGAAGAAGATACTCATGCCCCAAACATTTCCCAAATGAGTGATATGTCTGAAACATCTTAATTTATATATTGTTGTAGTTGTTCAGTCAATAAGTCATATCTGATTCTTTGCGACCCCCATGGACTGCAGCATGCCAGGCTTTCCTGTCCTTCACTATATCCCAGAGTTTGTTCAAATTCATGTCAATTGAGTTGGTGATGCCATCTAATTATCTCATCCTCTGCTGCCCCTTCTCATTTTGCTTTCAATCTTTCCCAGCATCAGGGTCTTTTCCAATGAGTTGGCTCTTCACAGCAGGTAGCCAAAGTATTGGAGCTTCAGCTTTAGCATCAGTCTTTCCAATGAATATTCAGGATTGATTTCCTTTAGGATTGACTGGTTTGATCTCCTTGCTTTCCAAGGGACTCTCAAGAGTCTTCCCCAGCAACCTAATTTGAAAATATTAATTCTTTGACGTTGAGCCTTCTTCATGATCCAACTCTCACATCCATACGATGCTACTGGAAAAACCACAGCTTTGACTCTACAGATTTATCACATATCCAACACCAGTTCTCCAAAACTTATCTACAGAAAGCAAAAACTCAGTGATATAAAGCTCCCATCCTTCATAAATGCCAAGTATATGGTTCAAGTGCAATAGTTAGTCTTTGCTGGAGTCTCTTCCTCTGGGGACATTCCTTTTGCCCATCTCCAGGTTGGAGCTCTTGAGTCCCAGGGTCAGTCTTTCATCACAAGGTAGGTCCATGGCCCAGTCAGGTCTTTCCTATGAGTTTCCTTAGATCAATAGGGAAAGAACTGATCATTTTAATCTGAGGTTATATGTCAAAATTCTGCCTGATAATTAAGTCAACCAAGAGAGTACTGAAAGGAAATAGGAGAAAGGGCAATTGGTGTCATTATTTGACCTTTGGATTCTGGCCTGACCTGAAGACCAGGGCCTTTTTGAACTTTGCTTGAGCTAATATGAGTTGAGGTTTCTATAATTTGAAATTAGAAGTAAATATTAACTGATATATATGGATTAAATACTAACTAGTCATTACAGAAAAATAACATTTACTTTAAAACAGTCTCATTTTAGCTCTTATTCTTTTATGATATGAAAATTTCTTACCAGAAGAATAAACACGGATCTAAGCATTTAATGTATAAATTTTTGTTAAACATAGGAAGTTTAACATAGAAGCACGCCAGGCTTCCCTCATCTGTTACCAACTTCCAAAATTTTCTCAAACTCACGTGCATCGAGTCAGTGATGCCATTCAACCATCTCATCCTCTGCTGCCCCCTTCTCCTCTTGCCTTCAGTCTTTCCCAGCGTCAGGGTCTTTTCAAATGAGTCAGCTCTTCACATCAGGTGGCCAAAGTACTGGAGCTTCAGCTTCAGTTTCAGTCCTTCCAATGAATATTCAGGATTGATTTCCTTTAGGATTGACTGGTTTGATCTCCTTGTAGTCCAAGGGACTCTCAAGAGTCTTCACCACCACAGTTCAAAAGCATCGATTCTTTGGTGTTCAGCCTTCTTCATGGTCCAAACCTCCCATCCATACATGACTACTGGAAAAACGATAGCTTTGATCTCTGTTGGCAAAGCAATGTTTCTGCTTCTTAATATGCTGTCTAGGTCTGTCATAGCTTTTCTCCCAAGGAGCTAGCATCTTAATTTTGTGGCTGCAGTAACCATCTGCAGTGATTTTCGAGCCCAAGAAAATAAAGTCTCTCACAGTTTCCATTGTTTCTCCATCTATTTGCCATGAAGTGATGGGAGGTGATGGAATGGTCTTTGTTTTTTGAATGTTGTGTTTTAAGCCAACTTTTTCACTCTCCTCTTTCACTTTCACCAAGAGGCACTTTAGTTCCTCTTCATGTTCTGGCATAAGGGTGGTGTCATCTGCATATCTGAGATGCAGATGACAATCTCCTGGCAATCTTGATTCCAGCTTGTGCTTCATCCAGCCTGGAATTTTGCATGATGTACTCTGCATAGAAGTTTAATAAGCAGGGTGACCTTATACAACCTTGACATACTCCTTTCCCAGTTCAGAACCAGTCTGTTGTTTCATGTCTTGTTCTAACTGTTGCTTCTTGACCTGCATGCAGGTTTCTCAGGAGGCAGGTCAGGTGGTCTGCTATTCCCATCTCTTGAAGAATTTTCCACAGTTTGTTGCAATCCACACAGTCAAAGGTTTTGGCATAGTCAATAAAGCAGAAGCAGATGTTTTTCTGGAACTCTTGTGTTATTGATGATCCAATGGATGTTGGCAATTTTGATTTCTGGTTCCTCTGTGTTTTCTAAATCCAGCTTGAACATCTGCAAGTTCTCAGTTCATGTACTGCTGACGCCTCACTTGTAGAATTTGGGGCATTAGTTTTCTAGTGTGTGAGATGAGTGCAATTGTGTGGTACTCTGAACATTTTTTGGCATTGCCTTTCTTTGGGATTGGAATAAAAACTGACCTTTTCCAGTCCTGTGGCCACTTCTGAGTCTTCCGTATTCTGGCATATTGAGTGCGGCACTTTCACAGCATCATATTATAGATGAAGTAGCTCGGCTGGAATTTCATCACCTCTACTAGTTTTCTTCATTTGTTCGTGGTGATGCTTCCCAAGGCCCACTTGACCTCACAGTCAAGATGTCTGCCTCTAGGTGAGTGATCACACCACTGTGGTTATCTGGGTCATAAAGACCTTTTTTGTATAGTTCTGTCCATTCTTTCCACCTCTTCTTAATATCTTCTGCTCCTATTAGGTCCATGCATTTTTTGTCTTTTATTGTATCCATCTTTGCGTGAAATACTCCCTTGGTATCTCTAATTTTCTTGAAGAGCTCTCTAGTCTTTCCCATTCTGTTGTTTTCCTCTATTTCTTTGCATTGATCGCTGAGGAAGATATTCTTATCTCTCCTTGCTATTCTTTGGAACTCTGCATTCAGATGCTTATATCTTTCCTTTTCTCCTTTGCTTTTCGCTTTTCTTTTCCCAGCTATTTGTAAGGCCTCCTCAGACAGCCATTTTGCTTTTTTGCATTTCTTTTCCATGGGAATGGTCTTGATACCTGTCTCCTGTACAATGTCACGAACCGAACCTCCATGCATAGTTCTTCAGGCATTCGGTCTATCAGATCTAACCCCTTGAATATTTGTCTCTTCCACTGTATAATCAATCATAAGGGATTTGATATAGGTCATACCTGAATGATCTAGTGGTTTTGCCTCCTTTCTTCAATTTAAGCCTGAATTTGGCAATAAGAAGTCATGATCTGAGCCACAGTCAGTTCTTGGTCTTGTTTTTGCTAACTGTATAGAGTTTCTCCACTTTGGCTGCAAAGAATACAATCAGTCTGATTTCGATGTTGACCATTTACTTTACTGTCTCTCTTATGATCAGACACACGGAGATTTACCAGACCGCACGATCTCAGACAACTAGTTGTGTTCAGAACAATTAGTCATGTTCATTCCTTCTTGCTTTTCTCTGCCATGCAAATTTGCCTTCCAGAATGCCATCCAAACTCTGACCTCTTTCCAGAAGGTCAGCAGTCATTGCTTCATTGTGCAGTGGTGAAAATTTTCCAACTATTCTACACTCATGTTCCACAAACAAATTCCTATAATAGTCACAGGAATGTGAAGAACTGACTCGAGGGTCTCCCCAGAGTTCATTAGATCTGGGTCGAAATTCTGACTCTGCCCTTTATTAATTCATTTATGTAAACCAATCTCTCACTTTCTTTTTCCCGAAGAAAATGCCATAAGCCTATTACCTACCTCAAAGAGTGGTTGTGAGAGGTAAATGAGCTGAGGTGCAGAAAGCATGGTTCACACAGTGCCCGGCATATGGCGAGTGCACAGCCAATGCCCCAAATAGGACAAGACGGTTTCATACCAGCACAGCCCGTCTCTTAGTATGACCCACTACACTTGCTCCTATTTTGATACTTTTAGTAATCACCCCGGGCCAGCATCAACTCACTCCTTCCTGAAGTCTCCAGGTTCATTTTTCTCATCTCCATCAGCTACCACACAAAACTTGAAACATTGTATTTGCTGGAAGAATACCCCAGAAGTCTACCCACCACATCCCTCAGTGTCTGCCACTGAATCCTCAAAGCTGCTAAAACATGAAACTTGCTCCTGAAGAGCCCATAGGGTTCTTCCTCTCATTGTTTATCACCTGAGAGTCTGCTTCTCTTTTGTCAATCACCTCACAAATATTGTGTTAAATATAATCTGTTCTTGTTGTCTAGTCACTAACTTGTGTTCAGCTCTTTGTTGTAGCCCACCAGGCTCCTCTGTCCATGGGATTTCCCAGGCAAGAATATTGGAGTGGGACATCATTTCCTTCTGTGATTGTATATTTCTATAAAGTAACTATATAATAATCACGATATATGAGTATAATGAAATTCAAAATAAAATAATTATATTAAAATATAAAATAATTATTTCATTACATAAAATATAATATTTTAAAATAATATTCCAAACATATGTATTTATTGATCATTCTGAAAATACTTTAACATTTTTTATTCTCTCCTTTCCATTAATTTCTATAATTAATACCCATAGTAGTGACATATTTAAGACTGTTACTTTATTTCCCTCTGTACTTCCAAATGCTTTTAGTGAGTTGAACTATGGACTTGGATACTATTAACATTAATAATGAACTGCATTAGTGCATATTATACTGGCAAAATATATATGTACCGAAAAGACTCTGAAAGATTTATGAATGTGGGTTAATGAGTAAACAACTGAATGGATGGTCAGCTGACTGAATATACAAACTAATAGATACACAAGTGAATGAATATAGACCCCTCTCAAGAGCAGCCCAAATTAGCACAAGTTCTTCTGCCCCATGCACATGCTTAGTGAAGCCAAACAAACTGAAACATTGGTGTTTGGAGCACAGGAAGGTTTATTGCAGGACCATGCACGAAGATGGGTTGCTCATGCTCTAAAAATCCCTCCAGCTCCCCAAAGAGTTTCAGCAAAGCATTTTTAACAGCCAGGTGAGAGAGGGATTTACAGTCTTTGATCAGCTCATGCACAGTCCTTTGATTGGCTGATGGTGACAGAGTGATGTCACAGGGGCTAATTTTATCAGTCCTTAGGCTCCAGGCAGCTTGGGGCTATGTGCTCATGGTATCAGGTAGTTCACATCTTCTATTTGGTGGCGGGTTTTCTCATCAGGAAATGTGCATCAGACAAAATCAGTCCTGAATATTCATTGGAAGGACAGATGTTGAAGCTGAAGCTCCAATAGTTTGGCCACTTGATGCAAAAAGAATTCTCATTAGAGAAGACCCTGAAACTGGGAAAGATTGAAGTCAGGAGGAGAATGGAATGACAGACAAAGGGATAGTTGGATGGCATCACCAACTCAACAGACATGAGTTTGAGCAAGCTCCGGGAGATGAAGGGCTAGGAAACCTGGCGTGCTGCAGTCCATGGGGTCACAAAAGTCAGACATGACTGGGCGACTGAACAACAACACGTCCACTGAGTTGGTGATGTCCAACTTCTGTTGTCCCCTTCTCCTCCTGCCTTTGATCTTTCCCAGCATCAGCATCTTTTCTGGTGAGGTGGCTCTGATTGGATGACATCACCAACTCGATGCACGTGAGTTTGAGTAAGCTCTGTTGAGTTGGTGGTGGACAAGGAAGCCTGGCGTGCTGCAGTCCATGGGGTCACAGAGAGTTGGACCTGACTGAGTGACTGAGCTGAACTGACCTGTTATCTAGATTCTTCAGAGAGGAGCTAAGCAGAGGAGAAGGGAGGAGGGGTCTCCCCTGGGAAGGCCCCATAGGATCCTGCTCGGTTACACCCACACTAGGTGACAGTTTCTCTATTAATGACTGAGGTGGATATTAACTCAGTCCATCCTCACAACAACCCTAGGAGGTGAGAAAATTTAATTGTGTCTCCTTATACAAACAGCTGAACCCAGTTCATTTAGGTTACTTGTGTGAACTAAAAATGCCACCTGCCATATTAGGAAGCAAAATGTTGCAACTCTCAGCCACTACAACCACCTCCCCACTCTCACCACCCTCATGCCAACTCCCTCCTGCCAGTGACCCCTTAGGGAACTCAGGGTGGAAATATAATGTCTGCCATCAAATCCTCAGCCATTGCAGTTACCCCTAAGGTTCTGTTAGCCAAATAAAACATAACTCTCAACTTTTAGGTTGTGCNGTCATCTGCATATCTGAGATGCAGATGACAATCTCCTGGCAATCTTGATTCCAGCTTGTGCTTCATCCTACCTGGAATTTTGCATGATGTACTCTGCATAGAAGTTTAATAAGCAGGGTGACCTTATACAACCTTGACATACTCCTTTCCCAGTTCAGAACCAGTCTGTTGTTTCATGTCTTGTTCTAACTGTTGCTTCTTGACCTGCATGCAGGTTTCTCAGGAGGCAGGTCAGGTGGTCTGCTATTCCCATCTCTTGAAGAATTTTCCACAGTTTGTTGCAATCCACACAGTCAAAGGTTTTGGCATAGTCAATAAAGCAGAAGCAGATGTTTTTCTGGAACTCTTGTGTTATTGATGATCCAATGGATGTTGGCAATTTTGATTTCTGGTTCCTCTGTGTTTTCTAAATCCAGCTTGAACATCTGCAAGTTCTCAGTTCATGTACTGCTGACGCCTCACTTGTAGAATTTGGGGCATTAGTTTTCTAGTGTGTGAGATGAGTGCAATTGTGTGGTACTCTGAACATTTTTTGGCATTGCCTTTCTTTGGGATTGGAATAAAAACTGACCTTTTCCAGTCCTGTGGCCACTTCTGAGTCTTCCGTATTCTGGCATATTGAGTGCGGCACTTTCACAGCATCATATTATAGATGAAGTAGCTCGGCTGGAATTTCATCACCTCTACTAGTTTTCTTCATTTGTTCGTGGTGATGCTTCCCAAGGCCCACTTGACCTCACAGTCAAGATGTCTGCCTCTAGGTGAGTGATCACACCACTGTGGTTATCTGGGTCATAAAGACCTTTTTTGTATAGTTCTGTCCATTCTTTCCACCTCTTCTTAATATCTTCTGCTCCTATTAGGTCCATGCATTTTTTGTCTTTTATTGTATCCATCTTTGCGTGAAATACTCCCTTGGTATCTCTAATTTTCTTGAAGAGCTCTCTAGTCTTTCCCATTCTGTTGTTTTCCTCTATTTCTTTGCATTGATCGCTGAGGAAGATATTCTTATCTCTCCTTGCTATTCTTTGGAACTCTGCATTCAGATGCTTATATCTTTCCTTTTCTCCTTTGCTTTTCGCTTTTCTTTTCCCAGCTATTTGTAAGGCCTCCTCAGACAGCCATTTTGCTTTTTTGCATTTCTTTTCCATGGGAATGGTCTTGATACCTGTCTCCTGTACAATGTCACGAACCGAACCTCCATGCATAGTTCTTCAGGCATTCGGTCTATCAGATCTAACCCCTTGAATATTTGTCTCTTCCACTGTATAATCAATCATAAGGGATTTGATATAGGTCATACCTGAATGATCTAGTGGTTTTGCCTCCTTTCTTCAATTTAAGCCTGAATTTGGCAATAAGAAGTCATGATCTGAGCCACAGTCAGTTCTTGGTCTTGTTTTTGCTAACTGTATAGAGTTTCTCCACTTTGGCTGCAAAGAATACAATCAGTCTGATTTCGATGTTGACCATTTACTTTACTGTCTCTCTTATGATCAGACACACGGAGATTTACCAGACCGCACGATCTCAGACAACTAGTTGTGTTCAGAACAATTAGTCATGTTCATTCCTTCTTGCTTTTCTCTGCCATGCAAATTTGCCTTCCAGAATGCCATCCAAACTCTGACCTCTTTCCAGAAGGTCAGCAGTCATTGCTTCATTGTGCAGTGGTGAAAATTTTCCAACTATTCTACACTCATGTTCCACAAACAAATTCCTATAATAGTCACAGGAATGTGAAGAACTGACTCGAGGGTCTCCCCAGAGTTCATTAGATCTGGGTCGAAATTCTGACTCTGCCCTTTATTAATTCATTTATGTAAACCAATCTCTCACTTTCTTTTTCCCGAAGAAAATGCCATAAGCCTATTACCTACCTCAAAGAGTGGTTGTGAGAGGTAAATGAGCTGAGGTGCAGAAAGCATGGTTCACACAGTGCCCGGCATATGGCGAGTGCACAGCCAATGCCCCAAATAGGACAAGACGGTTTCATACCAGCACAGCCCGTCTCTTAGTATGACCCACTACACTTGCTCCTATTTTGATACTTTTAGTAATCACCCCGGGCCAGCATCAACTCACTCCTTCCTGAAGTCTCCAGGTTCATTTTTCTCATCTCCATCAGCTACCACACAAAACTTGAAACATTGTATTTGCTGGAAGAATACCCCAGAAGTCTACCCACCACATCCCTCAGTGTCTGCCACTGAATCCTCAAAGCTGCTAAAACATGAAACTTGCTCCTGAAGAGCCCATAGGGTTCTTCCTCTCATTGTTTATCACCTGAGAGTCTGCTTCTCTTTTGTCAATCACCTCACAAATATTGTGTTAAATATAATCTGTTCTTGTTGTCTAGTCACTAACTTGTGTTCAGCTCTTTGTTGTAGCCCACCAGGCTCCTCTGTCCATGGGATTTCCCAGGCAAGAATATTGGAGTGGGACATCATTTCCTTCTGTGATTGTATATTTCTATAAAGTAACTATATAATAATCACGATATATGAGTATAATGAAATTCAAAATAAAATAATTATATTAAAATATAAAATAATTATTTCATTACATAAAATATAATATTTTAAAATAATATTCCAAACATATGTATTTATTGATCATTCTGAAAATACTTTAACATTTTTTATTCTCTCCTTTCCATTAATTTCTATAATTAATACCCATAGTAGTGACATATTTAAGACTGTTACTTTATTTCCCTCTGTACTTCCAAATGCTTTTAGTGAGTTGAACTATGGACTTGGATACTATTAACATTAATAATGAACTGCATTAGTGCATATTATACTGGCAAAATATATATGTACCGAAAAGACTCTGAAAGATTTATGAATGTGGGTTAATGAGTAAACAACTGAATGGATGGTCAGCTGACTGAATATACAAACTAATAGATACACAAGTGAATGAATATAGACCCCTCTCAAGAGCAGCCCAAATTAGCACAAGTTCTTCTGCCCCATGCACATGCTTAGTGAAGCCAAACAAACTGAAACATTGGTGTTTGGAGCACAGGAAGGTTTATTGCAGGACCATGCACGAAGATGGGTTGCTCATGCTCTAAAAATCCCTCCAGCTCCCCAAAGAGTTTCAGCAAAGCATTTTTAACAGCCAGGTGAGAGAGGGATTTACAGTCTTTGATCAGCTCATGCACAGTCCTTTGATTGGCTGATGGTGACAGAGTGATGTCACAGGGGCTAATTTTATCAGTCCTTAGGCTCCAGGCAGCTTGGGGCTATGTGCTCATGGTATCAGGTAGTTCACATCTTCTATTTGGTGGCGGGTTTTCTCATCAGGAAATGTGCATCAGACAAAATCAGTCCTGAATATTCATTGGAAGGACAGATGTTGAAGCTGAAGCTCCAATAGTTTGGCCACTTGATGCAAAAAGAATTCTCATTAGAGAAGACCCTGAAACTGGGAAAGATTGAAGTCAGGAGGAGAATGGAATGACAGACAAAGGGATAGTTGGATGGCATCACCAACTCAACAGACATGAGTTTGAGCAAGCTCCGGGAGATGAAGGGCTAGGAAACCTGGCGTGCTGCAGTCCATGGGGTCACAAAAGTCAGACATGACTGGGCGACTGAACAACAACACGTCCACTGAGTTGGTGATGTCCAACTTCTGTTGTCCCCTTCTCCTCCTGCCTTTGATCTTTCCCAGCATCAGCATCTTTTCTGGTGAGGTGGCTCTGATTGGATGACATCACCAACTCGATGCACGTGAGTTTGAGTAAGCTCTGTTGAGTTGGTGGTGGACAAGGAAGCCTGGCGTGCTGCAGTCCATGGGGTCACAGAGAGTTGGACCTGACTGAGTGACTGAGCTGAACTGACCTGTTATCTAGATTCTTCAGAGAGGAGCTAAGCAGAGGAGAAGGGAGGAGGGGTCTCCCCTGGGAAGGCCCCATAGGATCCTGCTCGGTTACACCCACACTAGGTGACAGTTTCTCTATTAATGACTGAGGTGGATATTAACTCAGTCCATCCTCACAACAACCCTAGGAGGTGAGAAAATTTAATTGTGTCTCCTTATACAAACAGCTGAACCCAGTTCATTTAGGTTACTTGTGTGAACTAAAAATGCCACCTGCCATATTAGGAAGCAAAATGTTGCAACTCTCAGCCACTACAACCACCTCCCCACTCTCACCACCCTCATGCCAACTCCCTCCTGCCAGTGACCCCTTAGGGAACTCAGGGTGGAAATATAATGTCTGCCATCAAATCCTCAGCCATTGCAGTTACCCCTAAGGTTCTGTTAGCCAAATAAAACATAACTCTCAACTTTTAGGTTGTGCCTTTTTTTAACTGACACTTGCAATATGTTACAGCAAGAAAATGACTTTGTTCACATGATTTATATGACTCAAAAGTCTTTCTTTTTTTCTACCACTTTAGTGTTTTTCCCAGTGTTGAAACATGATATATATCTCCACCCCCAGTATACACACACACACATACACACACACCACACACACATACACATATTCCATTTCACACCAACAGAGAGTGACTGTGTGTCTCAGAAACAACAGCAGAATAGCTTAATGGAACGAGCCTCAGCTTCAATTTCCTTTAAAGACTAGTTTACTTAATAATCCATGTATATTTTGCCCTGTATTCCAAAATAAGAATATATTTCATCATCTATCAAGAGAATGTGTCTTTGCGCTTGTTGTTCTTATTTTTCCCCAGATAGTCTAATGAACATCACCACCCTCAAAGAAGGGCCACGTTTACACTGTGGTTCTACAGAACCCTCTCACAACAGCCATATGAACTAGATGTATTCCAGGTGAAAAGCATGATCACTCACCTAAAGCCAGACAACTTGAAGTGTGAAGTCAAGTGGGCCTTAGGAAGCATCACTATGAACAAAGCTATGGGAGGTTATGAAATTCCATCTGAGCAATTTCAAATCCTAAAAAAAAAAAAAAAAAAAGTGCTGTTAAAGTGCTGCACTCAATATGCCACAAATAGGGAAGACTCAACAGTGGCCACAGGACTGAAAAGGTCAGTTTTCATTCCAATCCCAAAGGGCAATATCAAAGAATGTTCAAACTACCACATAATTGCCCTCATCTCAAATGCTAGCAAAGTAACACTCAAAATTCTCCAAGCTAGGCTTCATCAGTATGTGAACTGAGAACTTGCAGATGTTCAAACTGGATTTAGAAAAGGCAGAGGAACCAGAGATCAAATTGCCAACATCTGTTGGATCATAGAAAAAGCAAGAGAATTCCAGAAAAACTTCTGCTTCATTGACTATGCTAAAGACATTGACTGTGTGGATCACAATAGACTGTGGAAAATTCTGAAAGAGATGGGAATACCAGACCACCTGACCTGTCTCCGGAGAAATCTATATATAGGTCAAGAAGCAACAGTTAGAACTGGACATGGAACAACACACTAACTCCAAATTGGGAAAGGAGTATCTCAAGGATATATATTGTCACCATGCTTATTAAACTTCTATGCAGAGTACACTACATAAAATGCTGGGCTGGATGAAGCACAAACTGGAATCAAGATTGCCGGGAGAAGTATCAATAACCTAAGATATGCAGATGACACCACTATTATACCAGAATGTAAAGAGGAACTAAAGAGCTTCTTGATGAAAATGAAAGAGGAGAGTGAAAAAGTTGGCTTAAAACTCAACATTCAAAAAACAAAGATCTTTCCATCACCTCCCATCACTTCATGGCAAATGGATACAGAAACAATGGAAACAGAGACTTTATTTTCTTGGGCTCCAAAGTCACTGCACACAGTGACTGCAGCCACTAAATAAAGATGTTTTCTCCTTGGAAGAAAAGCTGTGACAAACCTAGAAAGCATACTAAAAAGCAGAGACATTACTTTGCCAACAAAGGTCCATATAGTCAAAACTGTGGTTTTTCCAGTAGTTATGTATGGACATGAGAGTTGGACCATGATGAAGGCTGAACATCAAAGAACTGATGTTTTTGAGCTGTGGTGTTGGAGAAGACTCTTGAGAGTCCCTTGGACTGCAAGGAGATCAAACAAATCAATCCTGAAGGAAGTTGATACTGAATATTCATTGGAAGGACTGATACTGAAGCTGAAGCTCCAAAACTTTGGCCACCTAATGCAAAGAGTCAACTCATTAGAGAAGACCCTGATGCTGGGAAAGATTGAAGTCATGAAACAAAGGGGATGACAGAGGAAGAGATGGTTGGATGGCATCACCAACTCAATGGACATGAGTTAGAGCAAGCTCTGGGAGATGGTGAAGGGTAGGGAAGCCTGGCATGCTACAATCCATGGAGTCACAAAAGTTGGACACGACTGGGCAACTGAACAACATGTCCATAGAGTCGGTGTTACCATCCAATGATCTCATCCTCTATTGTCCCCTTCTCCTCCTGCCTTCAATCTTTCCCAACATCAGCATTTTTTCCAGTGAGGTGCCTCTTCACATGAAGAGGCCAAAATATTGGAGCTTCACCTTCAGCATCAGTCCCTCCAATGAATATTCAGAGTTGATTTCCTTTAGGATTGACTGGTTTGATCTCCTTGCTATCCAAGGAACTCTCAAGAGTCTTCTCCAGCACCACAGTTGGAGGGTCTATTTTGATAGAGGGTCAAGGAATATGACATCACTTTCCAGGGATAACTGGCTTCTGTGGTGGTGCCACACTCAGGGGCTGTATATGTCTAAGATGCAGCCCAAGAGTCCTGAGGTCCAAAATAAAGTGAGAAAGCACAGAAATGGAAGACAAAAATAGCTAGTGTGAAATAGCTAGTATTTTGTTGCTGTTGTTGTTGTTGTTGTTATGCCACTGGTGAGGGGTAAGGATGGGATGTGTGAATGAAAAGTGTTGCCTCCACATCACCAAGCAAATGATACTGTGGCCATCAGCCATTGCTGCTGCCCCCACTTGTGAGCCCTTAGGGAACTCAGAATGGGGAAGAAGCAGGCTACTGACCCTAGGTAGCTAAACTGCATATCAAAGGAACGGTCTCAATGAGCCCAGACACTTGCATCTGTCCATGCACAGAAAAGTGCTAAATTCATTAACTTGAGATATCTGGTTTTCTTTAATTCACAGTAATATTTTGGTGTTCTGACAACCTGGTCTTTGTTGCAAAACTCCTTTGTATCCCAGCTCTTCTTCAGAGCAGTCCCTCAGAGCTAGCTGAGAGGCTGCCTCCTAGGCTTGAAGTCCTCGGAAAGTCTGCCAAATAAATCATAACTCTCAACTTTTAGGTTGTGCATCTTCTGAGAGTCAACAGATGATTGCCAGAATCTCTTTCTCTCCAAGGCCGGATGGCCCTTCCATGCAGAGGGGCTTCCTCACCATGACATTCCCACCTTCTCCTTTCTGGAGGGAAAAAGGCTTTTACTGATGAAGTAAACAGAGGAATAGGGCATGTAGAGTCCTCCACTTCCTTTCCTTTTGCTCTCTGTAACCTCTGTGCCCAGGAAGCATGGATTCTGGTCTGTTCTTTCATGCTGTTAGTGTTACAGTGACAGTCTCATGATGTGAGGGTACCTGTGTTGGTCCAGCCCTCCTGTAACTGGTAACAAACAAATGCTTCCTGAAAACTGTTGTTTTCTGGAAGTAAGCTATATGGAGAATTATTGAATCTCTCCTATAACAGTAAGTCTTAGTCATGTCCAACTCTTTATGACCCCATGGACTATAGCCCACCAGGCTCCTCTGTCCATGGGTTTCTCCAGGCAAGAATACTGGAGTGGGTGTCATTTCCTCCTCCAGGGGATCTTCCTGATCAAGGGATCAAACCCATTTCTCGTGTGTCTGCGTTGCAGGCAGATTCTTTTATGCTTGAGCTATCAAATGGGTATATCTAATTCAGTGGTTCAGTTTGATAAAGTTCACTTCCCCCTAGATACATGTCACATTCCTCAAAATCAGCTTATTGTAAATTAAGATAGTATTTTGGTCAGCTATCTGCTTTATTCCCCAGCTGGTTCAGAACTTGGATGAGAAGATGAGTGCTACTCAGGGTTCCCTCTCAAGCTCTAGCTTCTTTGTGGAGAGTCAGAAACTTCAAGAAAGAAAGAATGGATTCTGTGGATCAAAATAGCACATAGAGAGACGTGGATGAGTTTGAGACACATGGCTTTGGGCCTTGAACTTCAGTACGTAATATATGAGTGGGATGTTTTGACTTTGCAGCATGAGAAACTTACACTGGACCATTAAGTTGGTAGCAACATGAGTTTGCAATTGACCTTTTAGGCTTGAGGTCTGAGAGACGAGTCCAAGTTCAGTTGTGTGGCACTTGGAATTCTTTCCTTGACAGAATACTGCAGTTTGATGATGATTCTGTTCACAGGCAAGCAGCTGTCGATAAAATAAGGGCTCTGCTTGTTAAGTTGAAAGCAAGTGGTTTTTGGATCTTACCTGTCTGTGACAAATTCAAACACTTCAGTGGAGGCTCAGAGCCCAGAGACCAGGCCAGATGTTGCCTAGGAAATTGATTCTTGCAAGAAATAGCCTGACTTATAAAAGTACGCAAACCTTTTGTTAAGCGTTTCTTCAGACAGCATAGCTAAGACAAAGATTTATTGTAGAGAAGAATATTTTTTCCCTAGATGAGCCTTTCAGACATTAATTGAGGAAGGAGATAGATGGACTCCGAGTTAGACAATTTACAACCAGCCTCCTTTTTACATTTTCAGTTAGAAACAATGACAGAACAGGGTGAACAGCTGGACTTTGCATCCAGTGGATGCTGGCAATGGCAGGGGCAGAGCAGAGCTGAGCCCCACCCGTATAAGAGATAAGGAGACCACATATTTCTCACTCTAGATATCAAGGTGATCTTCCTGATTCAGTTCAGTTCAGTTGAATCAGTGATGCCATCCAACCATCTCATTCTCTGTCATCCCCTTCTCCTCCCACCTTCAATCTTGCCCAGCATCAGGGTCTTTTCTAATGAGTCAGTTCTTTACATCAAATGGCCAAAATATTAGAGCTTCAGCTTTAGCATCAGTCCTTTCAATGAATATTCCTTTCCTTTAAGATGGACTGATCTGAATCTCTTTGAAGTCCAAAGGACTCTCAAGAGTCTTCTCCAACACCACAGTTTGAAAGCATCAATTTTTTGGCACTCAGCTTTCTTTACGGTCCAGCTCTCACATCCGTACCTGACCACTGGAAAAACCATAGCTTTGACTATACAGGCCTTTGTCCGTAAAGTAATGTCTCTGCTTTTTAATATGCTAAGTTTGTCATAACTTTTCTTCCAAGGAACAAGTGTCTTTTAATTTTGTGGCTGCAATCACCATCTGCAATGATTTTGGAGTCCAAGAAAATGAAATTCCTGACTGCACATGTCCAAAAGGCTCCTCAAGGATCAAAAAGGGAGGGGGTACCACCCCATAGAAGATGGTATCAACCTACCCGTAAGTCTTTTCACTAGAATTCATCTTGGTTAAGAGATGGGTATGCACACTGGGGAGGACCCTGAGTTAAACCAAATATGGACCCAAAGCCAAGCAAGGCAGGATGATTGGCCAGAGGGAATCTGGAAAAATGCCCCTTGTACATGATCCAGATTACCATTAGGCACAATTCTCTGAGTCCACCCATGGATCTATCCACATGTACCCTTTTTCCTCCTAATATGTGCTTTTTTTGTTTCACTGCTTCCGTCTCTATGGAAACACATCTCCCCAAAGCTGACAGGCCGGGGCCTTGTCACCAGCCACTGACCCTCATGGTCTAGTGGCTAGGATTCGGCACTCTCACTGTCTCAGCTAACCTCAGCCTCTGGCAGGGAACCAAAATCCTGCTTCAAGCTGCTGCAGGCTGAGGCCACCAGAGATTATATTGAACAGAAAACTACATGCTTTTTTCAAAAGGCAAGGCCACCAAATACTCTGTGGTCTATGATGCATTTGTGAGAATCAAGCTCACTTAACTCTAGGTCTAGGAGTTCCAAATTCCATTCTTCTTATAGAGCCAAGGGAAAAAAGAATTATGGTAAGATCAACCTCAGATTCACATGGCTTCTCCACAGGTTCAGAAATTGGGAAACACTCCAAATCAAAAGAAGCAGGTAAGGAAAACAAGGTAGTCATTCCAGCAAACAACATCTGTGCTGAAGAAGCGGGAAGGCCAACTAACCAGTGGGTTAGCTGTTACCATTTCAGCTCGATCATTCTGAAGACAGAAAAGCAGTGTGGCTGGGGGAGCCCTGAGGACCTGGCTCTGAATTTCAGGAGTATTAAGAGTGATTTCAAGTCAGGAACCAGGAAGCAGCCATCCGTAGCTGAAACACCGGTGAGACTGAGGAGAAACTTCCCAGGGAGGCAGGTTTCAGAGGCCTATCCTATGTGGTAGAAGAAGTCTAGGACTTAAGATGTTCACTAATGGGCTGAATTGTGTTCCCCTAAAATTCATATGTCAATGTGCTGACTCCCAGTACAGCATAATGTGACCTTACCCGAAGATAATGTCTTTACACAGGTAATCAAATTAAAATGAAGTTATTAGGAAGGGCCTTGGTTCAATATGTGCATGTGTGCTAATTCACTTCAGTCGTGTCTGACTCTTTGTGGCCCTATGGACTATAGCCTGCCAGGCTCCTCTTGTCTCCAGGCGAGAATCCCAGAGTGGGTTGTCATGCCCTCCTCCAGGGGATATTCCCTACCCAGGGTTCAAACCCTTGTCTCTTACGTCTGCTGCATTGGCAAATGGGTTATTTACCACTAGCACCACATGGAAAGCCCAGTTCAATATGACTAGCCTTGTAGAAAGAGGAAATTTGGAGAGAAAAATGCATAAGCAGAGAATACCAGGTGAACATGAAGTCAGCCATCTAGAAGCCAAGGAGAGAGACCTGGAACAGATACATCCTTCTCTCATACTTCTCAGGAGGAACCGGCTCAGCCAATATTTTTATTTTGGACTTGTAGTCTCCAGAACTGTGAGACAATACATTTCTGTTGTTTAGGTACCCAGTTTGTGGTACTTTGTTGCAGCACTCCTAAAGGAAATAATGACTTTACAAGGACATATGGATATTAGGTCACTGAATCAAGCCCTCACTCCATCCAATCTTCTTGAGTGCTGAGAAATAAAAATTAAGAGATTTTGGATACAGAAAAAATAAATAAATTCAAATTAAACCTTGTGATTGGCCCTTCCACTATTGCAAATTTCTGAGCTTTGCAAGAAGGTATCAACATTTCTAATGTGCTTTGCAAGTAAGTATCTAGTATTACCTCCTGCTGAGAAAGTATTCCCAATTCAGTTTAGCTTTACAGGTCATGGAGCCTGGCTGGTCACTGGCTTAGGCTGAAAATCATCGTGGAAAAGCTAAAAATTAAGATTTTGTCCTTTCACACTCATTTTATTGTTGTTGTTCAGTCGCTAAGTTGTGTCCAATTCTTTGTGACCCCATGGACTGCAGCACGCCAGGCTTTCCTGTCCTTCAATATCTCCAGGAGTTTGCTCAAATTCATGTCCATTGAGTCAGTGATGCCATCTAGCCATCTCATCCTCGGCCACTCCCTTCTCCTTTTGCCTCCAATTTTTCCAGCATCAGGGTCTTTTCCAATGAGTCATATCCTCACATCAGGTTGCCAAAGTATTGGTGTTTCAGCTTCAGCATCAGTCCTTCCAAAGAATATTCAGGGTTGATTTCCTTTAGGATTGACTGCTTTAATCTCCTTGTTGGCCCAAGCATTCTTACGAGTCTTTTCCAGCACCACAATTTGAAACATCATTTCTTCAGCACTCAGCCATCTTTATGGTCCAACTCCCATCTATAAATGACTACTGGAAAAACCATGAGTTTGACTATATGGACTTTTATAGGCAAAGTGATGCCTCTGCTTTTCAATATGCTGTCTAATTTTGTCATAGGTTTCCTTCCAAAGATCAAGTGTCCTTCAATTTCATGGCTGCAGTCACAGTCCACAGTGATTTAGGAGCCCAAGAAAATTAAATCTGTCACTGTTTCCACTGTTTCCCCTTTTATCTGACATGAAGGGATGAGACCTTCATTTATTCTTTAATTATTGTTCTTATTATCTCTACCTGCAAGACGATTTAAGGTTTCCACAGGAAATTAACAAAAGCGTAAGTGAAAGTTGCTCAGTCATGTCTGACTCTTTGCGACCCCATGAACTGTATAGCCCTCCATCCTCATCGGTTCATGAGATTCTCTGGGCAAGAATACTGGAGTGGGTTGCTATGCCCTTCTCCAGAAGATCTTGCAGACCCAGGGATCAAACCCAGGTCTCCTGCTTTGCAGGCAGATTCTTCACAGTCTGAGCCACCAGGGACTCTAAAGCTTGAGACATGTAATACTGCCACTTTAAAATTGGAATATACTTATTTCATGACTTCTTTGACAATCTCAGAGAGGTTGACTTGCCTTGATGTATTTTGGGATCAGAAATATAATAAATAATAAAATTCTGGCCTTGAATAACAAATGGCCATAGGATTTAATCTGCCTAATACACTGTATAGGAGAAGGCAATGGCACCCCACTCCAGTACTCTTGCCTGGAAAATCCCATGGATGGAGGAGCCTGGTAGGCTGCAGTCCATGGGGTCGCTAAGAGTCGGATACAAATGAGCGACTTGACTTTCACGTTTCACTTTAATGCATTGGAGAAGGAAATGGCAACCCACTCCAGTGTTCTTGCCTGGAGAATCCCAGGGACGGGGGAGCCGGGTGGGCTGCCATCTATGGGGTCACACAGAGTCGGACACGACTGAAGTGACCTAGCAGTAGCAGTAGCAATACACTGCATTATCCAAAAAGTTCTGGGGTTGGGGAGAATCTATACCACCCCTCAAGGATCTAGGAGAGTAACAAAAAGCAGGAATTGGTATTGGGAAGGGGACTCATGGACCAGCTCACTTCTTAGACCACACAGCACTAAGAATAAGCCAGCCTTTCTAGATTATTCAAAAGGCACTATAGTATGTATTTAAAAAGCAGGAATAAATTCCATTAGAAAAGATTGTCTTTAAAGTGACTCTATTACTGGGAGACAATTAGATTAGACATGCTTCTCTACCCTCTCCACAAAACAATGGCAATGGTCTTCCCAGGAAGCCAGATTGACTCTGTCAGCCTCCTGCAGGCATGGCAGCTGTTTAAATTCACGGCCAGTTTTTAAAGAAGAGTTATAAGATACTTCGCATTGCCTGTGATCAACAAAGAGGGAGATGAGTCACATCTCTGGAATTACTGGGCCCAAACTGAAGCACATCGCAAGAAACATGAAACACCATTTAATGCAAAGTCGAGCGTCCCACTGCTCACTGAAACCATTTACTTCTGGTTACAAGTGTTCATCTTAAGGAGACCTGCTGAGGTCAGCTGCAGTTCTACAAAAACTTCTGTTCGCACTGGTCGACAAGGGGGAAGATAACAATCTGTCTGAAGTACAAAAGGTTACAAAATGGTCCCTGGATTTAAATTTGGCCAATATAGTTCAGCTGAGCTACCCAGCATCGACATGTTAAGCCCATGAAGGCTTGATGCCCCAGCACCATTCCTCCCTCCATGGGAAAGATCATAACTGTATAGACGTGCTGTGCATTTCAACCAACATTTTTGCAAACAAATCAGAACCAAAGTGTTGGTGATTTTGTGTATGAACAGTGGGAAGTGTTGAACATGGATGAAAGGAAAGCTAGAAGAATACAATGAAGCCATCAGCTTCCAGTGTGGCAAATCCAAACCCCTTCCTTAGCAGAGTAAAGTAAACACATATGGGAATAAAAGCAGCAAAAAAAAAAAAAAAAAAAAGCATTTCAGAAATGACTTAGCAAAAAAGTATGAGAAATTCAATTATGTAACATAAAATAATACTGTGAAAGTGCTACATTCAATATACCAGCAAATTTGGAAAACTCAGCAGTGGCCACAGGACTGGAAAAGGTCAGTTTTCATTCCAATCCCAAAGAAAGGCAATGCCAAAGAATGCTCAAACTACTGCACAATTGCACTCATCTCACACGCTAGTAACATAATGCTTAAAATTCTCCAGGCCAGGCTTCAGCAATACATGAAGCATGAACTTCCTGATGTTCAAGCTGGTTCTAGAAAAGGCAGAGGAACCAGAGATCAAATTGCCAACATCTGCTGGATCATGGAAAAAGCAAGACTTCCAGAAAAACATGTATTTCTGCTTTATTGACTATGCCAAAGCCTTTGTCTGTGTGGATCACAATAAACTTTGGAACATTCTGAAAGAGATGGGAATACAAGACCACTTGACCTGCCTCTTCAGAAACCTGCATGCAAGTCAGGAAGCAACAGTTTGAACTGGACATAGAACAACAGACTGGTTCCGAATGGGAAAAGGAGTCCATCAAGGCTGTATATGGTCACCCTGCTTATTTAACTTCTATGCAGAGTACATCATGAGAAACACTGGGCCAGGAGAAGCACAAGCTGGAATTAATATTGCCGGGAGAAATCTCGATAACCTCAGATATGCAGATGACACCACCCTTATGGCAGAAAGTGAAGAGGAACTAAAAAGCCTGTTGATGAAAGTGAAAGAGGAGAGTGAAAAAGTTGGCTTAAAATGCAACATTCAGAAAACGAAGATCACGGCATCTGGTCCCTTCACTTCATGGCAAATAGATGGGGAAACAGTGGAAACAGTGTCAGATTTTATTTTGGGGGCCTCCAAAATCACTACAGATGGTGATTGCAGCCATGAAATTAAAAGACCCTTATTTCTTGGAAGGAAAGTTATGACCAACCTAGATAGCATATTCAAAAGCAGAGACATTACTTTGGCAACAATGGTCCGTCTAGTCAAGGCTATGGTTTTTCCTGTGGTCATATATGGATGTGAGAGTTGGACTGTGAAGAAAGCTGAGCACTGAAGAATTGATGCTTTTGAACTGTGGTGTTGGAGAAGACTCTTGAGAGTTCCTGGGACTACAAGGAGATCCAACCAGTCCATCCTAAAAGAGATCAGTCCTGGGTATTCGTTGGAAGGAATGATGTTGAGGCTGAAACTCTAGTACTTTGGCCACCTGATGTGAAGAACTGGTTCATTGGAAAAGACCCTGATGCTGGGAGGGANTCTTGAGAGTTCCTGGGACTACAAGGAGATCCAACCAGTCCATCCTAAAAGAGATCAGTCCTGGGTATTCGTTGGAAGGAATGATGTTGAGGCTGAAACTCTAGTACTTTGGCCACCTGATGTGAAGAACTGGTTCATTGGAAAAGACCCTGATGCTGGGAGGGATCGGGGGCAGGAGGAGAAAGGGACAACAGAGGATGAGATGGTTGGATGGTGTCACCGAGTCGATGGACATGGGTTTGGGTGGACTCCAGGAGCTGGCAATGAACAGAGTGGCCTGGCATGCTGCAATTCATGGGGTCACAGATCCGGACACAACTCAACAACTGAACTGAACGTAAAGGAAATAGGGCAAGTAAACACACATTTGCCAGAAATTATGATGGTCATGTCAAGGTGATTCTGCAGCTATGGTTCCAGAGCTGGTCTAATCACCTAAAAGGAAATAAAAATGATTTCATTAACCCTGAATCCTTATCTAAATTTTCTTCCAATCACTTTGATCTGCTGCTGCTGCTACTAAGTCTCCTCAGTTGTGTCCAACTCGTGTGACCCTATAGTTGGCCTCCCACCAGGCCTCCCCATCCCTGGGATTCTCCAGGGAAGAACACTGGAGTGGATTGCCATTTCCTTCTTCAATGCATGAAAGTGAAACGTGAAAGTGAAGTCACTCAGTCGTTTCCGACTCTTAGTGACCTCATGGACTGCAGCCCACCAGGCTCCTCTGTCCATTTTCCAGGCCTGGATTTTCCAGGCAAAGGACCTAGAGTGTGGTGCCATTGCCTTCTTCCATTCTGATATGAGAGATGATCAAATAAGTAATCACTGAGAGAAATAATTAAAAAACAAAAGATCTAACAAATTGTCCTTTTTCCTGACTAATGAGAATGTTTATGAAGCATACAATCTGAACATTAAATTTTTAAAAAAGAAATACCTGGGGTTTTTTAATTCAAGAAAGATAAATTTAGAAAATAAAACAGATTGAATTAAAGTAATGGATAAATAACCTGTTTCTATATTCAGCAATGAACACTGACATAAACTTCCATGTTTTTCATATGAACAGAAAATCTAGTGTATATGGTGTTATCTGTGTAACACACACAACCATTTGTATTTTTGCTTTTTACTTAACATTATATTCAGTTCAGTTCAGTCGTTAGTCATGTCCGACTCTTTGCGACCCCATGAATTGCAGCACAACAGGCCTCCCTGTCCATCACCAACTCCTGGAGNTGACTAGTTTTCTGTGAGTATGGTTTCAGTGTGCCTGCCCTCTGATGCCCTCTTGCAACACCTAACATCTTACTTGTGTTTCTCTTACCTTGGGCATGGGGTATCTCTTCACGGCTGCTCCAGCAAAGCATAGCTGCTGCTCCTTACCTTGGATGAGGGGTGTCTCCTCACCGCCGCCCTTCCTGACCTTCAATGTGGGATAGCTCTTCTAGGTCCTCCTGTGCCCACGCAGCCACCTAACATTATATTATTAGTATTTTAATGTTGTCTTTCTACCCACTATTTTTTAATAGCTACACAGAGAGCATCCCTTTAATAGATATATTTAATTTCCCTCATATCATATTGACTAGCTACTTTTTATTTCCTTATTGTTTTTCCCATTAATATTCATACTATTGATAAAGTTCATAATAATAAACACAGATACAGTTAACCCTTTAAAAATATGGGTTAGGACTGCATGAGTCCACTTATATATAAATTTTTTGCACTAAATAAGTACTAGAGTGCTACACAATCCAAGCTTGGTTGAAGTCATTCAGGATCAACTGTGAAGTTATGTGTAAATTTTCAGTATGTGGAGGGTCATCACCCCTCACCCTTAAGTTTGTTGCTCATGGGTCAGCTGAATATTGATCAGTATGTGAGGTATATTTTATATATTAATTAATTTAACCCAAGGGAGGGGAACTTGTGAAGTGGGTGCTTTTATCCCCATTTTCCAGATGAAGAAACTGAGAAACAAAGCATTCACCAGCTGCTGTAGTAGAATAAGGTTTCTGACCCGGGCAATCTGGCCCTGAGTCCATGCTTTTGAACACTACTGTATATCGACTATGTGCAGAAATAATTTTTTTTTAGTTTTATTTAGGATTGTTTTTAAGATAGATTTTTCTGAGAAGTATGATAAATAGATAAGAATGAATGAACATTTCAAAATTCTCAAAGTATGATCACTGAATTGCTTCCTCAATTGTTACAAATATTGTACCATCATTTTCTCTTAAATCTCCATGCTGTGAAATCATGTATTCAATTCCAGAGATTCAAGACTCTGTGTGTGTGTGCTCCGTCCTGTCTGATTCTTTGTGACCCCATAGATTGTAGCCCACAAATCTCCTCTGTACATGGGATTTTCCAGTCAAGAATACTGGAGTGGGTTGCCATTTCCTACTCCAAGGGATTTTCCCGACTCAGGGATGGAATCCACGTCTCCATATCTGCATTGCAGGTGGATTCTTTATAACCAGCACCACTGCGGAGATGCAAGACTATCCTATCTGTCTTGTGTTTTCCTTTGATCAACAAGAAATGACTCCCCAATTTTTCTATCAAATATTTTTCTAATAATTAACTATACTCATCTAACTTTAATGCCATCAAGTTAAATTATCTTTTGTTATTGTGTTGTTTTTTTGACATTTGCCTAGTTTGTATTTGTCCAGTCTTTTACTTTAACCCTCCAGGTCTTTTTGTTTTCAGTCTACCACTTATAAGTAATAAATTACTGAATTGAGTTTAAAGGTCCTACAAACTCATATTGTTTTTCCACCTCTTTTATACCACTATACCTCTGATGTCACTGAGGATATCATCTATGTATTTATAATTAAAATTGATCTACAAATTGATGAAGTTCCTTCTAATCTTGTCATTTTGGATACCTGAGTCCTATTTCACTTTGGATATTGAGTTCCTTGGACTGCAAGGAGATCAAACAAGTCCATCCTAAAGGAAATAAGTCCTGAATATTCATTGGAAGGACTGATGCTGAAGCTGAAACTCCAATACTTTGGCAAAGAGCTAACTCATTTGAAAAGACCTTGATGCTGGGAAAGATTGAAGGCAGGAGGAGAAAGGGAGGAAAGAGGATGAGATGGTTGGATGGCATTACTGACTTGAAGGATATGAGTTTGAGCAAGCTCCAGGAGTTGGTGATGAGCAGGGAAGCTTGCGGTGCTGCAGTCCATGGGAACACAAAGAGTTGGACACGACTGAGAGGCTGAACCGAACTGAGTTCCATTTATTTCTTAAAATTAATTTGAAAAGTTTTCTGATTTCCTGTGTTCTGGGAAGTTTAAATGTTATGAGAGTAATCAACTCCCTGAGTATCTGAAAGAACTCAAAGTAAAACTTTCTGGACCTGGAAAAATTGAAGGAGAGGAGAACATAGTACATTTTTTAATAATGAATTTCGATGTATTTCAGCATTAACATGTCAATTCAGATTTTAAAAATTCTTCTTGAAGCAATTTTACAAATTTGTATCTTCAATAAATTGCTTATTTAACTGAAATTAAACATGCATTAACATAAATTTTAAATAATACTTTTTCATAGTAAAAACAAAGAAAAGAAACCTCTGCATTTCTGGTTATATCTACTTTCAGATTTCTAACGCAGTGTATCTATGGTTACTCATTCTGCCTCTCAGTTGTTAGCCCACTGTATTGAATTTTTCAGAGCACTGGGACTTTAGTTCATATATTTCAATATTTCTTGTCTTTTATTTATTTATAAACGTCATTAATTTTTGCTTTGATCTGTGGTAATGCTGTTTTATTTTTCTCCCTTGCTTTTCTGAGCCTCTTGAATTGAAAATTCTTCTTCGTTCTTTCTTATTAAATAACGAAGCATCAGCTACATTCCACAAATATTGATGTGTTATGTGATTATAGTCATTGTATTTAAAACAGTTTAATGTGGTTCTTTAAAATCAGTTCACAAACTTTGTGACACTCTTCAAAAGGTGGAGTCTCATTTGCCTCCTGTTAGGTGTGGCTGTTCTCAGGGAGTCACTTAAAATGAATAGAATAAGGTGGCAGGGAGAGGGGGTAACTTCTAGACATAGGTCATAAAAGCTTCCTACTCTTCCTCAGAATACTCCCTCTCAGGGTTATCAGCAGTCATGTTGAAAGCAGCCCTGGGAAAAGACAATGTGGCAAGAAACCAAGGCTTCCTGCCAACAGCCATGTGAGTGACCATCTTGAAAATGGGTCTTTCAGGTCCAGAAAAGCTTTTGATGCAACCTGGGCTCCCACCATGACTGCAGCCTCATTAGAAACCTTTTGCTAGAACCACCTAGATACGCTGCTTCTGAATTCTGACCCTCAGAAACTGTGAAATAATAAATCTTTATTAAGTCTCTAAATTGGGGGGAGGGTAAGTAATACATCAAAAATAAATCACAGCTGTTAATTTCTTTTCTGACATACACAGCATTGGATATATATTTTATCATAATTCTTGTTATAAGCCTTTTTCCAATGCTTTCTTGAAAAGAGAGTAAAGTTTACACAATTTCAGCTATTTAAGATTTATTAAGTTTTCTATCCCATGACAGAGGAGACTGGTGGCTACAGTACATGGGGTTGCAAGTAGCTGGACACAACTTACACTTACACTTAGCAACTAACACTTTCACTTTTCACTTTCAAGTTTTCTATGGCTTAATACATAATCAAATTTTGTAAATATTATGTGGGTGCTGAAAAAAGTAATGTGCACCTATGTTTATGATACACTCTGATAAATTGATATGATAAATTATATTATTCAACCCCTATGGAAACTCATTTATATTTTATTTACTTCAAAAACTGAGATTGCAATGATAAAATCTCTCGTACATATGGTATTTCATTTCATTCCATTTTGATTTTGAACAAATTTTGATCAAATTAATGTTTTTGTAGAAAAGTTTCTTAGTTATATTTTCATTTTAAATTGAATTTGTTAAAATTCAATTTAAGAGAAACTTAAAGGAAACTTTTGAAAAATTAGTGTAATGAATTACACTTTTCTGTTTGAAAGCTGTCTCTTGTAAATATCATTTAATTACTATTCTTTGGTCTGAGAGTGGTTGACTTTTAGTTGGGGGATTTAATCAATTCACTTTTTCTTTTATAATCATTTAGTTCTAAGCTTTCCTTTTTTCTTTAATTGTTCATGGATATCTTTTCTTCTGTCTTTTTATACATGAGTCATTTTTTGCCTTTGTTGCTAGCCATTTTGCTTAAATTAATCAATGCTTTTGAAGGTCTCTATGCTAGCAATAATTTAAATAGCTACCTTTAAATTTTTCATAAGCCCTCCTTAACTTACATTTATCTAAATATCAAAGACCAAAAATAAAGTGTTCATTTTTGGTTCTCTTTATGTGAGAGCAATAGTTTAGTACACTTCCACTTTCCTTCATCTATTAATCTATTTGAAGTTTTAGATCAAGAATATTATATTTGTTCCATGACATGGAACCAGACTGCACAATGAGGTGAAGTTTTAAAGTTTTTCTCCCTTATAATGAGTGTCACTTTTTTTTAATAGTTCAACTTTTTGTTTTAGACTTCTGAAATTTGATCTTTTATTTCTCCCATCAAGGATTTTCTAGGAGATATTATGAAAATATGTATTAGAGATTGCCAATGAGAGTCCATTTCTCATCTTCAACAAAACATCTAAAGACTATTTCAGAACTACTCCACTCTTCCCTATCACATCTACGCTCGTTCTTAGTAGATAAACCCTTCTCTTATTTCACACACAAGAAATCATCAGACAAGAATGCTTTCTATGTGAACACATTAGTCTCTTTGTTTTCCCAGTTGCTTTTTATTCTATCCTTAAAATAAAGTTACATTTTCTTTATTGTCTGCAAAAAAATTAAAAAGTGAATTCCTTTTGGCATATATATTATATGTGTATAGTACATGTATCAAAATTATATGTTTTTAATATCCAGTGTCTAACTGGATGTTTGACATGATGTTTTATTGTGTTTTGGTTTATACAGTTTTATTGTAAAATGAAAAATGAGTGATTCCTCTCAAATGTGATCATGGCTTGAATATTAGATAAAGTTAAGGAATTTTGCTGGAATTATGTCATTACATTTATGGTTTGCTTCAAAAGTCCTTCTCTTTTTAGACATGTGTGTTGAAATACTTATTAATAAAGTATATGATCTTGGATTTTTTTTAACTAAATATTTGGTGTTGAGGGATAGAAGTTGGGGAGGGTGGGTTGGAATACAGAAAAAGCAAATTGGACTTGGGTTGATAATTGTTGCAGCTGAGTGACAGGTATATGGAGTTCATCATGCTATTTTTTCTTTTTTATATATACTTAAAATTTTCCAACATAAGTCAAGGCTATTGTTTTTCCTGTGGTCACGTATGGATGTGAGAGTTGGACTGTGAAGAAGGCTGAGTGCCGAAGAATTGATGCTTTTGAACTGTGGTATTGGAGAAGACTCTTGAGAGTCCCTTGGATTGCAAGGAGATCCAACAAGTCCATTCTAAAGGAGATCAGCCCTGGGATTTCTTTGGAGAGAATGATGTTAAAGCTGAAACTCCAGTACTTTGGCCACCTCATGGGAAGAGTTGACTCATTGGGAAAGACTCTGATGCTGGGAGGGATTGGGGGCGGGAGGAGAAGGGGATGACAGAGGATGAGATGGCTGGATGGCATCACCGACTCGATGAATGTGAGTCTGAGTGAACCCCGTGAGATGGTGATGGACAGGGAGGCCTGGCGTGCTGCGATTCATGGGGTCACAAAGAGTCGGACACAACTGAGTGACTGAATTGAACTGAACTGAAGTTAAAAATAATCACTTGAACAATAATTTAAACTATTATACCCCTACAATTATATAAATACATACAAAATTGATCTGAAAATCACTGCCAGTTCTTTACTGTAAAACTTCTTTTCTAAGTTTCTAATCATTTGGTGAACAAGTTTGACTCTCTGGAAAATCTTTTTCAGGAATTACTACAGGTAGTAATGCTTCAGACAGGCTGGTTAACATTAATGATATAAATATTTTAATATTAGATTAATATTTATTATTNAAATAAAGTGTTCATTTTTGGTTCTCTTTATGTGAGAGCAATAGTTTAGTACACTTCCACTTTCCTTCATCTATTAATCTATTTGAAGTTTTAGATCAAGAATATTATATTTGTTCCATGACATGGAACCAGACTGCACAATGAGGTGAAGTTTTAAAGTTTTTCTCCCTTATAATGAGTGTCACTTTTTTTTAATAGTTCAACTTTTTGTTTTAGACTTCTGAAATTTGATCTTTTATTTCTCCCATCAAGGATTTTCTAGGAGATATTATGAAAATATGTATTAGAGATTGCCAATGAGAGTCCATTTCTCATCTTCAACAAAACATCTAAAGACTATTTCAGAACTACTCCACTCTTCCCTATCACATCTACGCTCGTTCTTAGTAGATAAACCCTTCTCTTATTTCACACACAAGAAATCATCAGACAAGAATGCTTTCTATGTGAACACATTAGTCTCTTTGTTTTCCCAGTTGCTTTTTATTCTATCCTTAAAATAAAGTTACATTTTCTTTATTGTCTGCAAAAAAATTAAAAAGTGAATTCCTTTTGGCATATATATTATATGTGTATAGTACATGTATCAAAATTATATGTTTTTAATATCCAGTGTCTAACTGGATGTTTGACATGATGTTTTATTGTGTTTTGGTTTATACAGTTTTATTGTAAAATGAAAAATGAGTGATTCCTCTCAAATGTGATCATGGCTTGAATATTAGATAAAGTTAAGGAATTTTGCTGGAATTATGTCATTACATTTATGGTTTGCTTCAAAAGTCCTTCTCTTTTTAGACATGTGTGTTGAAATACTTATTAATAAAGTATATGATCTTGGATTTTTTTTAACTAAATATTTGGTGTTGAGGGATAGAAGTTGGGGAGGGTGGGTTGGAATACAGAAAAAGCAAATTGGACTTGGGTTGATAATTGTTGCAGCTGAGTGACAGGTATATGGAGTTCATCATGCTATTTTTTCTTTTTTATATATACTTAAAATTTTCCAACATAAGTCAAGGCTATTGTTTTTCCTGTGGTCACGTATGGATGTGAGAGTTGGACTGTGAAGAAGGCTGAGTGCCGAAGAATTGATGCTTTTGAACTGTGGTATTGGAGAAGACTCTTGAGAGTCCCTTGGATTGCAAGGAGATCCAACAAGTCCATTCTAAAGGAGATCAGCCCTGGGATTTCTTTGGAGAGAATGATGTTAAAGCTGAAACTCCAGTACTTTGGCCACCTCATGGGAAGAGTTGACTCATTGGGAAAGACTCTGATGCTGGGAGGGATTGGGGGCGGGAGGAGAAGGGGATGACAGAGGATGAGATGGCTGGATGGCATCACCGACTCGATGAATGTGAGTCTGAGTGAACCCCGTGAGATGGTGATGGACAGGGAGGCCTGGCGTGCTGCGATTCATGGGGTCACAAAGAGTCGGACACAACTGAGTGACTGAATTGAACTGAACTGAAGTTAAAAATAATCACTTGAACAATAATTTAAACTATTATACCCCTACAATTATATAAATACATACAAAATTGATCTGAAAATCACTGCCAGTTCTTTACTGTAAAACTTCTTTTCTAAGTTTCTAATCATTTGGTGAACAAGTTTGACTCTCTGGAAAATCTTTTTCAGGAATTACTACAGGTAGTAATGCTTCAGACAGGCTGGTTAACATTAATGATATAAATATTTTAATATTAGATTAATATTTATTATTGTTTCAGTTCAGTTCAGTCTCTTGGTCATGTCTGACTCTTTGCAACCTCATGAACTGCAGCACGCCAGGCTTCCCTGTCCATCACCAACTCCCAGAGTCCACCCAAACCCACGTCCATTGAGTCAGTGATGCCATCCAACCATCTCATCCTCTGTCGTCCGCTTCTCCTCCTGCCCTCAATCTTTCCCAGCATTAGGGTCTTTTCAAATGAGTCAGTGCTTTGCATCAGGTAAGCCAAATATAAAAATGTGTCTGTTGTCTTTATCATTTGATCTAGATATTCCTGAACCCAGGAAATTTTTACACTGACATCTGGTTTACTTACATAAAGTTACTTTTGACTTGATAAAAATCTTTGACTTAGAAGTAACAGGGACAAGCTCTCGACAATTGCTTTGAACAATTGTCCCACTCTAAATTGTTAAGTCAGGTCTTATAAATCACTAGAGCATATGCATTGTGACCTAGAATAGTTGTTGGAGTTACAAAAGTGCATTTATTCCTGTTCATAATCTCTGCTTGCTGAGGTAAAGCAAGTTGACCTTTTTTCCTGTGATGCTACTAAGACTTTCTTCTGTTGACCCACAAATCTCAACACTTGAGTTGACTAGACCAACACAAAGAGTGGAATAGTTTTATGAGAAGCAACATTAGCACACTCTACTTCTTCATTATCTTATTCCATAAAATCTTAGAAATCATAAGGTTTTTATTTTTCTCACTGTCCTATATTTTGATTTTCTAAAGAAAAGTTACAGAAGTTGCAGATGTGGGATGTGTGTGTGTGTGTGTGTGTGTGTGTGTGTGTGTGTTGTTGATGGTGGCCTTATAAACCTAGTCCTAGTGGATCTGCTGGAGGAGGATAAGAAGATAAATACCTGGACTGAGAGGTCCAGTCTGAGAAAATCATAGCCAAGAGAAGGTTAGGAAGACATAGTGACTAAATATAATGTGATTTCCTGAAACTGACTCCAGAACCAAGAAAAAAGGTGTTGAATAAAAGCTAAGGAAATCTAAATAAAGTAAATCCAAATCTAAAAAAATCTAAATAAAGTTGAGTTAACAATAACGCATCGGTTTTGGTTCATTCATTTTGTCAGGCGTACCACACCAATTTAATATGCTAATAGGGACACTAAGTGCAGGGAATATGACCCATCCTAAATTTTTCTGTAAATTTAACACTGCTCTAAAAATAAAGTTTATCTTTTAAAATGTCACCTATTTAAATAATTTTGATTCAAAAATGTAAAAATAAAAATTGCCTTACATACAAAACAAAGATGCCCCTTTAGTCTCTGGAAGTACTTTCTGCAGAATCAATGAGGAAGTTTATCTAATCTGTCAGCAATGTTACCTCCCCTCCAAATCTCTACCTAAATCTTAAACTATTATTTACCAAATAACTTTTTCAATAAGATAAAATGTTTCTAAAGACTATATTAAATACTTTATCCTCCATATACATAATTGCTTAAAATCTTTCTAAACAGAGTCTAGATAGCAATTTCATAATTGTGGTTCCCAATTCCATATTGGATTTCAGGCACTGTTGCCAATGTCTGCTGGTTAGACCTGCCTTTCCATTTCCCAACCCCAGCACTGATGATGTTTATGACAATAATTTAGCAGGTGTGTGCATCAAGTCATGAAATAAGGTTGCTTCTTGATCAGCAACAAAATCCCGACAGTACGAACAATCATGGCATTGATTTTAATAGTAGCATTTCCAAATAGATTTTTCCAGAAAGAAGAGAGCAGGTAAAGAATTTCAACTGTTAAAATAATAAAGAAACTCTTTGTGAACTACGGTCAGAAATCCAAGCTGAATATCATTACCAGACTCTCCAGGCAGGGCCTTTGTGATTTATAGGACTTTGTTTTTTAAGAATATCATCTTATGCTTCTGGGTCGGGAAGACCCTCTGGAGAAGAAAATGGCAACCCACTCCAGTATTCTCACTTAGGAAAATCCCATGGACAGAGGAGCCTGGTGGGTTATATATAGTCCACGGGGTTGCAAAAGAGTAGGGCTGGACTTAATGACTAAACAACAAGCAGTGGTTCAAAGAGAGGACAATGTTGTCTTTCCTGAAAGACAAAATTATCATGGAAAAATTCACTGCTATTTTAGGATGCTTACAGATGTTTATCACTTAAACCTACCTGTAATGCCTTCACAATCTGTGACAAAATCTCATAGAAAAGAAATCGTTAGATAGTCTTTTCATTCATTTGCCTGGAGATAGCAAATTCTTTTTAATGAATCATAGAGGTCACTCTCATAAGTGACCTCTCATAAGAGTTTGTAAGACCAGCATCCACTACCAATTGTTAATAATTTACTTCCGGTTACTGGCTAGTATGGTTGTAGGGTATAGAGTTCTAATCTGAGTTTCTCTATTTGGAAATGTTGCGAAAGATCTGCTCATAAACATGATCAAATTGGCGTCTTGCCACTATATTTTAAGTCCTCAGAAGATAAGCTTGCCTACTGTTTATTTTACAAAAGCAACTTTGGATGTTCAGAATCACTGGATTGTTCCCAAAGTTCATTCAGGTCTTTTGATATTGTCTTACTGATAAACCTGCACGAACTTTTGGGCCAACTCAATATTCCCTGGTGGCTCAGACGGTAAAGCATCTGTCTACAATGCCAGAGACCCGGGTTCGAGCCCTAGGTTGGGAATATCCCCTGGAGAAGGAAATGGCAACCCACTCCAATACTAGTGCCATGGAAAATCCCATGGACAGAGGAGCCTGGCAGGCTGCAGTCTACTAGTCTATGGGGTCAGAAAGAGTCGGACACGACTGAGCAACTTCACTTCACAATATTGCCAAGTGGGCTTCCCTGGTGGCTCAGACAGTAAAGAATCTCCCTGTAATGCAGGAGACTCAGGTTTGATCCCTGGGTTGGAAAGATCCCCTGGAGAAGGAAATGGAAACTCACTTCAGCGTTCTTGCCTGGAGAATTCCATGGACAGAGGAGCTTGGCAGGCTACAGTCCATGGGGTCGCAAAGAATCAGACATGACTGAGCAAACAACACACACACATGCACACACACACAATATTTCCACTTGAGAGAAAAAGCTGTCTCTTCAACATATTGATTCATGAAGGTGAAATAAAATTTTGTTTCCATAAGGAATCTGAGTCTGTTCCTCAATTTACTTGGCTGAGTTTCATTTCAAGTTTCTTACTATTAACTATGAGGAAAAGAGAAATTTGGGGGACCAGAAGGTAAAGAAAGAGGAGAAGGAAAGAGGGAGGAAAAATAGAAAGTAGAGGAGGGAAAAAGGAAGGTGATGTAGAGAGAGGCAGAAAAGGAGAAGTGTAGGCCATGGAAGGCAAGCTGAGAGGGAGTGATCATCTTAAAATTGACAGAGTCATTTCCTAGGCAGATTGATAAGAAGTCTAGGGGTCCTCAAGGAGAGAAGGGTCTAGAATTCTCAAGGAGGAAGAAAGGACAAAGTTTTTTTTTTCTCTCTACATTCCTTAGGATTATGTATCCTGCCTGAGGACAGTCTCTGGATTAAACCTTCTGGCTAATTCTGTTACCTTAAAATTTAAATTATGGGAGTAGGTCTGGTGAGGTCTTTACAACCTCCAGACATTCTTTGGATTCACTGGAGAGTATATAACTCCATTGCTAACACCAGCAAGCGGGTACTCTTTCTACATCCTTCTGATGTCTATGTCAGAAGCTTTCTCTATCTCCTTTATACTTTAATAAAACTTTATTACACAAAAGCTCTGAGCAATTAAGCCTTGTCTCTGGCCCCAGATTGAATTCTTCTCCTCCAGAGGCCAAGGATTCCAGCATCTTTGAGTGGTTCAGCAATAACCTTTCAAAATCATTACCCAATAAACTTATTTGCAAAGTTATTCAAACCAATAACTAATATTCTTGCTCATAAAATTGATCTATTTCAGCCTCAGCAATATACATGGTANGCCCCAGATTGAATTCTTCTCCTCCAGAGGCCAAGGATTCCAGCATCTTTGAGTGGTTCAGCAATAACCTTTCAAAATCATTACCCAATAAACTTATTTGCAAAGTTATTCAAACCAATAACTAATATTCTTGCTCATAAAATTGATCTATTTCAGCCTCAGCAATATACATGGTACCATTTACTCCTGTGGCATAAATTCATTAGAAAATTATGAACTTATAAGATTCCAGACACAGACTTCAGATTCAAATAGTTCAGATTTCAAATGCTCTAGCTGATTCTGAATGTTTATTTATTTTTTATTTGCAAATATATGGCCACCATATATACAGTCTTTTTTGGGGGAGGATATGGGAGGGAAATCCTTGCCTTTGAAAATAGTGTTAGAATTTAGAGAACTTATCTAGATAATAGATCTAAAAAGTCACCAGAGATTATATGAAATCTTTTAACTTCTCTTTCTTAAGAATGTTTACCAATGAAAATGGTTATAAAACCTGTTCTTAATCAGATTTACAAATTCAATGAAGCTAAATGATAACATTTATCATTTAACTAAATGATAACTGGATAACTGACCTTTTCCAGTCCTGTGGCCACTGCTGAGTTTTCCAAATTTGCTGGCATATTGAGTGCANCGTACTCCTTTTCCTATTTGGAACCAGTCTATTGTTCCATGTCCAGTTCTAACTGTTGCTAACTGACCTGCATACAGCTTTCTCAAGAGGCAGGTTAGGTGATCTGGTATTCCCATCTCTTTCAGAATTTTCCACAGTTTATTGTGATCCACCCAGTCAAAGGCTTTGGGTGCATGGGCTTCCAGTTGTGGTGGCTTCTCTTGTTGCAGAGCATGGGCTCTAAGTGTGGGCTCAGTAGTTGTGGTACCTGGGTTTAGTTGCTCCAAGACATGTGGAATCTTCCCAGACCAGGGATCAAAATTTGGTCCCCTGCATTGGCAGGCAGATTCTTAACCATTGGACCCCTGGAGAGGTCCCATGCTAGCACATTTAAAAGTGTAGGTGTATGAACATTTTACCAGCCAAAGCAAGTCACAAGTCAAAACCCAACACCAGCACCAGAAAAGATGTCGATATCGCATTCCAACACAGGTGTGAAAAGTGGGTGCAATAATTGAATTCACCCCAGTTTGCAATGTTAAAAATTATCTCCTGTGGTTGAAATTCTGGGATGGCAGTACTCTAAAAGGTCATTCATCACTTGAGCCTCTTCTAACACCTGGTCTTCTTTGACTGCTCTACAAACGCTAACACAGCTGGTTACATCTGCCTTTTGGGGGTGCTGCCTTTTAGGGTCATTGTATCACGCAGGATCTTTCAGTGTGGTGTATAGGCTCTCTAGCTGTGGTGCACGGGCTCAGGAGATATGGCACCCTCGGGCTTACTTGCTCCAAGGCACGTAGGATCTTAGTTGCCCGACCTGGGATTGAACCCACATCCTGGAATTGCAGGGTGGATTCTTAACCACTGGACCACCGGGAAGCCCCCACATCTGTCGTTTTGAACTCTGCTGTCTTGCCTTGGGTGATGGTACCCCATCTCTAACCAGGCCTTCTACAGCCCTGGTTGTGGCTTCCCTCTTCTGCCTGCTTCAGGGATGGCTGTTCTTCTGGTATTTGTTCTTGGCCTTCCTCTCTCTACATTTTCAGCCTCAGGAATCTCCTCCTACCTCATGTGGCTTTAACTGGCCCTCAGTGTGGACAGTTCCCAAAGCATTAGCTTCAATTCCAACCTCTACCTCAAGCTTGAGACTCACACTCCCTTTTTCTCTAACAGGACATTTCTCTCTACCTGTTTCCGTGGGCCCAAGCTGAACTTCACCTCTCTCTCAAACCTGTTCCTCTAGCCAAGTTCCGGGTTTCCATTGTTGGTACCCCGGTTTATAGAAGAGTCATCCTTTCCCTTCTCCAAGGGATCTTCCCAACCCAGGGATCGAAGCCAGGTCTCCTATATTGCAGGTGGATTCTTTACCAGCTGAGCCACAAGGGAAGCCTGTCGATTCTTATATTATCATCAAATTACTAAGCTGGTTATAACCACTAGTGACTTAACTTGGATCTAGTGAAAGCCAGGTCCAGAATTAAAATATTTCTCATAATGCTCTCTATTCTTGCCTCAGCTTGCTGATATTTCCTACCCTTAAATTGGAAATCCTATTTTGAAGCGTTCCTCATAATATAACCACTAAAATATAGCACATAAGAGGCAGAAATGAGTTCTCAACAGTTGGGTAAGAACATCTGAAAGGACATCAGTGAGGAAACACCACTATGTGTGGGGTGGAACTATTTTCCCACATATTAGTTCAGCACCTGAAGCATAAAAAATATGACAGTTTTGCGACTTGAAGTCAATGTGTTTCCAACAACACTATAAATTCTCTTTCTGACAACCCATCATATTAAATAATGGAATTACTGAGTAAATAAAGGGCCAGATGACTCAGAGTGTTTTATGGTTAGGGGACATCATGTCATATTATGGCAGTACAGAAAGTCCACTTTATGCAAGTTTGAGATTTCTCCTCTTTAAGATATTACCTTACACTTCAACTGCCAAGTCACAAAGAGGCAGGGGATGAGTGATGTCAATTTGAAGAATGGGGAGTGATTTTCCTTTGGGTTGCATGACCTCCTCATCAGCTGCATAAGCAGCAAGTGAGATGATTTGTATTCGTGGAAACAGACAGAATTCCATGTTACAGGCAAGGGGGAAAATGACCATGGTCTGCTTACACTAATAAAGGCAATGGCACCCCACTCCAGTACTCTTGCCTGGAAAATCCCATGGGCAGAGGAGCCTGGTAGGCTGCAGTCCATGGGGTCGATAAGAGTCGGACACAACTGAGTGACTTCACTTTCACTTTTCACTTTCATGCATTGAGAAGGAAATGGCAACCCACTCCAGTGCTCTTGCCTGGAGAATCCCAGGGATGAGGGAGCCTGGTGGGCTGCTGTCTATGGGGTTGCACAGAATCGGACACGACTGAAGTGACTTAGCAGCAGCTACCTTGAGCCCTTTCAGAAGCAAGTAGGATATAGATCTTTAATATTTTAAGAAGCAAAATGTTTTAGATACCTTAGCTAAGTAATAAATCAGCAGTAATACTAAACATTTTGAGTGGGGTTAGGAAGGGGACAAAAATATGATTTAATTATTGAATCAGAAATAAGCTAGTTTGCTAATGAACTTCCAAAAGGGCCTAGGTGGTTCATGACTTAGGACCAAAAATAGTCAAAGAGAGAAAATTATAAATAAAAATTGTTTGTTTTTTGTTTTCTTCCTGGATAACATTTTCTGACTCTCTGTGATCCTGAGGACTGTAGCCTGCCAGGCTCCTCTGTCCATGGAATTCTCCAGACAAGTGTACTGGAGTGAGTAGCCATTCTTTTCTCCAGGGGATTTTCCTGATCCAGAGATCAGCCCTGGGTCTTCTGAATTGTAGGTGGATTCTTTACTGTCTGAGTCACCAGGGAAGCCCTTAACATTTTCACTTTGACTGTATGTTCCTATCTGCCTTCTACTTTTATTTTTTGTGTAAAGTAATATACAGTAGAAAAGATGCTCTCAGATCCCATTTGTTTGTTTCCTTTTGCAATGTTAGTAACAGAGCTGAATCTGTGCAGCAAACAAAATAATTTTCCTCCAACACACATTCCATTAGACATCTGGAAAACATTTGAGGTCACACTTCATGATCCTCAGATGAAAGAATTGATATGAATGAGAAATGATCGTGTTCCTCCAAGGAATGAAGGGATTTAAAAGTGAGTTTTTATCTTCTTTCCTAGATGTATTTTCCAATCTTTATTGAAAGCCAACACAATGGGCTCAGAACTCAACATCAGAGAACATAAAGAAACTGGGCTTATACTTCTGCAATCAATCAAATAATCACACTTTACCAGAAACTTCAAAAGACGTTTATCAATGCTCACCTTACTCTCAGTGTTTTACTCTCAGTTCTTCTGCACAGCCTTGACAGGAAGCAGTTTTGGTACTTCCATCACCACCTGAATTATAGGTCCAGCTGTCAATGACCTAACAGCCCATTCATCGTGCTACAGCAAGAGGGATGTCAGTCAAGTTTTCCATTGCACAAGGAACAAGAGGAGACGAGTGGGACTGTTCAAGCCTGTCCCCATCATGGGTCTACTTCTTGTATGCTGACTACTGAAGGGTTCTCAACTCTTAGTTGACCATGAATAAAATTACATTAATTTGGATGGCACAGATTGTCTCCATCTTTTGCTAACTTCTATTCAAAATTTAACAATTCCTCCATTTTATTTTCCATCTAAAATATTATTCTAGAAACTTCTGAAAATGAAGTGCAGTCTTCTATCCTATTTTATTTTCTCTCTCTTTTATGTTCTCTCTCCTTTTCTCTTCAGTTTTTAATCATATAATTTCAGCCAACTAAAGGAAACCCAGCCAGTTATGAATTCAGTTCTTTTCTGTACTTTCCAAGACAATTGAAATTCCAAAGCTTCAGAGCTTTGGAATTTTAAAAAAAACTCAATGTGAAGGCTCTTGTTTCTTAATTCAAATAAGAACATTATACTGTGGAATGGTCTTTGACTAAACTCTCTCCAAATATTGATCGACACATGATTTTAAGTAGGATGTACTGGGCTGCATTGTAGATATTTGCATCACTGATATGATAACATGTGGCTGAACTGGTTGGTAGGAAAGGACTATTGAACATAGAATCACTCCAGTTGGCTAGTTACAATGTACAAGAATCTGTAAAAAAGAAATTGTGATTATGCACGCTGGAGGGGCATATTTTAAAGACACTGCATATCATGTACTAACATGATAATAATCATTCTTAGAAGAGGTCAGTGGTATTCTCCAGGCTCCCCCCTAAAGAATCCATGGAACAAAAATGATTAAGAATTCCTGCTCTGATTAAGAATTCCTGCTCACAGATAGTGATTTGTTCTGTGCCTTTCTTTGGTGAGATAATGGAAGGGCTGGTGAGGCCAAGGACATACCTGGATCAGGGCCACCTGATGTCACGTGGACATGTGACAAGTGCAGTCACGACAGGACCCCAAGCTCAAAGGAGAACTTTGTGTTTGGGGCTTATACTCTGCAGTCACCATCTTGAAACTGTGAATTTTGATTTTGTGAAAAAGTTCATTTGGGAGAATGAAGCATGCACCAAGGACTTGGAGTCTTGGCTCAACAGATATGGTCTGTTCTACACAATATCTTTATCTTCCTGCCTCCCTGAGACAGATTGTTGTCCTATTCCCACCATGCTGTCCTGTTCTTTAAACAAGAGATATCACATTTTCATTTTTTATGTTAGAATTTGTGTATGTATTAACACTTATTTTATTGAAGTATCCCATCACTCCATGGGAAATAGATGGAGAAACAGTGGAAACAGTGTCAGACTTTATTTTTGGGGGCTCCAAAATCACTGCAGATGGTGACTGCAGCCATGAAATTAAAAGACGCTTATTCCTTGGAAGAAAAGTTATGACCAACCTAGACAGCATATTCAAAAGCAGAAACATTACTTTGCCGACTAAGGTCCATCTAGTGAAGGCTATGGTTTTTCCTGTGGTCATGTATGGATGTGAGTTGGACTGTGAAGAAGGCTGAGCGCCGAAGAATTGATGCTTTTGAACTGTAGTGTTGAAGAAGACTCTTGAGAGTCCCTTGGACTGCAAGGAGATCCAACCAGTCCATTCTGAAGGAGATCAACCCTGAGATTTCTTTGGAAGGAATGATGCTAAAGCTGAAGCTCCAGTACTTTGGCCACCTCATGCAAAGTGTTGACTCATTGGAAAAGACTTTGATGCTGGGAGGGATTGGAGGAAGGAAGAGAAGGGGATGACCAAGGATGAGATGGCTGGATGGCATCATTGACTCGATGGACATGAGTCTGAGTGAACTCCGGGAGTTGGTGATGGACAGGGAGCCCTGGTGTGCTGCGATTCATGGGGTCGCAAAGAGTCGGACATAACTGAACGACTGAACTGAACTGAACTTACTGAAGTATAATTCATTGACAATGTTGTATTAATTACTGCTGTACAATAAAGGGATTCAGTTATACATATAAATACATTCTTTTTAAATATTATTTTCCATTGTGGTTTATCATAGGATATTGACTAGTCCTCTGCGTTATAAGTAGGCCTTTGTTGGCTACCTGTTCTATATAGAGAAGAGTGCATCTGCTAATTGCAGCCTTCACTCCATCGCTTCCCCTGCCGCCGCTTGGCAACAGCCAGTCTGCTCTCCCTATGACTCTGCTTCACAGGTTTGTTCATTTGAGCCGTATTATAGAGTCCACATGTAAGTGATATCATATGGTATTTGGTGTCTGCTTTCTGACTCACTTCACTTAGTATGTGATAATCTCTAGTTACATTCGTGTTGCCATAAATGGCATTATTGCATTCTTTTTTATGGCTGAGTAGTATTCCATTGTATATCCATAGGAGATGCCACATTTTAAATAAATGTTTCATTGTAGAATAGTTTTATATTTGCAGAGAATAGTTTTACATCTGAAGGAAATGTATAAGGATGGTACAGAGAGAACCCATATATCTAATGTCTAGTTAGTAATAGAGGACTTGGTATTTGAACCCAAGATGGAGTTCAAGATTCACAGTATGGGGTCCCAAGATTCACAGTCATATAAATCAATGGAACTAGCATTTTATTCCTCACTAAGGGCATTGGGAGGCCATCTATATGTTGTAGGCCATCTAATTATCATTGGGGTTTCTGTAACTCAGCTTCCTCTTCCACTTAAATCACCTAATACCACTCTTCTTACATTCTTGCCTTTGTAAGTTGTGTTTTGTGTTATTTTACACATTTACATTCATAGCAGCATGAGATATCAATACATGCAGTGGCCCTGAAAATGTGATTAGCATCTTTGGCTCTAAAAATGAGTGCTAAATTCTCTAATGCCATTCTTTTTGGAAATTCAGAAATCTCCAGCATCCATCAGAGAAAGAATGTGGAAGGTCACTTTAAAGCAGGGATAGCTCTGGGTAAACCTTTCCAGAAAAGTGATCTAGTAGTTTCCTTATTGGTGTTGCTGTTCAGTCTCTCTCGTGTCCAACTCTGCGACCCCATGGAATGCATCATACCCAACTTCTATCCTTCAGTATCTCCTGAAGTCTGCTCAAATTCATGTCCATTGAGTCAGTGATGCCATCCAATCATCTCACCCTCTGTTGCCTCCTTCTCCTCCTGCCCTCCATCTTTCCCAATATCAGGATGTTTTCCAGTGAGTCCACATCAGGTGGCCAAAGCATTAGAATTCAGCTTCAGCATCAGTCCTTCCAATGGGTATTCAGGGTTGATTTCCTTTAAGATTGACTGGTTTAATCTCCTTGCTGTCCAAGGGACTCTACAAATATCTAACTCTCCCAATCCAGCTGATTTTCTCTGGAAGGTTCTTCTTCTTTTCCAGGCCTCCTAAGTATTGAATAATTTGTTTTATTACAATAAGCAATAAGTAGTGGTCATCAGTCTCATGTTTTGTGACTAGTTGACACCTATTTCGATCCAAAAATTATATTCAGACTCACCAGAGTCTATAACCTCTCTTGAACTCCCACCAGTGATCAGCGGTGAGAAGCGTGAACAAGGCTGTCCACAGAAGCCCAAAAGCCCTGCCTGGCCTGTACCCCTCAAGACTGAAGTACACATCCCCTGCCATGTGTCACTGCCACATGAAGAGAACTGTAATTAACCAATATGATGAAAACTCAGTTTGGCATTCATTCTGCATCCAGGATAGAAGAATAGATATCCATCATGTTCTACTTGTAGACTGGTTGGAGGAGAGTTTAAAAGCAGCCCTAAGTATGGCAGTAGAAAAGTTTCTCCTAGGTTAACCATTCATTTTTCACCTGTTTCTATGGTTGAGTAAGGCTGATCTCTCTTACAGTTAGAAAAATAGCCAAGAGAGCTCCAAATGTGAGTTTGAACTTTCTTCTTGGGGGTTTGCTTTGAAGTCTTTCTAGCATTTCATTATCCCCCAGGGCTCTGAAATATCTTGTGTTTCTTGAAGCTGCACTGAATCTGGAATCTATTACATATTCTTTTTCTTTTTTTTTTAATTTGACAGAAAATCATTTAATAACAGGTAGGATGCAAAATTAAAGCCATGTTTGCTAAGTCTGAAATACCAGAAAAAAGCAAAGGTGTACAGTCGAGGGAAGCTATTTTAATTAAACATCTTTATAAAAATCATCCAATTTTTATTTCCCCTTTTAAATGTTTCCAAATTATTTCTTTTCCATCTTTTATATATATCTTGTTGGGAGCAACATGGCTGAGGTCAAATGAGCGATGTGATTTCTGGGAAAGAAATGGAGACATACTGCTGAAATTTACTCTTGGTGACCTTGGAATGAGAATTAGGAGAAGATCCCAAAGCTGATATCTTCAAGAGAAAATGTTTGTTTTGATGTGCTGTTTCCATAGCATATGTGTGGCTTGACCTTGTAGCTGAAAACACCTTAGATCTTAGGTTATTCTTCATTCAGTGAAAGAATAGCATCAAGCCACATATATCACTTAATAATAAGGGGAAATCTGTATANATTGCCTGTATTGTATAGGCCAGAAGGGCTCTGGGTGAAAGATACAAACTAGGGAGGCACTGGACTGAGTCTATTGTTTAATACAAATGCTGGGCTGACTTTTTTTTTATTGACATATATACTAAAGTGCACAGATATAAAGTTTGAGGCTTGTAAAATGTTTAAACCCAGATTAAGATAAAAGCATACTCCTAATACCCAGAAGGTTCCCTGTGCCCTTCCCAGTCAATAACAAACCCCACCCTAGCCCCCTATTCCACTATTTTGATCTCCAGAACCACAGGTTAGTTTGGCTGAATTGCACATAAACAGAATCATACATTATGTGGTCTTTTCATACTGCCTTCTTTCATTCATCACAGGATTACCTTATTTTGAAACAGAAACCTAGAAACTGAGCTTTATTTTCAGGAAATCCCCCTCTGATGTCACAGACCTGGATGCCAACTATTCTGATTATACTGGTTGTATTTCCTGAACTCCTCCAAGCATATGTTGTAACACTTTAAAACAGACACAGAATCTTGGACTGTAAAAGTTTTTCTTCAAAATAAACTAAATCTTTTAAAGGTATTCAAATCTATTCAACCTTAATATAGCCTCTGACTTAATACCATAAAAGTGTAATTTTTCCCATACTGAGCCCACAACTCCTCTTAAACCTATTTTTCTTCCTTGGTATCCACCCATTCTAAAGAACCCTCAAATTCTGAAATAAAAAGAATCTTCAATTCTGTTACTACTTTTGATTAGTAAGGGGTTAAACTATAAAATTTAACCTTAGGGGTTAAACTATAAATTAACCTCAGAAAATCTCTGAGGCAGCTTAAGGTTCTAAAATTCAGACGAATGCGGCAGTTCAGAAAAGAGAGGAGAGGGACAACAGCACTAAGATACAGGTACAGAGTCCACAGTTAACCTGTCAGGATTCAGATCTGGGCTCTGCCATTTCTAGCTGGGTAGCCTTGGGCAAGTCATTACTCCACTTTGTGCCTCAATCACTTCACTGTAAAATGGGAATAACCTCGTAAGACTGTTGCAAGGATTAAATGTGAATGTATATAAAACTCTTAGGAAAGCACCTGGCGCATAATAAGCACTCGGTAAGAATGAGCTACATTCAAAAGCTGAAAGCTCTAAGACAGCAACTATTCTGCAAACTGAAAGGTTACAGAACAGTCACAGCAGTCACCCAGACATATACCACAGTGCTTCTCAAGATGTTTCCTTCCTAACCCTTCACAGACTGCTACTTTTTGTAAAATGCAAGATTACAGACTTGAATGTCACAGCAATGTCAAACTATTTTCCAGGTTTTTAGATGTTTACTCTAAAAATGTTTACACTTTCAGTATTTACCTCATGGCAGCCTGATAGCTGCTCACGGACTGGCCCTTGTCTCCAGAGTAAACTTTGAGAAGCACTGTTCTAGCACACAAGAAGGACCACAAGCCTGTTGACAACTCAGCTAGCAGGTTACACAGAATTATGAAAACATATTAGCAAAGAAAACCAACCTCAACAGCAGGGGCAAGAGAATGACTTGAGGGTCAACAAGTGGAGAGATAAAATAATTCCAACAGGCTAAACTTGGAAAACAAAACTGGTTGCCAGAGTAAGAATCCAACTGCTAATTTGCCCCCATTCACTGCTTGAGGAGGTGCCCTCAGAAAACATGCCGGCCAGGAAGTGAAGTGAAGGAAGGAAGGGGTCAAGAGATGTGAAAGAGGAAGCAGAGCTGAGTCAACTTTGCAGTCACCAAGCTTTGGGAATGTCAACCACAGCACACACAGGCCAGAGTTTCTCCTCTGCCAAAGAAAACATGCAAAGCAAACATCTCCTTCGGTGGCGTGGCACTGCACACATGTGCACCCGGGTACACACACAGTCGTCCCTCAGTGTCCGTGAGGACTTGTTCTAGGACCCACATGATACCAAAACCTGTGGTGCCTCGAGGGCCTTATATATAAATACTTTATATGAAAGGCATTTGCATATAACCTACGCATGTCCTTCTGTATGCTTTAAAATCACTTATAGATTATTTATAACACCCAAGACAATGTAAGTATCGTTTAAACAGTTGTAAATACAACATGAATGTTATGGAAGTAGTTTCTAGAGTGCAGCAAAAAGTTCTATTTTTTGGAAATTTCCAGAATTTCTTTCCCCAAACATTTTCAATCTGGTGGTTGGTTGAACTCGTGGGTACGGAACCCACAGATACCGAGGGCCAACTGTACACCCACCCTATTCACATCACAGTACCTGTGGTTTTAGGAGGCTCCTGAGGTCCGCCCTGCCAGCCGTACTGTGGGTATCCTTGGTAGGGGTACCNCCCAAACATTTTCAATCTGGTGGTTGGTTGAACTCGTGGGTACGGAACCCACAGATACCGAGGGCCAACTGTACACCCACCCTATTCACATCACAGTACCTGTGGTTTTAGGAGGCTCCTGAGGTCCGCCCTGCCAGCCGTACTGTGGGTATCCTTGGTAGGGGTACCCACCCTGAGGAGGTGGGTAGGGTCCCCCTGGAGGTCCTGGAGGGTAGAACCCAGGCCCCATCGGTTGTGATGGATAAGGGGGATACGGGGCCGTCGGACCGGGGCCCGGATACGGCGGAGGGTTCCCTTGGTTCATCAGGGACCTGCAGGGTACACCTAGGAGACAAACAGTGAAAGTTATTTGTTTTTAACCTGAGGAAATCATTAGAAAAAAACTGTAATCATGAGACAATTTGCAAATTGCCTTAGAGATACCCTAAACCTCTTGCACACTTTCAGCTCTGCCCATTTGGTTTTCTTCTCCCCTCTGGCGAATATCTTATGTATCTGATTGCTTTTTGTCTGCCTGCCTCACTAGACAACAGGCTGTGACAGCAGGAATCAGGCCAAGCAGCCATGCCAGCAGTGAGTGACCAGGGACGGGGCAAGGACTGCTCCGCCCTGGGCACTGGGTGGCCTGGTCACTTGCCCCAGACCCCGAGCTTTGAGCAGCTGAGCAGTGTGCTCGGTTATCACCGCACAAAGGGTAGAGCTATTTACAGAGGATGCCAAGCATCTTCTCTGACTATCCAGGCTCCCAGGACTCTGGAGGGCTCACCAAGAACCCCCACTGTTTTATAGTTCCTGTTCTGGATGTTTTGCTTCTGTGAGGGAGGCCATTTCCTCCCAGCCACCAGAGCCTTTTATCCATTTTCTTGATTAGGCCTGAAGTCTGGAGGGGGTCAGCATCTCCTTTCTATCATCTCTATAGTATACCCCTTGAAGTGCCTGATCAAGGACTTCCTGATTAAAAGCATTACTGGGGAATGCAAAGTCCATACATGCTGGATGAATCTGATACTGTCATCTTGCTGCCTGGCACTGTTACCCCTCTCCTGTGCGGATAGGTAACGTTTTACTTATCTAAGTTAATAAAGGAAAGAGTCTCATGCTCAAAATTTAATAATTTCACCATTAATTCATCATAACATGCAATCAATAAATTCATAAATGACTCTATAAAAAGAAGACAACAACTTCTTATAAAGTAATGAATTACTTTTCTTACTTATAAATAAAGTAAGCCTCCCTAAAAAATATGGATTAAAATAGTGGACTTTGCTGGCTGCCCACACAACCACCATATCCCCCTTCATAATAAGTCAGATTTCCAGTTACACATCCATTCTTTCCTCCTGCAGTTCATGTGCTTCATAGGAAGCTCCTTACCAGCTCCAGGGTAAACCCAGTCTAACCTAAGCCAATCCAGGTCACCCTTTCCTCTTTTCCATCAAGATTGATTCAAGGAATTTAGGACTAAGCCAATCACAAATGGCAACCCTTGGTCACTCAGATTATTTTTAAAGTGGTTTGATCAGTTAAAATCTTAGGGCTCTTCAAACACGCTCCCAAACGTCCTTTTGCCTTAACATAGGCAAACACATAGTCCAGCAAGGACATGGGCTACAAATTGCTGACAGGCAATTTTCAGCCCTGAGGGGGTCACCAGCCTTAAGATGAAGTAGGTACTTTAGAAAGGTACAGCAGAAAGAAGGAAAGAAATGGAATTCCAGATGACTTTATCAGTTCAGTTCAGTTCAGTCACATCTGACACTTTGCGACCCCATGAATCGCAGCACGCCAGGCCTCCCTGTCCATCACCAACTCCGGGAGTTCACTCAANCGAACTAAGATCAAAAAGGCAGTAAAAGGTGTGGCTGGGTGAGGAACCTCATGGCATGAAGTTTCGAGAAGCAGGAAAGAACATATGATTGAAGAATCACCTGGTAAATCAAATAATCCCAACTTTATTCACCAAGGAGACAGGTGATGGAAAGAGACAGATCTTCCCCTGGTGAGGAGCCCTGCATGAGCTCATGTCAGTGAACTGGGAAATAGCAAACGCTACAGTAACTCACATATACAACCTTGAAGTAGGAGGAGAACCCCCACTAGCTTATGACAGGGTCTTTTGCTATTTTATTAATTCATTCATTTCAGTTCAGTTCAGTCGCTCAGTCATGTCCAACTCTTTGCGACCCCATGAACTACAGCACGCCAGGCCTCCCTGTCCATCACCAACTCTCTGAGTTCACTCAGACTGACGTCCATTGAGTCGGTGATGCCATCCAGCCATCTCATCCTCTGTCGTCCCCTTCTCCTCCTGCCCCCAATCCCTCCCAGCATCAGAGTCTTTTCCAATGAGTCAACTCTTCGCATGAGGTGACCAAAGTACTGGAGTTTCAGCTTTAGCATCATTCCTTCCAAAGAAATCCCAGGGCTGATCTCCTTTAGAATGGACTGGTTGGATCTCCTTGCAGTGCAAGGGACTCTCAAGAGTCTTCTCCAGCAACACAGTTCAAAAGCATCAGTTCTTTGGTGCTCAGCTTTCTTCAAAGTCCAACTCTCACATCCAGACATGAAACAGCTGATCAAGAATAATTGTGTCAATCAAATCTGGGTAATGATAATCATTAGTACTATGAATCACACAGTAATACGTATGGCTCATGCTATGTGGAAGCAACATGCCAGAGACGTTACCTATATTTAATCTTCACAGTAACCCTGGAGTGAAGTGCTAGTCACTCAGTTATTCTGACTCTTTGTGACCCCATGGACTGTAGCCTATCCAGCTCCTCTGTTCATGCAATTCTCCAGGCAAGAATACTGGAGTGGGTTGCCATTCCCTCCTCCAGGGGATCTTTCTGATCCTTCAATCAAACCTGGTCTCCTGAATTATAGGCAGATTCCTTACTGTCTGAGCTACAAAGAAAGCCCTTACACACAACAACCCTATAAGTTAGGTATTCCTATTATTTCCATATGAGAGATGAGGAGACTGAAGCACAGAGAGGTTAAATGACCTAGTGGGGTGTGTGCACAGTAGTTCAGTCATGTCTGACTCTTTGTAACTGGATGGACTGTAGCCCACTAGATTTCTCTGTCCATGGAGATTCTCCAGGTAAGAATACTGGAGTAGGTTGCCATGCCCTCCTCCAGGGGATCTTCCCAACTCAGGGATCGAACCCAGGTCTCCCGCATTGCAGATGGATTCTTTACCAGCTGATATACCAGGGAAGCCCTAAATGACCTGCTGCTGCTGCTAAGTCACTTCAGTCATGTCCAACTCTATACTACCCCACAGATGGCAGCCCACCAGGCTCCTCCATCCCTGGGATTCTCCAGGTAAGAACACTGGAGTGGGTTGCCATTTCTTTCTCCAATGCATGAAAGTGAAAAGTGAAAGTGAAGTCGCTCAGTCTAATGACCTAGTGGGTTTAAGTAAATTTCCAAGGGTTGAGTAGCTAGAAAGGAGAAGTCAAAATGCAGACCCAGACAATCTGGCTCCAGAATCCACATTCCTAACTACACAAGTTCAGTTCAGTTCAGTCACTCAGTGATGTCTGACTCTTTGCGACATCATGGATTGCAGCACTCCAGGCTTCCCTGTCCATCACCAACTCCCGGAGCTTGGTCAAAACTCATGTCTATCAAGTAGGTGATGCCATTCAACCATCTCATCCTCTGTTGTCCTTTTCATCTCCAATGTTTTGGTCTCAGGACCTTGTTACACTTTGAGAATTACTGAGAATCTCAAAGAGCTTTTATTTTTGTAATTCATTTAAAATGAAAAATAAGATCATTAAATGTTATCATGAATTTTAATGCAGTGTATCTATCTTTTACAAACCAAAATGAAATAATTAGTGAAAAGATGGCACTGCTTTATATTTTTAAAAATCTTTTAATATCTGGATGAATAGAAGAAAGCTTGATTTTAATACATGCTTCTGCACTTAATCTGGTAAGATATGTTGCTTGGTTGCACATATGAAGAAAATCTGGCTTTACACATTATGTGGTTGGAAAAGGAGCAATTATTTTAATAAACTTTTCAAATAATGTGTGTATTCTTCTTTAATACTAAAAAACTTACAAAGTTGTAGTTTCTTAAAAGGCAGTGCAATGTGAAATATGAAACCACAACAATGAATATTTCTTACTCTATTATATTAAAATCCATTGATCTAATTTGCACTTTGAATGACTCCTACCCATGCATGATTTTGTAACATGATGCATTGGTCATCTGGTTCATTGAGTAAGACAGATCTTTTAAATGTTGACTTATTTCATTGTACAATATTAAGAAATCATATTGTTAACATTACTACTAAACTCATCAGAAATACTAAGTGTTGGGAAGTTGTCAGGCTCAGAATGACACAACAAAGTTTTTCCAAACTTTCAGCTTTTGCTTGAAAATCTGACTTTTTTATCAGCAACAAACATCGTCAGTTATCTTCCTTCCTGTGACAGTCTCGATTTATTTTCGAGAAAGTATCTGCCAAATGCTCAAGTCTGAGTAATCTTAGATTTTCTGTCAGTTATTCTTTCATGTAAAGCTGGTGTTCCATGAAAAAGGAGCTTGTTTTCTTTGAGACAACCATCAGACATCATACTCAGCAGAAGTATTCTATGTGTAATTCTCATTCCATTGTGCAGGATATTTTAAAGACATGTATTTAAAGGATAAGATTTAACACAATTAGCAATTATTTATGCCTCATTAAAAATGTTCTTACAGAAAGCTAAAACTAGGAGTTTTTTAAACTGTGAATTTATCAATGTGAAAACTACAGTGACAAGTAATACATTTTGTTGCTGTTGCTAAGGACCAACAGATTCAGCCACCATTGCTTTGACACCATTGGTATAAATATGAAAAAGCAAATAAGATTTTAGCATTGTTACCAAAACAGTTTCAACCTTGCAGAACTGCTAAAAGTTTTCAGGGACCACCAAGAGTCTGCAAACCACACTTTGAGAAACACTGAGGCATATTATACTCCCTATAAAATGAACAGGCACAGTATACATACAAAGTATTACAAAAGAAAAGAAGGAATGTGTTATGAACTAAATGTTTGTATCCCTTCAAATTCATATGCTGAAGCCCTACTGCCCAACGTGATGATATTTAAAGAAGGGTCTTTGGGGAAGTAATCAAGTTTAGATGAGGTCATAAGGGTGGAGCTTTCATGATGGGATCAGTGCCCTTAGAAGAAGAGATATCAGAGAACCATGTCTCTGTCTCTGACATATGAGGACACTGAGTAGGTGTCTGTCTGCGAGTCATGAAGAAAGCTCTGGCCAGACCTTGAGCATGTCAGCACCCTCATGTCAGGCTTCCAGGCTCTAGAGCTGTGAGAAAATAGATCTCTGTTGTTTAAGCTACCCAGTCTATGGTATTTTGTTATAGCAGCTTAAGCAAGGAGCAGAAAAAAAAAATGGCAGATGAATATAAGCTCACCAGCATTATGCTTCTAATCAGTAGATGAATATTAATACCAGAACTAAATGTATTATCGTGAATTTAAAACGGAGAGAAACTTAGCTATTGCCTCTATAAAACAAGAGTTCAAATCTGAGATAAGAGAATTTAGGAAAAATATAGAAAGACCAAAAAATTAATAAGTAAAAGGTGAATAAAACTGAAAAAGAGAAAAGAGGAACAAAACTAATCCTAGGTCCTTTCTGTAACAATAAAAGAAAAGAGTAAAATATGGACAACACAGAGCTGAGAAAAAGTAATCAAACAAAACTGAGATAGAGACAAAGTTTTAAAAGTTTAATTGATTCCCTCAAAGAAGAAAACCAATATGGTAAAATAGGGAAAAAAAGTGTTTAAAGATATATTTAAAGAAAATTTTTCCCAAATAAAAGAAAATGTGTCTCCACAGATTGAAGGCATGTGCTATGTTGCATAAACACTGGAATAGAAGGTCAACACTGAATTTAAGGGTATGGAGAACAAGTTAGCTATCTTCTCAATGAAGAAACNAAATAGGGAAAAAAAGTGTTTAAAGATATATTTAAAGAAAATTTTTCCCAAATAAAAGAAAATGTGTCTCCACAGATTGAAGGCATGTGCTATGTTGCATAAACACTGGAATAGAAGGTCAACACTGAATTTAAGGGTATGGAGAACAAGTTAGCTATCTTCTCAATGAAGAAACGTTGCGAAGCCAAGAAAAAGTTCCAGTCACCATTTAAAAAGAAATGTCATGGTCCACATATCATCTCATTCTGCATTAGGGTGCAGAAGAGAATCAGTTCAATAAGACAGTTGAATACTCTCTACAAAGTGCTCAAGGAAAGAATGCATTAAAAACAAACTTTATACGAAGACACACTGCCATCCAAGTAAAGGGAACAAAAAATCTGGACATGTGAGAACTCAGAAATGAAACAGCCCTTCTTTTTTAAAAAAATATATTAACTTATTTTAATTGGAGGCTAATTACTTTACAATATTGTGGTGGGTTTTGCCATGCACTGACATGAATCAGCTGTGGGTGTACATGTGTTCCCCATCCTGAACCCCCCTCCTACCTCCCTCCCATCCCATTCCTCAAGGTCATCCCAGTGCACTAGCTCTGAGCACTCTGAGCACTGAACCTGGGCTGGTGATCTGTTTCACATATGATAATATACATGTTTCAATGCTATTCTCTCAAATCATCCCACCCTCACCTTCTCCCACAGAGCCCAAATACTGTTCTTTACATCTGTGTCTTTTTTGTTGTCTCGCATATAGGGTCATCATTACCATCTTTCTAAATTCCATATATATGCATTAATATGCTGTATTGGAAAACAGCTCTTAAAGGAATTTCTTGATTAAAAATATCCTTAGGTAAATAATCTATTTGAAGGAAAAAGTAATAAAAAAGTGATCCAAGGTGAGCTTCAAATATTCTGAGTTACAGGACTTTGTCAAAAGAGAATTATTGCTGAAGAACAATTTGTACATCATAAACTTCAACAATACAGAATTTAAATGATTAGATAGAAGCTGAGAGAGGAAATTGGAGAGAAGGTGGGATGGAGGTTATATGAATATGCTGCTTTCCAATTAGGTTATAGTTCATGTTCAAAAAAAGTATTTAAAACCAAAAAAATCAAGTGATAGAGATAAAAGTGTATGTTTAAAGAGGAAAGGGTAAACACTGAAGAAAATAATATATTCCATTAAAATTGGATAATTTTGAAGGAGAGAGGGAAAGGAAAAGGAACCAAATATTGACAAATTTCATTATCATTCAAATTAAAGAATAAATTATGTGTAATGAAATATATGATTGCATTAGATAATATATTTAAGGGAGAATAAAAAATAAAAACCTATTACAAAAAATACAAAAATAAAGAGATCAAACAAACTGATATACTCAAAATCTGATAGCATTTCAAATCAGTAGGATGGAACTGGAGTTAGATGGGTGGGTCAGCTAGTAGCCATAGGGAAAAAAAATTAAAATGAATCCCTACCTCAAATCTTACACAAAAAATGAAATCTAGTACCAGAAAAAAGTTTATGTATAAAAAATAATAGTGCTAAAAACAGCTTGGGGAACTTTTTTCTTATTATTTTGGCTCCGGATAACCTTGCAGGGAGAAATCCAGGGGAATTAGTAACTGACATCACCCTCTCCCAGCCTCCAATCTCTGGCCAGTGATCCCCATTAGCTAAAACCAGATGCTGCCAGAGGGCAAGTGAGCAGATGGATATAATCCTTCACTACAGAGAAGACTGGAGAGTGGCTAGAACAGGAAATAGTCTTGGACAAGGGCGCCAAGAATACACAATAGTGAATGGATACTCTCTTCAACAGATGGTGTTGATTAAACTCTATATCCACATGTGAAGGAAGGAAACTAAAGCCTTATCTTACACCACACACACAAATCAAAACTAAAACGTCTAGATTAACGACTTAAATGCAAGAACTGAAACTGCAAAACTCCTAGAAGAAAAAATATAGGAGGAAAGCATCATGACTTCAGTCTTGGCAATAATTGCATGAATATGAAACTATAAGTACAGGCGACAAAAACAAAAATAAACAAGTCAGACTACAGCAAACTAAAAGGCTTGCGAGTAGCAAAGAAAATGATCAACCAAGTGAAAAAGGCAACCTGCAGGAGAAAATATTTGCTTGAAAATATATACCTGAAAAGGGTTGATCTGTAAAGTAAAACATAAGAAACTTCTGAAACTCAATGCAAATACTTAAAAACAGCTTTTCCAATCCTGCTTCAGATGGATGGATGGATGGAGCTTTCCAGGTGATTATTTTTTTT